>QJPP01000261.1:0-67835 GCA_003996215.1 Jaltomata sinuosa
CGAACAACACTGAAGCACCCCATGCAGAGATGCTGGAATTTTAATTAAGCCCTTATCTAGCAGGTCTTTAAGATATTATTTGAATTCCTTAAGCTCAGCTGGAGCCACTCTCTAAGGAGGAATTAAAATAGGCTGGGTATCTAGAAGGAGATCTATTCCGAAGTCGATTTTCCTTTCTGGAGGGACTCTGGGAAGATCTTCTGGGAACAATTCTGGAAATTTGCTTCCTACTGGAACTGACTCAAGAGTTGAGATTTTGGAGTTTGAATCCTTAACTCAAACAATATGGTAGATATACCCCTTGGAAATCAGTTTTCTTGCCTTAAGGTAGGAGATGAAATGACCTACAGGCACTGAGTTATCACCCTTCCATTCTAAGACTGAGTCGTTTGGAAACTGAAACCGAATGATCCTAGTTCTACAATCGACCGAGGCATAACAAGAATATACCCAATCCATGCCTAGAATGATATCAAAATCTACCATTTCTAACTCTACAAGATCTGCTGAGGTGACTTTCTGGGAAACTGTGACAAGGAAATTTATGTATGCCCGTAAAGCTATAACTGGGTCACCAACTGGAGTAGAGACTGAGAAGGGTTCTGGGAGGATTTCTGTACTAACACAGAAGTCAACTGCTATATATGGTGTTATAAAGAAAAGTATAGCCCCTAGATCTAACAATGCATAGACATCAGTAGTAAAGACTTACAATGTACCCGTGACCACATCAGGAGAATCCTCCTAATCCTGTCGAGCCTGAAGAGCATATAACCTGTTCTGGTGCTGACCAACACCTGTTCCAAATGAGGCACCCTGCTGAGTGGGGAAACCTGCCAGAGCTGCTGTAGAACTAGTCTGAGTCTGTGGGCAAACATCCTTACCCTTTTGAGAAGCTGTTGGTCAATCCCTCATCACGTGGACTGTCTTACCACACCCAAAACAATTTCCACTACTTGCCATGCACTCACTTTGGTGGTTTCTACCACACTTCTTACACATTGGGTTAGTGCGCCCGTTAATAACCATACATTCTGACTTAGAACCAGATGCTCTATCTCGTCGATTGTATTTGAACTTAGGCACAGGGGCACTAGCAGAAGATGGAGCTGGAGATAAATTTTTGTAGTAGAACTGAGAGCGATTTCCACCCTCTGACCTTTGCTAAGAGTAGCTAAAGTCACCTATCCTAGCCCTCTTAGTATCTCCTCCTCTTTCCTTGATTTTCTCCTCTTCAATCTGTTGGGCATAAGTAACCAACCTGGAGAAGTCCATCTCCCTAATCAGCATGACAGTCTTGCGCTCCTTGACTACATCATCCAACACACCAGATACAAACTTGCTCATACAAGCTCTGGAGTCATCTACTATCACTGGAGCATACTTAGATAGTTGAGTGAACTTGAATTCATAGTCCTTCACGCTCATGTCATTCTTCTTTAGATTTATGAATTCCTGAACCTTGGGTTCCTGAGCTCTAGTGGGAAGAATCAGTCCATAAAAGTTGTCTTAAAAAGATTCCAAGTCACTGGCCCTGCATTGGCACAACGGGATTCCTTCCATTGCTAGTACCAAGTGTAGGCCACTCCCTTCAACTGATAGGCGGCCAAATATGCACCCTCGACTTGAGTGACACCCATATATGATAACGATCTCAATCAAGTGACTAAAATCGATATTGAAAACACGGAATTCAACACCACAAAATAAAGATAGTGGAGAAATTAAGATGAGAATTAGAAGAAATTGAGATGAGAATAGAAGAAAGAAAGACTAATTGAATCAACAATCAACCAAGGAAGAAGAGAACTCAATCAAATGCATGAGAAACCAAATTGAATCCACAAGATGATAACTAGATGATCAATTAAGCAAAGAAGATAACACAAGCAATTCGGGAATCCACCCTAATCACTCATTCTAAACTAATAATTGGAATTGAACCCAATCAATATCCTAACCTAAAATATCAAGTCTATTCAAGACAATTCAATCATCCAAAAATCGCCCTATGAAAATGGCTAAGGCAACTATTTATAGTTATTGCCTTTACACAAATAGCCTATTACAAAAATAGCCCAAAAGTGACTATTTTAGAAATAACCCATAAGGGCCCTACTTGATTGCCCAAATGACATCTTGATCGCCCATGGCCTTGTACATTTGTTGCTCCATGGCTTTCTCCGGGTTCCAAGCTATCATCCATATATAAAAGCCCCTCTAGGCTCCAAGCTAACCATGATTGTATCATCCTCCCCTTCTTCAAAAGGATTCGTCCTCGAATCCGAACCTTGCAAAAATATGAGAAGGACAAACAACAAACATATCCTCATAGCATGAGGGTTAGCACATGGATTACCAACCATACCAACTTGCCAAGGAGGCACATACTTTAAATACAACCAACTATCCTTTGTGTCAAATAAGATCAATGCATTGTAGAACATACAAAGGATTCGACTGTGAGAAATATCATGGAATAAAAAGAGGGTTCAAACACCCATGAGGATTTACCGGGGTCAAAGATATGAAAGACCCACATAGTTTGGTCACAACAACAAATGGACCAACCCAAGAAACCCCTACCTCTATATAAAACAAATTCCATACGTACATGGACATCATCATATGCAAAGAGGTAGTAGAGAAAGGTGTTACTTAAATGAACTTAATTCAAGGTGTTCCCACATATAGAATCACCCTTTGATCCACAAGCATTAAGGCCTTGATCAAGAATGGGGTCACACAAGAATGAAGAGGTCATTAGAGAACATACACCCCTTTTCTTTTGACCACTAACCCCTCCAATAGACGTACTATCATCTTTCAAGAAGAGAGCTTCGTTTTTGGAAAGTGTGTCATCATACCATAGTGGATTTTCAAACAATTGGTAGCCTTCAAGGGTGGCTACACTTCCAACATTATAAGATACAACAATATCTTCATCATTCACATTAGTCATGTCATCATTGAATAAGGGATTATCCCTAAGTTCATACTCCACCTCAAGATCCTTATGACAAAAATTAGAAATGGAATCAACACCCAAGAAATCATCACCTCTAAGTAAATATCCTACATGACTAACTACATGACCAGCTATATCATTACCATTACTAAATTGAGGTTCATTTATCACATCACACAACTCCTCAATTAGTAGGTCATCATTACAAGCAAGTTGGTCAATACCACAATAAAGACTAGTTGGTAGCATATCAAGCTCAACAGAATCACACACATGATTACCATCATTATAGCCAATTAGCATTTGACTACCCCCATTACATGACAATACATTTTCACTCAAGTCACAAGTGCTAACACTAGATGGACTCAAATCGATCTTACTAGAAGAATCAATCAAGTCATCTATAGGATCAACTAGTGTTTGGGCACTCACAACAATGGCATCATCATCATGCAACAAGGTGTCATCAAGATCATCACAAGGTAAAGGCTCTTTAAGCTCACACATATACAAGCTATCACTTACACTCAATTGTCCACTAACCACACAATGATCTTCCAAGTTCAATAAAGTGCAAGAGTTAGCTTTGTTACCTTGTAGCTCATAGGAAGAATTGCCTTCACCTTGGTTACAAACACTTGAGCACAATTGCTTCCTTTGAAATCTTTCAACCATCTCATGATGTTCCACATTTTGAGGTTCCACAATAGGTTTGCTTCCAAGAATACCTGCACAAGAATTAAGACAACTAGAAAAAGAAGAGAGGGTACAAAAGTTAGTATAAGGTTGTGACAACCCTCTCACATCACTCCACACAACCTCTCTTTTTTCCACTCTAGAGTTGTCACTTATCACACCCTTACTCCTCTCAATCTTTTGTCTCTCAATTTCATTGGAGTTCGGACAAGCGCCAAGTATCCCTTGTGAAGGGTTAGATGATCCCTTCACTTCAAGCTTCCACTTTGGTGCACAAGGTGTGGATGTTTTGACTTCCATGTTCAACTCCTTAGTGGGTTCATATTCATGAGGAGTAGTTTTCTTCAACATCTTTTGTAACTCCTCGGGATTAAGATTGGCAACCCATCGAATGACCTTGTCAACTCCTCTTTGTATGGCATCCCCTAATTCTTTAATTCTTAAAGATTGAAGATCCCTCACCGGAAGGGGCTCATTTGATTTCACTCTACTTTCATGGCTTATTGATCCTTCAATTCTACCTCTAACATCATTACCATAAGGAGAACAAGTCACATTATAAGGAGAATAAGAAGTATAGGTTCTTGCATTCCAAAAAGTAGAGGATGTTCTTCTCCTATGGTTCACACAACGTCTTCGAATTGGTTGAACCCACACATCTATACCCCCTCGACTAGGATAGGAAGTAGCACAAGACGGATGGTAATTCATCTTCACAATAGCCCCTTCTATCACAATCTTCCTCAAATGATTCATAAGAAATATGGGAGAAAGCATCGTACCTCACATCGTCTTCATCACCATGGTGTGTAATATGAGAATCCCCATACTCTTCATCTTCACTATCGGATTTACAATAAGATACTTCTACTCCTTCATGTTCATCATAAGAGCCATAACCCCATTCATTTCACATTCATTTTTGAAGTAGAAGTTCTCACAATCATATAACTCATGATCACAATCATAGCCTTCATAAGATTCCCCTTCAAAAGATTCTGAGGCTATGGATGACATCCTTCCTTATACCTCCTTTTGTACCTACAAAACTAGCAAACAAGTTAGTAATAAAATCTTCACGCCACTCATTATGTAAGCTCTCAACTCACCTACTATGGCTTCTTTCCCAAATTGATAGTGTTACTAGGTTTGCTCAATCAATTCAAGGTTATCTAACCTTGTGGAGGAATGGATCCTTGTGACTCTTGAAAGAAGGACGACTTGAAAGACTCTAAACGGACTTGAATCAAGAAATTAATCAACGAAACAAGACAAGAAAAGAAGGAAGAAGAAGCACGAAAGAATTTGGACTCAAGAATTAAGTAACAAAAGTAGGAGAAACTACTTGTTGTTGCTTAATTTGGAGAATCAAAGAGATGATTTGATATTTTAAAACTAGTTAACAAGTAATTAAAGATGTTAATTAGGTGTTAAATAGTTGAGAAATCGAAGAGAAATGAGTGTAGAAGAAGAAGTTTGAAGTTTGGACACTTGGAAAAAATTTGGGGTCTTAAAAGTTCCAACACTTAGAAAAATTTTGGGGTTCCAAAATTTGAAGCATTCTGTCCAAGTTTGCAAGTGTGCATTTCAGCCCCCAAAACATTTTCTAAGGGGCAAATTTGGTCCTTTAATTTTTTTTTTAAATTCAACTTGTGGACCCAACAAACATCTTTGACCACTTTAACTTGAAAAAGTTGGATCAAATGTACCTTTTGGCTTCTTCTTTTTCAAGATGTTCTTGATGAATATCAAAAACACATAGAACACCAAGAACACACACTAAAAACCAACACCTTCAAATCAACTCGGAATTGGCTCAAACTTTAGGTTTAGCTTCTCCTCGACTTAGGGAACAACCCCAATAGTTTTTAAGCTCCAATTTCTCCCCAATCAAAAGACCCACTTTTCAAGTTTGCAAGTTTTCAAAGCTTCAAAGTTCTTCAATGACAACTTCACTTCTACAACTCCAAATTGAATATAATTTGAAATCTAGACTCAAAAAACACTAGGGAACAAGAATCTAGTGTCAAAAACAAGAAATCAAACAAGAAAAATTTTCAGTTTTTTTTTTTTTTTTGGACAATTTTTTTTTTTGGTGAACCTAAGACCTAAGAATTGATGGAACAACTCTTAAGACCTAAGCTCTGATACCAAGATGATAACGATCTCAATCAAGTGACTAAAATCGATATTGAAAACACGGAATTCAACACCACAAAATAAAGATAGTGGAGAAATTAAGATGAGAATTAGAAGAAATTGAGATGAGAATAGAAGAAAGAAAGGCTAATTGAATCAACAACCAACCAAGGAAGAAGAGAACTCAATCAAATGCATGAGAAACCAAATTGAATCCACAAGATGATAACTAGATGATCAATTAAGCAAAGAAGATAACACAAGCAATTCGGGAATCCACCCTAATCACTCATTCTAAACTAATAATTGGAATTGAACCCAATAAATATCCTAACCTAAAATATCAAGTCTATTCAAGACAATTCAATCATCCAAAAATCGCCCTATGAAAATGGCTAAGGTACCTATTTATAGTTATTGCCTTTACACAAATAGCCTATTACAAAAATAGCCCAAAAGTGACTATTTTAGAAATAACCCATAAGGGCCCTTCTTGATTGCCCAAATGACATCTTGATCGCCCATGGCCTTGTACATTTGTTGCTCCATGGCTTTCTCCGGGCTCCAAGCTATCATCCATATATAAAAGCCCTTCCTAATAGGCTCCAAGCTAACCATGATTTTGTCAATATGTCTGTCACCTTCTGAATATCATCTAAGAACTCTTGGTGATCCTCTTCTGACTTAGACCCATGAAACTCTGAAGGGTTCATCCATGTCAAATCCCAGATCCTGGCTGTAGTAGTGTTAATCTAAGGAAGAGTTGGTGTCGTAGCCTGCTGATTGACCTGGGCGGTCATGGACTAAGCAAGCACTTAGAAAGCAGCCCTGAATTCGTCAAGCGAGACTTGCTCATTCAACGGATCTACTGGAGCTGTTGGCTGATTCTTAGCGTTAGCTCTTCTGGGAGGCATTTTTCTGAAATGCGAAGAGTATGAGTTAGAATAGAAGGAAATTAAATATAGTTTATACTCTATAGCACCAACTGGAAAAGAAAGAAGGGAAGTTATTCCTAATGACGTTTCATAGCTTCTCCCCCATAAGTGTGGTGCGCTTCACACCCATTAAGAAGACTCTAATTGACGTGGCTTTCAGACACCCTAGGACACTTAAACCTGATACTCTGATACCAATTTTGTCATGCCCTAAGGCTATCCCCTGGACGTAACACGGTGCTTAATATCACAAGTGACCCCAAACTAACCCATGGCATGGCATATCTATACAAGTTCAGTTTTTAAAACATGGACTGTGCGGAAGATAAGAACAATTTAATAACTGAAACAAGAAGAACCCAAATATCTAAATATATGAAATATGTAAATAGTATAGTGCTGACTGAAAACAACACTAACAACTGTTGAAATCTAGTCTATGTCTGAAAGCCTCTAACTGATATGAGTTGCTGGGACATGGCCCCAACTAACTCTAATAATCTAAAAATGGAAATAAGAAGACGGAAAAGTAAAGCATGTCTATCATCCTCGAACTGTGAGAACTCACGAATGGAGCTGCTGAGTACAAAATAAAAGTCAAACTAAGCACGGTCTGGATGCTGAGTGCCTGAACCTACATCATGAAATGATGTAGCACAAAAGTATGCATCAGTACTTTGAATGTACTGAGCATACATGATATGTTCTAAGCTTGAAAATATAGAACTGAACATGGGAACAAATATAATGAAATATAACAGAAGCTGAGCTGAATGCAATGACCAAGTACAATTCATAAATATAACATGTTGATTTGAATACTGAAATAAATGCTGAATATATGGGCAATGTGACATGAATCTAACTACAGGAGGTACTGTTAACCGACATACCCCAAATTGAGCTAACTATGGGGAAAACCTGTAACCCTGGATGGAGGGGTGTTCATACCTTGCCAAGGGTACGAACAAGTCTGACGTAGATCAACTACTGATGTCCATAGGGGACAAGGATATGCAGCCTAGTCTGACAGCTGACTCATTTAATACCTACGCTGGCGCCGTAGTTCTGGGACATGGGGACTTCTACTAAAGGTCTTAGCCTAAACTGACAGCTAATCCTTCACCCCCTCATCTGCTCGGTACTAAGTCTACTACCAACTGAATATAAAAAACAATGCACTGAAATATTGGATAGCTGAAAGTACTAATAATTAACTGATAATGCAACATAATTATACTGAAAGCTATGACATTCGATTTTTGAAGCATGATTATCTGACTGATCTGCCTAGCAAGCATAATTTATGAAGTACTAAAAATTTTCACAAGCTAGGGTTCTGAATTCTATACATGAACTGTACTAATCCTCCAAGAAATATGAACTAAGCATCATATATAAATTATAGCATCTGAATATCAAAGAAAAACTCAACGGTTTATGAACCCTAGGTCTAATCAATCATGGAGAAACCTGAAGGACTAGCTGAATTCTAGTGACCTAATGGGTGAAAGGAACCCACTAGTGAAATCCCACATACCTGGTGAAGAAAACTATGGAGAAATCCTTTGGATTTTGGGGCTGAACTTGAAGAAGACCTCTGCCTATTCTTGAGAGAAAACTGTCACCTCTTTCTCTTCTTTTCCTTCTAAGTCTGATGAATTTAGGAGAATAGATGTTTTAGGTAGTTTTAGGCTAATTAATCTGGCTTAGAACAACTAAAATGAGGTAGTATAGGCTTTAAAAGTGGTAGGAAAAGTCCAAAACACCCCTGGGAAAATAAAAGAATTATGCTGGAAAAATCACGACTCAGTTTCTACGGATGTGTTCCACAGCTCGTGGAACCCTATCGTGGTTCCTAGGTCCTTTGCCTAGATGTGGGTCTGAGTTGCATGACTTGCGTTCACAACCCGTGGAACCTTTCACGGTCCATAAAACCCAATCGTGGTTCTCAGAGGAATGGTTGGTCTCAAGTCTTGTTCCACGACTTGGGTTCACGACTCGTGGATCCTTCCACGGTCGTAGAACCCAATCATTGTTCTCAAAGAAATTGTCAGTTCTCTGATCTTATTCCAAAAATCCAATCCACGTCTCGTGGAAACTTCCATGGGACATGGGTTCAACTCGTGATTCCTGCTGACAGCTGGAAAAATATTTTTCTTCTGGTTTTTTTGAGCTAAGTCTGGGCTAGAAGTTCTGAAGTGTTACAGTCTTCCTCCACCTTCTTGTGCTAATAAGGTTGCGAGTGGTGCTTGTGATCTTAATGAGAACCATGACTTAGCAAGCGAAGAAGTCATGTGTGCCATGCTCTAAACTCTCTTGGCCATGTAAGATATCTTAGCGGAGGGTGTGCAATCCATAAAGCAAGGCTTTGTGGATGCAAGTGCTAAAGAAGAGGAGGAGAGAAACCGTGCCATGCAACCCATAGTGGATTTGTCTACTCCTCTTGGTCAAATTGATGAACAAAACCCTTCAAGCCCACTTAATGATCATGTCTCGAATATTCATCTCAAACAAATTCACTTTGGGGATGACGATAAAGATTTGCAAAATATGGAATCTCCTGAGAGTGAGTTTGTACTGGTAGTGATTGAACCCCAACAAGAAAAATATTTTGTATTAGGTGAAGTTGTGAGCCAAGAATGGGTGTTAAATTGAGCTCAGCAACTAAAGGCCTATGGGGAACAACGTGAAAGAGTGCTACCAATGTTTGAGATTTTGTTAAAACGACATGCCAAGAGAAGTCAAAAACAAGGGTCACTTAAAATTACTAGCTAGAATTTGAACACCAACGTGATTGCTCGTGTTGAAACATGCACAATTGTGGATAGTAATTTTAAGTTCTTCCCTATTGAAGAGGTGGACATAAGGGATGCTCATGAATTGAATGTTATGTGGCAACCAACTACCCCATACATGAATCATGATGCAAAAATCAAACGAATGATGCTAGAGTTGCAATGCAAAGTCCAACAGTTCATCTTGAAAGACTCTAGTTCATTCAAAAGTGAGGATGTTATGAAAGAGGCAAATTTGAGAGTGGAGACGCCCAAATCTTACTCCAACCCCTTTTCGACCTTGAGTTTAGTTGAATGGATAAAATTTGAAGTAATCAAGCTTTTGGAAGACCTTGGAAGGAGGATGGATAGAGGTTTATCTGATTTCAAGTTTGTTGTTTAAAGAAGGAAAAATGACCTTCCTCACTTAAAGGCTAAAAAGTGCAAAATGCGGCACCAAGAAAATGGCCTTCTCATGTTCTCACCTTCACCCTATTGTTGTCACCGGAAGTTCGATTCAAGTTTGGGTTGAAGGTTTAAATATTCCAAGTGGAGATCTAGATGGTAAGGTAACTTGCGTCACACCATGACATTAAATTGTGCGCCTGATGGGAGGCAACCCATCATTTCAAAATTTTGAAGGTTTACAATTTTCTTTTCTCTTTGTTAGAATAGCTTAGTTTGTAACTTTTGACTAATCCATAAAGTTTCAAGTCTTTTTGAGAAGTAGAGACCTCATGGAAAGACACTCAAGGGCCAAAAAGGGTGCTAAAATGACATGCAAAATGGTGTGTTTTGCATTGGAAAGTATGTGCATCGCACATTCAATCGCACCCTAAAATAGTAAAGCTGCAAAAAGGGTCAAAACGTATGAATTTGGTGCATTTTGCACCTTGAATTGAGCACATCGCATCAGCTGTCGCACCCCGAATCAGTAGCTAAGAATAAGTTGGCTGAAACTTTCCAGGTGAGGCACACCTGTGATGAAAAATACCGCAGGCGCAGGTGCGTTCATGACTAACGCAGGGACGCCAGCGCCAGAGCGGTACTCACGCCACAGCTGCATAGGAAGCTGACCCACCATAAACATGCAGGGCGATGATGCACTTGCGGCCAAACCAGTGCAAGTGCGCCTGTCGACCCCTCTTCCATAGAATTAAAAAGGCAAAACACCCTTTCAAATTCTCCCACTTATCTCTAAGCCGTTCCCATCCCCATCTTCTCTCAAATCCCTAATCTGTCATTATTTCTCTCTCATTCTCACACATTGCACTTCCCTATTCCAAAACAAGAGAATTTTCAAAGAAAGAGGAAGAGAATTTTTGTTCTTCAAGAAATAAAAGGGCACAAGGTTTCAATTCCAACCTCTCCATAAATCTTCATGGTATGTGCTCTAATGTCTTTTAAATTGAAGGCTACTTTTTAAAGGTAAATCTTGGTGTGTCTCTGATTTTTGAAGCATGTACAATGATGTCAAATCAAAGCAACTTAGGGCATGAGTTTTAAGTTGAACAATTTGGTTGTAAATCATGATTAAATATGCTTATGCAATAGTATGTTAAGGAATTTTAAATTTGAGTGAAATTCCTATCATAAGAGCATGTTGAAATCATGTTTAACAACTGTCTGCTTGGAATTTTCTGCCAAAGGGGATGAAGCAGCAGGTGCGATCCTGAACGCGTAGGGGCGATGATGTACCTGCGCTGACCAGGACGCCGCTATGGCAGTCCTGAAATATCAAAGAAGCATAGGTGCACTGGGGACTGACTGCGGTTGCGCCTATGCACCTGCGATGAAAAATTCTGCAGGTGCAGCTACTAAGCAAATTTTTTGCAAATAGTAGTTGTGCAGCTGTGTCTTCCCGAGCTTTTAAAAATTATTTCCTTGTCCCATATTCTTAATTTTGAATTGCTGAACAGGTTCATATGCTCCTTCTAACTTGATTTTACATTTTTAGGTACTTCAAGCTTTGAAAATGGACCACAACCTTGTCGATGATGAACCTTTGGGTGATGATATTAGAGAGGATGCTACAGAAGAACTATACGACACCTCAAGATTCATGTCTTGTGAATATCAACATCGTTACTATAATAATCTCCTTGACAAAAAGATAAGGCCGTAGAGGAGGATAGATGAGACAAATTCAGCGGCGCGCCTCTCAGATTTCTATGGGCATCTTGTCGCTACGGGATGGACATGTTTCATACCTACATCTTATGAGGAAAATGAGGAATGGGTGAGGGAGTTCTATGCAAACTTAAAGCGTACGGACTTTAACAACCTGGAACTCATCATTTGGGGGAAAGTTGTGAAATTTGGGTCGGAACAGATTAATGCACACTATGGGCTGGCTAACCATCAACTTAAGAATACGCAACAAAGAGGTTCATGTTAGGGCACTTGGCTAGTGTCTAAGTTATGCCCTTAGGGAGAAACAGTGAGTTGGGAATGCACACTCAAGTCCATATAATTAAAGACCTTTACGTCTGAGGCGAGGATGTGGCTTGAGATTATTTGTAGTCGTGTGTTACCTTCGGGCAAAAATTTGGGGTTCCTCCTCTTTGGGCTAGGATGATCGCCTGCATTCTTGATGGCATTCTCGTGAATGCCAGTCACTATATGGTTCGAGAGCTGAAAGAGTATTTGCTTTAGGACAACTCTACTTTGATGTTGATACGCCCAAATTACACCTCTTTTTAGAAGCGTAAGCAGTCGCTGATTAAATATAGAACCCAACAAAGGTTGGGGTCGATCCCATAGGGAATATGGTAGGACTATGGTCGATTAATGTTTACTCGCATTTTAGTCATTTATTTCCCTCGAAAGGGGGGTTTTAATGTAACAAGTAATAATAGTAACTAGAATGTAAACAAGTAACATACGTCAATTTCAACAGTTGTTATCAATAATGGAAGTGACTAGGGTAGTGTTCCCCATGAGATCATAACTTAGTAAGGCTTTTGTACTTGGTAAATTAGTTTGATATTTAGCATGCAAAATCGGTAAGTTGGGTTCATCTAACTTCTTGGTCTGGCAGCTAGATGAATTTCACCACATGCCTTGGTCCGGCCGCGGGTGTATGCTCTACTAACCCTTACCCTGGATCCCTGATTAGCTATTCCCGGACAATGTCAAGCTATTAGATAAGGGTTGGTAGCCTCAAATCTCTATCGTTGAACAACCCTTTTCCCATCCGTTACCTCCTTGATCTGGCAAGTAAGGATAAGGCGAGTTCTAACGTTGTACACCGCTAGAAAGCAATCATTACGAAGGAAAGAACATTACATGCATAAATATCATTGCCTACTTTGTTAATCCTTCATGGTTCCCACAACCCTAGTTGTGGATTTAGCTACTCATATTCATAAGTGGACGCTTAATGGTTGTTTGTGCAATCATCAATAGATACTTACAAATTAGTGCAAAGAAATCCGGAATCTTGAAGAAAATACCAAGAACACTTCAACTAATCAAGAACTTGTGTTTAAAGTCAACACCAAAACAATAATGTCGTAACTCGTGCAAAATAATACGTAACTCTTGACAAATAATGTGTAACGACGAAAATAAAACCTAAGGGTAAGTATTTATAAACAAAAAGACCAAATCCTAGTAAATCTAGGAGAAGCTCGACGCGGCAGTGCCGATGGGATGCCTCACGGGCCGTCGTAGTTGTCACGGGCGTCGTGGGTGCCCGTCGCCCTTCTTTGACTTCTAGGATAATTCCCTGGATTGTTTTGATGGGCTTTGCGACATCCCATCGTGTCTACCACGGGCATCGTGGGTCCCATTAGGCTCAATGCCTTAGCCCCTCTTGCTGCCCTATTCCAACGGCTTGCCCCATGGGCCGTCGTGAGTGTGATGCCCGTGGTGGCTTGTCTTTTTCCCAGAAACTGCAAGTTTTTGGTCTTCCTACCTATTTCATAATTTTTCCCTGCATTACTAGAAAACGACATTAAATCCAAAAAATGTACTTAAGAACTCCCAAAAATCATTTGTTTTAAGCGTCGAAAGTGCCGTAAAATCCCGGCACATCAACACCCTCAACTTAGAATGTTTGCTTGTCCTCAAGCACAAAACAAAAACAAAACCAAACAACGCTTAAGTAGAAGAAAACCAGAAACTACAATGGCAACCTGATTCATTAAACTTTTACTTTTCAAGATAGTACCCACTCCTTGACAACTCAAAAACAGTGCACTTCATTAAATTATAAAAATAACACAAGACAGATCCATGAGTGACAACACGATATTTACGAGTAAGATAGCATACACACCAGACATTCAAACGAAGTAATTAGTAATCCAATCTACTCTAGTGCCCTCACAACAAAAAAGTCCCAAATCTCACAAGACATCAATTTAACACTTAGGGACTGGGGAACCACTCACTCTCACAAAGAAGTTCAAGATATACATGCATGATACCATAGGCTTGCCCTTATTTTCTATTCTTCGGCTTTTGAACGGTTCAGTTAGGATCACTATAGGACTTTTCTAGGCTTGTAATGTAGGCTTAGGGACGGGAATGGTACATTTGGGTAAATAGTGACTATGCCCTCCTTGAGAATAGGATTACTTCGTGATTTTCTCCACTTTTCAATTCTTACCAGTTGCCTCCCTTCTTCTCCTTTATTTCACTCTTTTCCTACTTTTATCAAACTTCGGGTGTGGATTCTATTGCATTACTGTACTCTGTCTTTTCATTCATTATTTTTCTTTCTTTTCTTTTCATTCATCATTTTTCTTTTCTTTTTCTTTTTCTTTTGCAAGCCAACCACACCCAGTTTCTTTCTTCCTATTTCTTAACCATTCTTTTCATACCCAACACTTCCTACTCACCCCTACAGTAGCCACCCTCAACTCAGGCTTTTATCCTGAGTTGAGATGCACGATGTCCAAGGAGGGACCAGGGCCAAAACAGAGATTTTATAGGAAACGGGAAGGTGAATAGGCTAACAACAAAAATGTTTACTTTACGGCTCAAAGTTAGGGATCAAGTGGATTACTTAGCATTTTGGTAGGTCATTTTGGTTGAAGTGGACTAATTCAAAAAGGGCCTATGATCATGGTCCAACTAAACCATTCTACCACCTCAGCACGACTAACCAGGAAAGTTCTAGATCGCACAGTACAACAAGAACAGATACTAAGTAGCTCACTTCACACAGGGCACAGAGTTAAGGCTACAGATTAGCTAACTACCGATTCATGATTTAGCTTAAGCTACTTTTCTCATTTATATGCATGCTGTCATTTACAGATCCACCTAAGTTAGTTCTAACACTTTATTGCATAAAAATTTGGAGGGGTCTCCATTTTTCACAGAAGTCTATTTCAAAAATAAGATCATGGTTGCAATTAGTTTCTAATTCACTTCTACGAACATACATCCTATACTAAACATGCCGGTTCAACAGAAATTAAAAATCCTTAGGGAAAGAACGTAGGCAAGAAAACCCCAAGGATTCGGGTACCTTGTGAGTACCCTCATGGGTTGCCTCCCATGCAACACTTGATTTAACTTCGCGGCATGACGCGAGTGTTTTGACTACTCAGAATTCACCAAAATGCTCTACCAAAAATACACAAGATGACCAAAACTGCCCCCTACCCCCCTCTAAAAAGTGATGCATTATCCCCAATGCACGAAAAAATGATAAGCAAGGGATATTAGGCATACCTGTGGCACCTAAGTGCCATCATCGGGTGTAGCAGAAGTTGGGCCCTCTAACTCAGTACCCGTAGATGTCTCAACAATAGAGAATGCCTTTGCAATTCTCTCAATCACAGTATCAGCTGCCCGGGCAGCGTCAATATCACCAACTCCCACAATAGGGTCTAAAGAAGTTTCTTCTATCACATCGGCAACACCACTAGATGATCCACCAGTCCCAATGGCATCAATTCGAATCTATTGTGTAGCAAGGGACTCTTTTTTTGCTTGCCTCCTCTCTTTCTTAGCCTTATTAGCCTCGCGATCCTCCTTCCTTTTCTGGGATTTAGGGCTGAGCGGTGCATCATCCACTCGGGCCTCCTTGTATCTTCTCTTCCTCTTTATTTTGTGCTAAGAGGGATCAGGAGGTAGTTCAGCTTCTTTTTTTGGCTCCTTTGCCGCTGTTGTGTACAAGTTTGCCATCCGGAGGTTAGGATCCACAAAATCCCATAGATTCAACGTTGGCTCCAGCATGATCTATGGCAAGACTACTAAAGTCTTAGTCTGGGAAGGTGGTGGATTCTTCAACTGCTCGACATCAACCTTAAGCTCGGCAATCTCCTTTTTCAATTCTGTAAGCTCCACCATATCCATATCTTTTAGTCTCTCATCCACCCTATCCTCCAATGCATCAATCCGGGCATTTACATTCAGAAATGGTGCTATAGCCCTTTGAATTGAAGCATTCATAATTAGCTATAATTTTGCCACAAACGCCTTCATTTGTGCTTTAAGATCAATGATCCTCTGGACTGTGTCGGCAAAATTTACAAAATGGAAGGCAAAGATGGATTCTGGATTTTCCGCTGAAGGTGCTGCAGAGGTGGATAGACCAGCTACAGTAGTGGTCAGGCTAGCTGTTGTGTGCTCGGACTGGATGCCTTGTGAGGTGGGTCTTGGCGTAGGAGATGTTGTTCCTTCTAGTGTAGGGACATATGCCTCAAGAGTAAGAGCCAATGGCTCAAAAGTACCGCTCAACCTCAGCACTTGTGTCTCATCTTTGGACCGCTCCAGATGGTGAGTCCTTGCAGATCTTTCAGCCCTATCGGCCCCTACAAACTTTGGTACCTGTGCTTCTTCACACAACTCAGTGATTGGGCATGGAAAAGGGTAAGAAGAAGCTATTTTGGTAACTGGGTCCCGGATCTCCTCTGCGATGATTTGCCCAAAATTTAGGTTGTACTTGGATATCAAAGCAGCCACTAGGATGGCCCTTTCAAGAGTAAATTGGTTGTCAACACCCATTGGCATGAACTAGAGCTGTACTAGTGCCCACCAAAACTTGGCCTCGAAAGAGCGATAGTCATAATCAATGGTTTCTGTGGGTGCCTCATACTTTGTCCCGAAAATAAATCTATTGATGGTCTTGGCCGAGATGTTGATTGGGATACCCCTTACTGGGATGCTCTCAAGAGCGGGCAAGTCTGCAATTTTCTGGACCTTTTTGCACAACCCTTCTTTGATGGCTTGATAATTGGCATAGAACTCTCTTACGAGAGTTGGCTGAAAATCTGAGAGGGGCTTGGTAGTCCAGCCCAACCTGTAATGTCGGAAGTATGCATCCAGCTTGGGGAAGTTCTTCAATTTGAAAGGGTCTATTCGTCACTCTTCCACGATGGGCCATCGCAGATTACCCCTTGCTGTGACTTCACGGCCATAGTCAAATATTTTCTTCGCCCCCTCAACCCTCCATCTGACTGTCCCTCTAGCAATTCCCAATGCTACACCAGCGCGTGATGGAGTAGGTGAAGGAGAGTGTCCTTCTCCGGTGTGTTAGTTTTCATGTCAAACTCAACATTACCCTCTTCTTTTCTTGCCTCACTGTGCTCCGACCCTGAACCATCCTCATCTCCTGACTCATTTGTTGTTTCACTTGAGACTTGAGTAGACAATTCTTTCCCGGTGTTGGCATGGTCTCTCTCTGCACTAGTCTCAGATGAGTCAGAAGACGATCCTTGTTTTTCAGTAGATGCATTTCCCCCCTCCTCTTCAGACTGGAAAGGAGACACAACCAGCTTCCTCCTGGTAGTCTGGACAAGGGGGTGTTGTCTGAGTCACTCATTTCGGCTTCGGAGTCAGTGGTTTGATCCTTTAGCCAAGATGGATTGGAGGCATTCTTATATTTCCGAGGCCCCCTCGTCGTAGTGGTGTCTTTGGTGCCATTTTAGGTCCTGTATGAAACCAATGTTAGCAATCAGAACCAATGTACAAACCCAAAAAAAATAAAATTCTATACTTAGAAAAATTTCACAGAAAAATCACCCTCCCACGAGCTTGGGAGGGCCGACGTCCCCTGGCCCCGGGCATCAGAATGGACTAGTGTGGTTTACAGGGAAAATCTCCCTCCCACAACCCTGTGCCACGGGCGTGGAAGGGCCAACGTCCCGTGGGACAGGGCATCGGAATGGACAAGTGGAATTTTTAAGGAGAACTGTCCTCCCACGGGCTCCTCCCACGGGCGTGGGAGGTCCAATGTCCCATCGGGTTGGGCATCGGAGCTGGCCATAAACCTTTTCAAGTTTTTGGTTCAGTTCCACGCCTTAACCGACGCCCGTCGTGCCTCAGACATCCCGTCTGCTGGCCCATGGGATCCAATAAGTGTAAAAAAAATTCTCTCTCCATTGTTCTTTCACACATAACAAACAAAACACCAAAACTCAAGTATTTTTTTAACAAAGCACTACACAACCCTAATTTCCAAACTTATATCCTTTGTATCTTTTCACCCAATCATCAAACCACATTTTCACAACTAGGGTTATGTTTTAAGCATGGTGACCACACTTTTTAACACAAACAAAATCCCTAGCCATAGTTAACTACAAGAATAGTTACACTCTACAAGAAGGAAACACTTACTTCTTTGGTTTGCCAAAAACTCGAGAATACACACTCCCTAGAGGTGATTTGCTAGTAATTTCATGGATGGGTTATGGGAATGGGTTCTTGAGTGATCATGGGGAGTGGTATCGAGGAGTTGGGGATAAAGAGCAATCGTGTGTGGAGTGTTTGAGGGAGAGGGAGTTTGTAAAAGGTGTGACCTCAATTGAATGATGTCAAAACATATTAAACGTGGGGGAGTAAGGGGAAAGGTTACCGGGTCGAGTCAAGTCGCTATTAGAAACAAATTTAAAAAACTGTTGACCTCCATTAACCGACCCAGACGACGGGCTACTCCACGCCTATCGGGCTAGCGATGACCCATCAAATTTTACTTATCTGGATGTCTGAGGATGACTCCCTTCTCATTTGCTTGTGGCATCACGCCCAGTCCCACGCCCATCGAGGCTACGACGGCCCATCATGTGGGGCGTGGAAATGTGACAGACCATTACATTTCAGCACCTAGAAATTTTTCTTTGTTAGGAGCTTCACGCCCATTCCCACGCCCATCGGGGATGCGACGGCCCTTCATGTGGGATGTGGGAATGAGGAAGACACTCCTTTTTGCATACTTAGAGAATTTTCTTGTTGGATGTCCCCAGTTCCACGGGTGGGGCGCCTGCCATGGCCCATCTGCTAACCCGTGGGATCCCCTTTTCTGCAGTTTCAGCACTTATTCTTTATCTCCCTTTTTTCTAAAAAAAATCAAAACACATTAGTCCATGGGTTGCCTCCCATGCAGCGCTTGATTTAACGCCGCAGCACGACGCATGTGTTTTTGCTACTCAGACTTCACCAAAATACTTTACACCTACTAGAACTAAAAACAAATAAAGCAAAAATACAAGTCCATGGATTGCCTCCCATGCAGCGCCTGATTTAACATCATGGCACGACGCAGGTTGCTTGATTACTCAGATTTCATCAAGCTCCATGGGTGGGACGAACTCATCAAGGCTCCAGGCTTCAATCATTTTGAGCTCCTCTACTGTGCCAAAATAAGCTTTAATCTGCTGCATGTTTGCCTTAAACCCTTTTCCCTCATGGATTTCGATTTCAATAGCCCCATGAGGAAACACTTGTACCACCTTGATAGGTCCAATCTATTTGGACTTTAGCTTTACAGGAAACAAACGAAGTCTAGAGTTAAAGAGCAAGACCAAATCACTCGGCTGGAAATCTCTCTTTTCTATCATCCGATCATGATACAGTTTCATACTCTCTTTGTACAGTGCTGAGATCTCATATGCATTCAGACGGAACTCATCCAACTCATTCAACTGCCCAAGCCACTGTAAAGATGCTTTAGACCAGTCTAAGTTCAGCTTCTTCAACACCCACATGGACTTATGCTCTAACTCAATCAAAAGATGGAACGCCTTACCAAACATAAGCTGATAAGGTGACATACCTATTGGGGTCTTGAATGCAGTCCAGTATACCCATAAAGCATCATCTAACTTCCGCGACCAATCCTTTCTATTTGCATTGACAGTCTTGGACAGGATTGACTATATTTATCTGTTGGAAACCTCCATTTTCCCACTCATCTGAGGATGATAAGGGGTTGCAACTCTATGTTTAACTCCATATTTCTCAAGCAAAGCTCGAAATATCTTGTTGCAAAAGTGAGAGTCTCCATCGCTAATAATTGCTCTTGGCGTACCAAACCTGGAGAAGATGTTCTTTTTCAAGAACGCTGTGACACATTTGCCTTCATTACTGGGAAGCGCAACCGCTTTCACCTACTTAGATACATAGTCCACAGCCACCAATATGTACCAGTTTCCATTGGACAACATGAATGTACCCATGAAGTCAATACCCCAAACATCAAACAGCGCGATCACAAGGATAAGGTTAAGAGGAAGCTCCTGCCTCCTTCCCTTTGACATCTGCTGCAAGTCTCAGTAAACTTATGGGCATCTTTGTGAATAGTCGGCCAATAAAAGCCGCATTGCAGAATCTTGTGCGCAGTCCAAATACAACTATGATGACCTCCAACAGGGGATGAATGGCAAACTTCTAGTATCTCCATTATCTCAGCTTCAGGCACACATCTCCAGATCACTGTATCAGCATACACACGGAATAAGAATGGCTCTTCCCAAAAGTATTTCTTGACATCAGACATGAACTTTCTTCTTTGGTGGATAGACATATCATCAGGCACTAGATCACTTGCCAAATAGTTGGAAATGTCAGCAAACCATGGGATCAAATCTTGAGAAGCGGCTAACACTTGTTCATCAGAAAACCAGACATCTATCTCTTGCGCATCATTCAGCTTCAGCATTGCCTCCTCTTCCAGCCTAGACAAATGGTTTACTACTTGATTTTCTATACCCTTTCGGTCCTTCACCTCAAAGTCAAACTCTTGCAGCAGCAACACCCATCTAATCAGCCTTGGTTTAGCATCCTTTTTTGCCATGAGCTAACGAAGAGTTGCGCGGTCAGTGTACACCACCACCTTTGTGCCAAGCAAATAAGATCTGAATTATTCAAATGCAAAGACCATAACAAGCAGCTCCTGTTTAGTTACAATATAATTTTTTTGAGTCGGGTTAAGTGCTTTGCTAGCATAGTATATAGGATGAAGAATCTTTTCATGCCATTGGCCTAGGACTGATCCTAGCGCCACTCCATTTGCATCGCACATAACCTCAAAAGGTTGAGACCAATCGGGAGAAATAATTATAGGAGCTGAGACCAACTTTTCTTTAAGGCATTCGAATGCCTTCTGACATGCATCATCAAACACAAACTTTACCTCTTTCTCCAATAGCTTGCACAATGGATAAGCAATTTTGGAGAAGTCTTTGATAAATCTCCTATAAAACCCAGCATGCCCCAAGAAACTCTGAATTCCCTTCACGGAAATTGGTGGAGGCAATTTTTCAATCACCTCAATCTTTTCTCTATCAACCTCTATACCCTTCTTAGAAATTCGGTGACCAAGCACTATGCCCTCTTTTACCATGAAGTGATACTTTTCCCAATTCAGCACTAAGCTGCACTCTTTACATTGCTTCAGTACATAGCTCAGATGATCTAGACAATCTTCAAAAGAGTCACCTACTACTGAAAAGTCATCCATGAATACCTCAATAGTGTCCTCCACCATTTATGAGAAAATGGACATCATGAAACGCTGAAATATGGTTGGCGCATTGCACAAATTGAATGATATCCTTTTGAAAGCAAAAGTTTCATATGGACAGGTGAAAGTGGTCTTCTCTTGGTCTTCAAGAGCAATCGAGATCTGATTGTATCTCGAATAACCATCAAGAAAATAATACCATCCTCTACCAGCAAGACAATCTAACATCTGATCCATGAATGGCATTGGAAAATGGTCCTTCTCAGTCCACGCATTTAGCTTTCTGTAGTCCATGCATATGCATCAGCCTGTGACTGGCCTCATCAAAATCAGATCATTTTTTTGCATTTGGGACTACAGTAATCCCTCCCTTCTTTGGCACACACTAGACTGGGCTCACCCACTTGCTATCATAAATTAGATAAACCACACCTGCATCAAGCCACTTAATGATCTCCTTCTAGACGACTTCTTGCATAGGCTGATTCAACCTACGCTGGTGCTCAATAGATGGAATACAATTAGGCTCGAGCTGAATTTTGTGTGTACAGATTCCAGGAGGAATCCCTATGATGTCTTCGATGGTCCAACCAATGGCTCTCTTAAACTTCCTCAAGACAGAAACCAGGGTTTCAACTTGCCCTTCACCTAAATCTACATCAATGATCACTGGAAAAGTCTCATAAGCTCCTAAGAATATGTACCGAAGATGAGCTGGAAGTTCTTTGAGCTCCAAGACTGGAGGTTCCTCAATCGACGGTCGGGCAAGCGGTGCTTGCATATTTTTCAAGTCCAAGTCTAGCTTCTTTGGTGTATAACTGTAAGATCCCAACTCTGTGAGTGCTGCTACCATTTAATCATACTCCTCAATGTCGTCACCTTCAAGGTTCATAATCACGGCAGCAAGGGCTTCGACTCCAAGTCTCTCCTCAATAGGTACGCCAATCTGATCCTCATCAACAACATCAATAACTGACACCACTCGCATGTCATCATGATGCTTTATAGATTTGCAGACATCAAATGTCACTTTCTCATCATTCAACATGAATTTGATCTACCCCATTTCCAAATCAACCAAAGCACGTCCAGTAGCCAGAAATAGGCATCCCAAGATAATGGGCACCTCGAAGTCAACCTCACAATCCAGAATCACAAAGTCTTTAGGAAAGATAAATGTGTCAACCTTCACCAATACATCATAAATGATCCCCATAGGTCTCTTCACCGTACGATCTACCATGAGGAGCTGCATTGTAATCAGAGTGGGGGCTCCTAAGACCAAATGATTATACGCTTCTAGCGACATAAGATTGATACTAGCACCCAGATCACACAATGCTTTGGCAAAGTAGAAAACTCCAATAGTGCAAGGGATTGTGAATGCTCCAAGATCTTTTTTCTGCACCATGGAACGGGATGCTATCGCACTACAGTGGTGCAAGTTATTGGCCGGCTCAAAACTAACTATCTTCTTCTTAGTTACTAGATACTTTATGAATTTGGCATATCCAGGCATCTTCTCTAGTGCTTCTACCAAAGGGATATTTACAAACAATTGCTTCAACATAGAGATGAACTTGTGAAATTTTTCGTCCTCAACCTTCTTCCTCAATCTCTGGGATAAGGAGGAGGACGCTATCTCCTCACCATCTATACCTTCAGACTCGACCAAAATCTCAGCATCACCCTTTTTAACTTCGGCGGGCTCATCAATAATTTTAGGCATTGGAGCATTAATGGCCTGCTTTCTGCTTTGAGTAGTCACTGCCATAACCTGTCGATCGTTCTTTCAGTTCTGCATGGTATCACTAGGGAGAGTACCCTTTTAACGTGGATTCATGCTAGTGAAAATCTGGTGCATCTGCGTCTCAAGCTGTTTATGGAGACAACTTGGGAATCCACTCTCTGACTGATCTTTGAAAGGTCTGATTTTGTCTTCTTCATGCTTGTATCCGTGGAGTCAACCTTTTAAAACACCTAGTTGAGCAGCTCACTCATTGTAGGTTGTCCAGCCCGCCCTTCGTGATTCCCAAGCGAGATGTAAAGACCACCTCTATCGTTCTTATACCCATCTTTTTTCTGCTAGTCACCATCTCTATAACTGGACCGATTGTAGTCATCATCTCTATCTATGTTCCGACCCCTTGATCATTCAGATAACTAAACTCTTTTTTGGATAAGTAACCGTCTGGCCTAGGTGCTTTACCTTGCGAACCGATGGCTTTTACCTTCTCTACTCCCTCATTCAGGAATTTCTTTGCAAGCAACCCAACTGTCGTGTTCAGCTCAACAACTTCCTATTTAATGTCTTGCAATTTATTCAAATCCAAGGACTTACCAACTGTGACTATACCTGTTGGGGTATCTGATTCTCTGGTGTGCCATGCTCTGTTGGTCTTTGTAACCCAATGAAGCATCTCCAAAGCTTTATCATACGAGTTCTCCATGAATGCCCCCACCAGTTACAGTGTCAGCTACTGCTTTGGTGTTGGCGTTCAATGCTTTGTAAAGAATTTCCATCAGATGCCTTGAAGGGATTCCGTGTCTCAGAATTTGCTTCAACTTCTTCTTGAACCATAGCCACACCTCATATAATGCCTCTACAGGTAGCTACTTAAAATTATAAATCTCCTATTTCAATTGCAACATCCTTGATGGAGGAAAGAATCGCTCCAAAAACTGGGTGTTCAACTCGTGCCATGTGTAGATGGAATTATCGGGCAGTTCTGAGAGCCAAACAGTTGCCTCGTTGGTCAGTGAGAATGGGAACAACCTCAGTCTAATAGCATCTTGCCCCACTCTTGGCATACTATACGCCTTGCAAATCTGAGTAAAATTTTGCACATGATGATTTGCATCTTTTGTAGGTATTCCAGCATACAGGCCTTTATTATTTATCAATTGGATCATGGTGCTGGTGATGTCAAACTTCTCCCCCTCAGTCAGTGGTGGCAACACTATGGGTGCAAAAATTCCCAATTCCTCTTTCTCATCATAATCATCATAATCATAGTAGCGAGGGGCTTGACTGGGCTGCTGCATCTGCCGACCCCTATTCTATCTTGGCACGATTGGTTCTCTAGGAAAGTTCTGGTGGGTTGCACCATCAGCTGCTGCTTGGGATTTTAGTACAGCTTGATGAGCAGCATGTTGTCAATCCTGCCTTGTTTGCTCAGCCGCCGCATTTTGAGCTGCAAGATCTGCTGCAATTGCAGCATCTTCAGTGGCAATAGCATCTTCTCCGACCTTTTTTTGTTGCTCATCCTCGGCCAATAACCAGGCTGTGATATGCTCTTGTGTCTCGTGTTCTCCCTCTTTAGCCATGTTTCTTAAGGTTTTGGAGAGCTCAGGATCGTATGGGATCAAGGGATTGCCTTGACTCCTTGTACTGGGCATGCACAAGTATGCAACCTGTAGATCAAAACAAAAACAACAGAAAAAGTAAAATCAGGAATAAGGACTAATAGTGAGATAAACACAATCTCTCTTAATCCTAAACCGTAGTCCTCGACAATGGTGCCAAAATTTGATACGCCCAAATTACACCTCTTTTTAGAAGCGTAAGCGGACGTTGATCAAATATAGAACCCAATAAAGGGGGGTCGATCCCACAAGGAATATGGTAGGACTATGGTCGATTAATGTTTACTTGCATTTTAGTCATTCATTTCCCTCGAAAGGGGGGTTTTAACATAACAAGTAATAGTAGTAACTAGAATGTAAACAAGTAACACACGTCAATTTCAACAGTTGTTATCAATAATGGAAACGACTAGGGTAGTGTTCCCCATGAGATCATAACTTAGTAAGGCTTTGTACTTGGTAAACTAGTTTGATATTTAGCATGCAGAATTGGTAAGTTGGGTTCATCTAACTCCTTGGTCCAGCAGCTAGATGAATTTCATCTAACTCCTTGGTCCGGCCGCGGGTGTATGCTCTACTAACCCTTACCATAGAACCCAAATTAGCTATTCTCGGACAAGGTCAAGCTATTAGAAGAGGGTTGGTAGCCTCAAATTTCCATCGTTGAACAACCCTTTTCCCATCCGTTACCTCCTTGGTCCGGCAAGTAAGGATAAGGTGAGTTCTAACGTTGTACACCACTAGAAAGCAATCATTACGAAGGGAAGAACAATACATGCGTAAATATCACCCTAAAATTACTAAGTACTTTGCCTACTTTGTTAATGCTTCATGGTTCCAACAACCCTAGTTGTGGATTTAGCTACTCATATTCATAAGTGGATGCTTAATGGTTGTTTGTGCAATCATTAATAGATACTTACAAATTAGTGCAAAGAAATCCGGAATCTTGAAGAAAATATCAAGAACACTTCAACTAATCATGAACTTGTGTTTAAAGTCAACACAAAAACAATAATGTCATAACTCATGCGTATTAATACATAACTCTTGACAAATAATGTGTAACAATGAAAATAAAACCTAAGTGGAAGTATTCATAGACAAAAAGACCAAATCTTAGTAAATCTAGGAGAAGTTGGATGCGGCAGTGTGATAACGCCCAAACTACACCTCAATTTAAGAAGCGTAAGCAGTCGTCGGCAAATATAGAACCCAACAGAGGTTGGGGTCGATCCCACAGGGAATAAGGTGCGAATTAAGTCGTTAGTGAAGTAGATGACTAGTAATCAATATTTTTCGGTAAATAGGGGGGTTTGCGTGATCAAAACGTGAACAAAAGCAAATAATAACGTACGAGTGAAATCAATATGAGAGAGAACTAGGGAAGTGTTTACCATGGCGATGGTAACAATGTCGATTCTAAGCTTAACCGGGTTCTTTTTATATGTATGTCACGATGTGATTGAATTAATGGTATCATCTAAACGTTTCTCAACCAAATAGACGAATTTCCCTTTCAATTCTCTCGAACTTGAAAAGGTGAGCTTTTATATTTCAATCCTAAACATCAAGTAGATTAATCTAGTTACAACATTAATCATAAGACGAGAGTTGGTAGTCTCGAGTCCTCGTAGTTAACCAAATTTCCCGGTTTTAATCTCTTTACTCAAGCAAATTTAAACCTAGGCATGTTCTAATGTTTGCAACCACTAGAAAACGTTAAATAATGAATGATTAACAACGTGACAACATATATATTGAACCCGACGCTACCCGGAATCTATATTGATACTTTTGCCATGGCTCCCACAACCCTAGTTGTGGGAGTTTAGTTAATCATGCTAGAAGAAGAAGAGAAGAAAGTTATATTCATAATAAAGAGAAGAGATTCTTACAATATAATGAAAACAATCTTCAATTATCCAAGAACAAGAAAACCAAGATCCCAAGAACAATCAAGAACAAGATTGAAGGAGGAGGAAAACGTGTGTAGCGTGTTTCCTCTCTCAAAACTCGCCTAAAATCTCCTAGAATTATTAGGTGAACTATTGGTAAAAGCTTGACAAATAAAATAAACCTAACATAGGGTATTTATAGGAGTCTAGGAAACAAAGTCCCAAAAACGTTCGGATTACGCGTAGCAGACTGCCTTACTGTGACGGTTTGGGTGACGGACCATCACCACCTTGATGGACTATCATGGTGGCCGTCACCACTAGGCAGTGGTGCTACCTTAGGGTGACGGTTTGGGTGACGGACCGTCACTGGCTTGACGGACCGTCACTCCAACCGTCACTCTTATCCATAATGCTCTTTTGATCGGATTTCCTTCCTTTTCTACGTTTGTCTCCATTTCCTGAAAACATAACATAAAACATCAAAAAACGATGATGGTTGCTTGAAAACGTATGATGAATACCTCAATAGTATTCATCTCTTTACATTGCTTCAGTACATAGCTCAGATGATCTAGACAATCTTCAAAAGAGTCACCTACTACTGAAAAGTCATCCATGAATACCTCAATAGTGTCCTCCACCATTTATGAGAAAATGGACATCATGAAACGCTGAAATATGGTTGGCGCATTGCACAAATTGAATGATATCCTTTTGAAAGCAAAAGTTTCATATGGACAGGTGAAAGTGGTCTTCTCTTGGTCTTCAAGAGCAATCGAGATCTGATTGTATCTCGAATAACCATCAAGAAAACAATACCATCCTCTACCAGCAAGACAATCTAACATCTGATCCATGAATGGCATTGGAAAATGGTCCTTCTCAGTCCACGCATTTAGCTTTCTGTAGTCCATACATATGCATCAGCCTGTGACTGGCCTCATCAAAATCAGATCATTTTTTTGCATTTGGGACTACAGTAATCCCTCCCTTCTTTGGCACACACTGGACTGGGCTCACCCACTTGCTATCATAAATTAGATAAACCACACCTGCATCAAGCCACTTAATGATCTCCTTCTAGACGACTTCTTGCATAGGCTGATTCAACCTACGCTGGTGCTCAATAGATGGAATACAATTAGGCTCGAGCTGAATTTTGTGTGTACAGATTCCAGGAGGAATCCCTATGATGTCTTCGATGGTCCAACCAATGGCTCTCTTAAACTTCCTCAAGACAGAAACCAGGGTTTCAACTTGCCCTTCACCTAAATCTACATCAATGATCACTGGAAAAGTCTCATAAGCTCCTAAGAATATGTACCGAAGATGAGCTGGAAGTTCTTTGAGCTCCAAGACTGGAGGTTCCTCAATCGACGGTCGGGCAAGCGGTGCTTGCATATTTTTCAAGTCCAAGTCTAGCTTCTTTGGTGTATAACTGTAAGATCCCAACTCTGTGAGTGCTGCTACCATTTAATCATACTCCTCAATGTCGTCACCTTCAAGGTTCATAATCACGGCAGCAAGGGCTTCGACTCCAAGTCTCTCCTCAATAGGTACGCCAATCTGATCCTCATCAACAACATCAATAACTGACACCACTCGCATGTCATCATGATGCTTTATAGATTTGCAGACATCAAATGCCACTTCCTCATCATTCAACATGAATTTGATCTACCCCATTTCCAAATCAACCAAAGCACGTCCAGTAGCCAGAAATAGGCATCCCAAGATAATGGGCACCTCGAAGTCAACCTCACAATCCAGAATCACAAAGTCTTTAGGAAAGATAAATGTGTCAACCTTCACCAATACATCATAAATGATCCCCATAGGTCTCTTCACCGTACGATCTACCATGAGGAGCTGCATTGTAATCAGAGTGGGGGCTCCTAAGACCAAATGATTATACGCTTCTAGCGACATAAGATTGATACTAGCACCCAGATCACACAATGCTTTGGCAAAGTAGAAAACTCCAATAGTGCAAGGGATTGTGAATGCTCCAAGATCTTTTTTCTGCACCATGGAACGGGATGCTATCGCACTACAGTGGTGCAAGTTATTGGCCGGCTCAAAACTAACTATCTTCTTCTTAGTTACTAGATACTTTATGAATTTGGCATATCCAGGCATCTTCTCTAGTGCTTCTACCAAAGGGATATTTACAAACAATTGCTTCAACATAGAGATGAACTTGTGAAATTTTTCGTCCTCAACCTTCTTCCTCAATCTCTGGGATAAGGAGGAGGACGCTATCTCCTCACCATCTATACCTTCAGACTCGACCAAAATCTCAGCATCACCCTTTTTAACTTCGGCGGGCTCATTAATAATTTTAGGCATTGGAGCATTAATGGCCTGCTTTCTGCTTTGAGTAGTCACTGCCATAACCTGTCGATCGTTCTTTCAGTTCTGCATGGTATCACTAGGGAGAGTACCCTTTTAACGTGGATTCATGCTAGTGAAAATCTGGTGCATCTGCGTCTCAAGCTGTTTATGGAGACAACTTGGGAATCCACTCTCTGACTGATCTTTGAAAGGTCTGATTTTGTCTTCTTCATGCTTGTATCCGTGGAGTCAACCTTTTAAAACACCTAGTTGAGCAGCTCACTCATTGTAGGTTGTCCAGCCCGCCCTTCGTGATTCCCAAGCGAGATGTAAAGACCACCTCTATCGTTCTTATACCCATCTTTTTTCTGCTAGTCACCATCTCTATAACTGGACCGATTGTAGTCATCATCTCTATCTATGTTCCGACCCCTTGATCATTCAGATAACTAAACTCTTTTTTGGATAAGTAACCGTCTGGCCTAGGTGCTTTACCTTGCGAACCGATGGCTTTTACCTTCTCTACTCCCTCATTCAGGAATTTCTTTGCAAGCAACCCAACTGTCGTGTTCAGCTCAACAACTTCCTATTTAATGTCTTGCAATTTATTCAAATCCAAGGACTTACCAACTGTGACTATACCTGCTGGGGTATCTGATTCTCTGGTGTGCCATGCTCTGTTGGTCTTTGTAACCCAATGAAGCATCTCCAAAGCTTTATCATACGAGTTCTCCATGAATGCCCCCACCAGTTACAGTGTCAGCTACTGCTTTGGTGTTGGCGTTCAATGCTTTGTAAAGAATTTCCATCAGATGCCTTGAAGGGATTCCGTGTCTCAGAATTTGCTTCAACTTCTTCTTGAACCATAGCCACACCTCATATAATGCCTCTACAGGTAGCTACTTAAAATTATAAATCTCCT
This sequence comes from Jaltomata sinuosa, assembly GCA_003996215.1. NCBI lineage: Eukaryota > Viridiplantae > Streptophyta > Magnoliopsida > Solanales > Solanaceae > Jaltomata > Jaltomata sinuosa. The sequence continues at coordinate 29,746 of QJPP01000261.1, forward strand.
ATTTCAATTGCAACATCCTTGATGGAGGAAAGAATCGCTCCAAAAACTGGGTGTTCAACTCGTGCCATGTGTAGATGGAATTATCGGGCAGTTCTGAGAGCCAAACAGTTGCCTCGTTGGTCAGTGAGAATGGGAACAACCTCAGTCTAATAGCATCTTGCCCCACTCTTGGCATACTATACGCCTTGCAAATCTGAGTAAAATTTTGCACATGATGATTTGCATCTTTTGTAGGTATTCCAGCATACAGGCCTTTATTATTTATCAATTGGATCATGGTGCTGGTGATGTCAAACTTCTCCCCCTCAGTCAGTGGTGGCAACACTATGGGTGCAAAAATTCCCAATTCCTCTTTCTCATCATAATCATCATAATCATAGTAGCGAGGGGCTTGACTGGGCTGCTGCATCTGCCGACCCCTATTCTATCTTGGCACGATTGGTTCTCTAGGAAAGTTCTGGTGGGTTGCACCATCAGCTGCTGCTTGGGATTTTAGTACAGCTTGATGAGCAGCATGTTGTCAATCCTGCCTTGTTTGCTCAGCCGCCGCATTTTGAGCTGCAAGATCTGCTGCAATTGCAGCATCTTCAGTGGCAATAGCATCTTCTCCGACCTTTTTTTGTTGCTCATCCTCGGCCAATAACCAGGCTGTGATATGCTCTTGTGTCTCGTGTTCTCCCTCTTTAGCCATGTTTCTTAAGGTTTTGGAGAGCTCAGGATCGTATGGGATCAAGGGATTGCCTTGACTCCTTGTACTGGGCATGCACAAGTATGCAACCTGTAGATCAAAACAAAAACAACAGAAAAAGTAAAATCAGGAATAAGGACTAATAGTGAGATAAACACAATCTCTCTTAATCCTAAACCGTAGTCCTCGACAATGGTGCCAAAATTTGATACGCCCAAATTACACCTCTTTTTAGAAGCGTAAGCGGACGTTGATCAAATATAGAACCCAATAAAGGGGGGTCGATCCCACAAGGAATATGGTAGGACTATGGTCGATTAATGTTTACTTGCATTTTAGTCATTCATTTCCCTCGAAAGGGGGGTTTTAACATAACAAGTAATAGTAGTAACTAGAATGTAAACAAGTAACACACGTCAATTTCAACAGTTGTTATCAATAATGGAAACGACTAGGGTAGTGTTCCCCATGAGATCATAACTTAGTAAGGCTTTGTACTTGGTAAACTAGTTTGATATTTAGCATGCAGAATTGGTAAGTTGGGTTCATCTAACTCCTTGGTCCAGCAGCTAGATGAATTTCATCTAACTCCTTGGTCCGGCCGCGGGTGTATGCTCTACTAACCCTTACCATAGAACCCAAATTAGCTATTCTCGGACAAGGTCAAGCTATTAGAAGAGGGTTGGTAGCCTCAAATTTCCATCGTTGAACAACCCTTTTCCCATCCGTTACCTCCTTGGTCCGGCAAGTAAGGATAAGGTGAGTTCTAACGTTGTACACCACTAGAAAGCAATCATTACGAAGGGAAGAACAATACATGCGTAAATATCACCCTAAAATTACTAAGTACTTTGCCTACTTTGTTAATGCTTCATGGTTCCAACAACCCTAGTTGTGGATTTAGCTACTCATATTCATAAGTGGATGCTTAATGGTTGTTTGTGCAATCATTAATAGATACTTACAAATTAGTGCAAAGAAATCCGGAATCTTGAAGAAAATATCAAGAACACTTCAACTAATCATGAACTTGTGTTTAAAGTCAACACAAAAACAATAATGTCATAACTCATGCGTATTAATACATAACTCTTGACAAATAATGTGTAACAATGAAAATAAAACCTAAGTGGAAGTATTCATAGACAAAAAGACCAAATCTTAGTAAATCTAGGAGAAGTTGGATGCGGCAGTGTGATAACGCCCAAACTACACCTCAATTTAAGAAGCGTAAGCAGTCGTCGGCAAATATAGAACCCAACAGAGGTTGGGGTCGATCCCACAGGGAATAAGGTGCGAATTAAGTCGTTAGTGAAGTAGATGACTAGTAATCAATATTTTTCGGTAAATAGGGGGGTTTGCGTGATCAAAACGTGAACAAAAGCAAATAATAACGTACGAGTGAAATCAATATGAGAGAGAACTAGGGAAGTGTTTACCATGGCGATGGTAACAATGTCGATTCTAAGCTTAACCGGGTTCTTTTTATATGTATGTCACGATGTGATTGAATTAATGGTATCATCTAAACGTTTCTCAACCAAATAGACGAATTTCCCTTTCAATTCTCTCGAACTTGAAAAGGTGAGCTTTTATATTTCAATCCTAAACATCAAGTAGATTAATCTAGTTACAACATTAATCATAAGACGAGAGTTGGTAGTCTCGAATCCTCGTAGTTAACCAAATTTCCGGGTTTTAATCTCTTTACTCAAGCAAATTTAAACCTAGGCATGTTCTAATGTTTGCAACCACTAGAAAACGTTAAATAATGAATGATTAACAACGTGACAACATATATATTGAACCCGACGCTACCCGGAATCTATATTGATACTTTTGCCATGGCTCCCACAACCCTAGTTGTGGGAGTTTAGTTAATCATGCTAGAAGAAGAAGAGAAGAAAGTTATATTCATAATAAAGAGAAGAGATTCTTACAATATAATGAAAACAATCTTCAATTATCCAAGAACAAGAAAACCAAGATCCCAAGAACAATCAAGAACAAGATTGAAGGAGGAGGAAAACGTGTGTAGCGTGTTTCCTCTCTCAAAACTCGCCTAAAATCTCCTAGAATTATTAGGTGAACTATTGGTAAAAGCTTGACAAATAAAATAAACCTAACATAGGGTATTTATAGGAGTCTAGGAAACAAAGTCCCAAAAACGTTCGGATTACGCGTAGCAGACTGCCTTACTGTGACGGTTTGGGTGACGGACCATCACCACCTTGATGGACTATCATGGTGGCCGTCACCACTAGGCAGTGGTGCTACCTTAGGGTGACGGTTTGGGTGACGGACCGTCACTGGCTTGACGGACCGTCACTCCAACCGTCATTCTTATCCATAATGCTCTTTTGATCGGATTTCCTTCCTTTTCTACGTTTGTCTCCATTTCCTGAAAACATAACATAAAACATCAAAAAACGATGATGGTTGCTTGAAAACGTACGATTGTTCTTAGTTTAGAGACGTCGAAAGTGCCGTAAAATGGCGGCACATCAACACCCTCAACTTAAAATGTTCGCTTGTCCTCAAGCAACATGACACAAAAACAATAATACGACGACTCAACTAAGAAAACAAACTCGTGTCTCTAGCACTCCATGGTCATTCAATAGCTCATTAATTCTTAAATCAAGCCACCTCTCCGATAGTACACAAATGTATGAAACATTAACTTGCAAGGATCCAAACATGTTATTCCGATATGATGGAATATTATGCATACACACGCACAGCCATCCTAACAGTCACTAGACGATACAGAAATCTTGGTGCCCTCACCACAAAGAAGTCCCACACACAAGATTTAGGACTAGGTAAGACGCTCACACTCACAAACGATTTCAAACAATGCACATGCGATGCCATAGGCTTGCCCTTACTATTCTATTTCAGTTCTTCAAGAAGCCACTCAGGATCACTACAAGACTTGTTTTGGCTTGTAATGAGGCTTCGGGTGCAGGTAGGATACGTTTGGGGAATAGTGACTAAACCCTCCTTGGGTTCACCGACCTATTATTTCCACATAACTTTACTTTGCCCATCCTTATTCACCTCCTTATTCCCTTCTTTCTAGCTACAGGTGCGGCCTCTTTATTTTGACACTTTCTTTTTATTTCTTTTTCGTTCTTTTTCATCTCCTTTTTTTTTTGTTTTTCTTCGTTTCTTTATCTTTTTCTTAGACACACACCCGGAATTTTCATTCTATTCACAACCAATCTTATTCATCCTATTTTTCTTATCATTTACCTCTATAGTAGCCACCCTCAACTTAGGCTGATTGCCTGAGTCGAGGTGCACGATGTCCAAGAGAGAAGCAGGGCCAAAACAGGGATTCAAAGTTAAACAGGAACGGTGACGGGTTATTGAAAGAACATGGTCAATTATGGCTCAAACAGGGATGAAAGGGGGTTATTTACATTTGGACGGTCTTATAGGCTAAGTGGACTGCACACAAAAAAGGCCTGTGATCCTTTCCCAAGCAACTAACTTCAAACTTTAACAAAATAGACCGGGCAAGTTCTAGATGCATGCACAGAGTAAGAATTTATAACAATACGCTCACACATACTTGGCACCAAGAGACCATACCACTACCAACTATCAAGACAACACTCGGCTTAACATACTTATTCCAATCATAACCACTCAATGACATCCAAGGATCCAGACAGTCAATCGTTTCAAACATAAGTAGAAAATCAACTTTTTCAGAGGGGGCTCCTTTTAGTATATTTTCCAACAAAAAACGCCATGCTTGCTATAGACACTAAAAAAAACTAAAATTTAAATGACAACCTAAACATGCCGATTCTACTAGATAGCACACCGGAGGGAAAAGAAACACGGCAACAAAAACCCTCGGTGGTGAAAGACTCACAGGTAACCTAACACCCTCAACTTAGACTCATGCATTATCCCCAATGCATACATGTGAAAACTAAAACTGTGAGAGAAAGGAATACCTGTGAAGCCCATAGGACTCAGAGTCTGGCATGATGTTGGAGACCTCCAGGGTCTCCATAGCAGGCGAAATCGATGGAATAGGTGCACGCCACACCATTTTGTTGCGTTCCAACGTCCTCTTTTATTGGCTCCGCAGCTAGTCGCGACAACTTCTTCACTCTTTCTTTGCAGGTTCTTTTGCGGTGTTTTCGTTTCCTTGATCTATTTTCACTGCCTTCCTCTACAGGTTTCTCTTCCTGCGATCCCAACTTTATTCTCATAATAGCTCGGGTCTCAACCAAACCCTTCTCCTCAAGATGCACATCCGCAGGGGCTTCCTCAATAACATTGACGACCACGACCACCTTCATGTCTCTTGGCTGCTTCATCAATTTGGACACATCGAACTTGACCACTTTATTGTTTAATCGAAAGTTCAGTTCATTTCTTTCCATGTCGACCAACACTCTTGCCGTGGCTAACAAAGGTCGTCCCAAGATTATGGGAACTTCAAAATCCACTTCGCAATCCAAGATCACAAAGTCAGCTGGGAATATAAGCTTACCAACCTTTACCAGCACATCAGACAATATTCCCACCGGTCGCTTTACCGAACAGTCAGCCATCAACACTCTCATGGACGTTGGTTTAGGAGCTCCCAAACCCAATTGTTTATAGACTGCTAGCGGCATCAAGTTGATGCTAGCACCAAGATCATATAAGGCTTTTCCGAAGTTGAGCTTCCCAATGGTACAGGGAACAGTAAAGGCACCTGGATCTTCCTTCTTGTCCACTAACGATCTTGAGGAAATAGCACTGCAGTGGTGGAGGTTATCTTCTGGCTCAACGCTCACTGATCTCTTTTTGGTAATCAAGTCCTTCATGAACTTGGCATATCCGGGCATTTGTTCAAGCGCTTCCACCAATGGGATGTTTATTGATATTTGCTTGAGCATGGTCAGGAAATTCAGGAACTTACCATCTTCCACTTTCTTCTTCAGGCGTTGTGGGAAAGGAGGCGGTGGCCGAGGCATCATAGTTGGAAGCTTGTCGGCTTCCTTGCTTTTCTCCGTGGGCTTTTGGGTAGCCTCCTCTACATCGTCATCCGCTACATCAACTTGGGTTTGAATTACCGGATGTGATTCCGGTAACATTTTACCACTTCTTGTCGTGATTGCCATATAACTCGCATCGTTCCGCAGATTTTGAACGGTGTCACTCGGCAAGGTACCTGTCTTCCTTTGATTTAGCGATGCCGAGATGTGACTCACTTGCTGCTCTAATTGCCTGATTGAGGTGGAATGTGAATCCACTAACTGGCTCAATGTTGATAACTCAGTCCTCATCTCCTTTACCCCAGAGTCAGTCGATTCCACCTTCAGCAGCATCTTCGCCATCATGTTCTCTAGTTTGTACGTCCCTGCCTCGTTGCTAGCTTTGTCCCGATTACTAGGTGGTACATACAACCCACCTCTATCAGTGTTATTCCTCCAGTTTCCCTTGTCGCAATCTCTGTAGCCGGCTTTCTCATAGTAGTTGTCTCTCTGATAATTCCGACCTTGGTTTCCCTGGCCATTGGCCTGGAAACCCCCCAAATAGTTCGCCTCCTCATCAGATTCAACCTCTGCTGCTCTACCTTGGGACCCCACAGCTTTCACCTTCTCAATACCTCCTGACATCAAATGCTTGGTTAGCAGGTCCATTTGTGTTTTTAGATGGGCCATGTATTGGTCCCGTTCTTCCTCTTTTCTGCGCTGCTCTGCTGACATGCCAACTGCATAGGTGCTAGCTGCTACTTCTGTATCATGTGTATGCCAGGCCCTGTTGGTTTTTGTGAGCCTGTCCAAAATAGCTGTGGCATCGGCAAACGTGCGACCCATAAATGCTCCACCTGCTGCGTTATCCAATGTCGGCTTGGTAGCCGAATTCAGTGCCCTGTAGAATGTCTGCATCAAAAATTCGTCGTTCAAGTGATGGTTAGGTGATTGTGTCAGCTTCTTCTTGAACCGCAACTAAGTCTCATGTAAAGCTTCGTGAGGTTGCTGTCTGAAGTTGCTAATTTCATCCCTCAACTGTATCATCCTAGAGGGAGGAAAGAACCTTTCTAGGAAAGCTCCTTTCAACTCTCCCCAAGTTGCGATAGAGTCGGGGGTCAGCTCTGTCAACCATAGCGCTGCCTCATCAGACAGAGACAACGGAAACAACCTGAGCCTGATCATTGTTTGACTCACTCCAGGCAACTCATACGACTTGCAGATGCCCACAAAATTCATCAGGTGTTGGTTTGGATCATCACCAGTAGCTCCACAGAACACTCCTCTCAAGTTCAACAGCTGAATCATCGTGCTAGTAATGTTGAACTTGGCCCCGAGTGCTAGCAGAGAAAAATCAATGGCGCCCGTAGCGCCAACTCCATCCAAGTCGATATCCTCCTCATTCAGCGCGACATCGTCCTACAGACCACGAGCATTTACTTTTTGTTGGGCCTGCAGTTTTGCAGCGAACCTTGCTGCCTCTGTTTGTTGTGCAGCCATGGTTTGCCTTAGCATCCTTGCGAGCTCGGGGTCGTAGGGTAATATTGGTTCACCCGAGCGTCGTGTACTAGGCATGCACCACTATGTACCCTGTAAAAACAAAAAAAACAAATAAAAATAAAAGCAAGAAATATGACTAAGAGTCAAATAAACACACCGGACTTAATAAACAACCGTTTTCCCTGGCAACGGCGCCAAAATTTGATAACGCCCAAACTACACCTCAATTTAAGAAGCGTAAGCGGTCGTCGACAAATATAGAACCCAACAAAGGTTGGGGTCGATACCACAGGGAATAAGGTGCGAATTAAGTCATTAGTGAAGTAGATGACTAGTAATCAATATTTTCCGATAAATAGGAGGGGTTTGCGTGATCAAAACGTGAACAAAAGCAAATAATAGCGTACGAGTGAAATCAATATGAGAGAGAACTAGGGAAGTGTTTACCATGGCGATGGTAACAATGTCGATTCTAAGCTTAACCGGGTTCTTTTTATATGTATGTCATGATGTGATTGAATTAATGGTATCATCTAAACGTTTCTCAACCAAATAGACGAATTTCCCTTTCAATTCTCTCGAACTTGAAAAGGTGAGCTTTTATATTTCAATCCTAAACATCAAGTAGATTAATCTAGTTACAGCATTAATCATAAGACGAGAGTTGGTAGTCTCGAATCCTCGTAGTTAACCAAATTTCCCAGTTTTAATCTCTTTACTCAAGCAAATTTAAACCTAGGCATGTTCTAATGTTTGCAACCACTAGAAAACGTTAAATAATGAATGATTGTTAAATAATGAATGATTAACAATGTGACAACACATATATTGAACCCGACGCTACCCGGAATCTATATTGATACTTTTGCCATGGCTCCCACAACCCTAGTTGTGGGAGTTTAGTTAATCATGCTAGAAGAAGAAGAGAAGAAAGTTATATTCATAATAAAGAGAAGAAATTCTTACAATATAATGAAAACAATCTTCAATTATCCAAGAACAAGAAAACCAAGATCCCAAGAACAATCAAGAACAAGATTGAAGGAGGAGGAAAATGTGTGTAGCGTGTTTCCTCTCTCAAAACTCGCCTAAACTCTCCTAGAATTATTGGTTGAACTATTGGTAAAAGCTTGACAAATAAAATAAACCTAACATAGGGTATTTATAGGAGTCTAGGAAACAAAGTCCCAAAACCATTCGGATTCCGCATAGCGGACTGCCTTACTGTGACGGTTTGGGTGACGGACCGTCACCACCTTGACGGACCGTCATGGTGGCCGTTACCACTAGGCAGTGGTGCTACCTCAGGGTGACGGTTTGGGTGATGGACCGTCACTGGCTTGACGGACCGTCACTGGCTTGACGGACCGTCACTCCAACCGTCACTCTTATCCAGAATTCTCTTTTGATCGGATTTCCTTCCTTTTCTACGTTTGTCTCCATTTCCTGAAAACATAACATAAAACATCAAAAAACGATGACGGTTGCTTGAAAACGTACGATTGTTCTTAGTTTAGAGACGTCGAAAGTGCCGTAAAATGGCGGCATATCACAGTGCCGACGGGATGCCTCACGGGCCATCGTGGTTATCACGAGCATCGTGGGTGCCCGTCGCCCTTTTTTTACTTTTAGGATAATTCCCTGGACTATTTTGACGGGTGTTATCTTCTTTGCTTAATTGATCATCGAGTTATCATGTTGTGGATTCAATTTGGTTTCTCATGCATTTGATTGAGTTCTCTTCTTCCTTGGTTGATTGTTGATTCAATTAGCCTTTCTTTCTTCTATTCTCATCTCAATTTCTTCTAATTCTCATCTTAATTTCTCCACTATCTTTATTTTTTGTTGTTGAATTCCGTGTTTACGGTATCAATTTTAGTCACTCGATTGGGATCGTTATCAGACATGATCAACATGGATTTTATCACTGGTTTACCCCGCTCATTTCAAAAATTTGACTCCATATGGGTAATAGTTGATAGACTCACCAAATCAGCACACTTCTTGCCGGTCAAGACTACTTATACAGTTGAAGAGTATGCAAGGTTGTATATTAAAGAGATAGTTCGGCTACATGGAGTCCCAATCTATATTATATCTGATGGTCAGGAAGAACATACAATCCAAACACTTGAGGATATGCTGCGAGCTTGTGTAATAGACTTCAAAGGTAGTTGGGATGACCATTTTCCTCTTATTGAGTTTGCTTACAACAATAGCTACCATTCAAGTATCAAAATGGCACCTTATGAAGCTTTATATGGGAGGAAGTGCAGATCACCAATCAGATGGTTTGAAGTGGGTGAAACTGCCTTATTTGGGCCAGAACTTGTTCATCAAGCAATGGAAAAAGTTAAGGTGATACAACAGCAGCTAGCAATGGCTCAAAGTCGACATAAATCATATGCAGATATTAGAAGAAGAGGGCTGGAGTTTGCTATAGGAGATTGGGTATTTTTGAAGGTGTCACCAATGAAAGGGGTGATAAGATTTAGTAAAAGAGGAAAGTTGAGTCCGTGCTATATAGGACCATATAAGATTATTTGGAGAGTTTTCCAAGTCGCATATGAGTTAGAGCTACCCCAAGAGCTTGCAACAGTTCACCCGGTGTTTCATGTCTCGATGCTTCAGAAGTGTATAGGTGACCCATCCCGTATCACTCCTACTAAAGATGTACATGTTATGAGAGCTCTCACTTATGAAGAAGTACCCATTTCTATTCTGGATCGACAATTTAGGAAGTTAAGAAATAAAGAAGTAGCTTCTGTAAAAGTACTATAGAGGAACCAACAAGTAGAAGAAGTTACATGGGAAGCGGAAGAAGTAATGAAATGCAAGTATCCTCATCTATTTCAGTCCGATGAGAAATGTGAAAGTGTCGAGTTGAGGCATTAATAAGTAAGTATAAGTCTATATGTATTATTTGGCTAATAGTGGTACTTAACTTAGGCTTGACTTGTTTGGGCGGTTAGCTATGATATCATTCGATGATGAAAGTTCCTAAGGGGAATGGCCCAATATACCGGGGTAAGCTTGCCCCGCCTACCAAATCTCATCATGCCCATACACGGAGAAATACTAGGTCACAAACAATGAACTCTAAGGCACGAAGTCTATGATTAGCGTAGCTCTTCTGCCTACTCTGAGCTACCCAAAGTCTATCCTGAATCACTTGGACTCTGTCTAAGGAATCACAAAGCAAGTTTGTACTCTGTGGCCTAGACTCCAAACTATCAAACTAACCCACAGGAGATCTACAATACTTACCATACAAAGCCTTGAAATATTCCATGCCAATGCTCGAATGGAAACTTTTATTATAAGCAAACTCGGCCAAAGGCACAACTGATCCCAATAACCTCCAAAGTCAAGAACACAAGCACAAAGCATGTCCTTCAGGACCTGAATAGTCCTCTCATACTAGCCATCTATCTGAGGGTGGAATGGAGTACTAATCTGAACCTCTGTACCCAAATCTTGCTAAATATCCCTCCAAAACTAAGATGTGAACGGAGTGTCGAGGTATAAAATGATAGAAGCTGGGACCCCATGCAACCGAACAACCTCACAAAGGAAAATCTGAGCTAACCTCTCTGCACTGTATGTATTCTGAACTGACAAGAAGTGCACTGACTTAGTTAGCCAATCAATAATCACCCAAATAAAATCAAAACCCCTAGAAGCACGTGGCAATCCAACTACAAAAGCCATAGTAATCCCCTCCCACTTCCACCGAGGAATGGGAAGTCAGTGCATCAAACCACCAGGTCTCATGTGCTCAAACTTAACCTACTGACAGTTCAAGCACCAAGATACAAACTCCACTACATAATACTTCATACCACTCCACCAGTAAAGCTGTCTTAAATCTCTGTACATCTTTACTGTGCCAGGATGGATAGAATATCTAGAACAATGTGCCTCCCAGAGAATCAACTGAATAAAATCCCTAACACTCGAAACATAAAGACAACTATCAAGCCTCAGAATACCCTCTGAATCTAGAGTAGCGCAACTGGCCTCACCACGAACAACCTGATCACGAAGGTAACACAACTATTAATCCTCAAACTGATGGCTCTAATTTGATCAACTAAGGTAGAACGAACTTTAATATTGGCGAGAACTCTGCTAGGATCAAACAATTCAAGCCTAACCAAGGACTGGGATGTCCAAGGCCAATGGCTGCTCTGAAACTGAAAGTGAAGCTAGGCTGCTCTGAAACTGAAAGTGAAGCTAGGCTGCCAATACACACTGTCTTTCAAATCAAGGCATCCACTACCACATTTTCCTTGCTCGGATGATACATAATAGTGAAGCCACAGTCCTTCAGTAACTCAATCCATCTGTGTTGCCTCAAGTTCAGCTCTCACTGACTTGTAATATACTGAAGACTATGGTTATTAGTGAAGATCTCGCAATGAACCCCATATAGGAAGTGCCTCCAAATCATGAGCGTGAAGACCACCGCCGCTAACTCCAAGTCATGAGTGGGGTAGTTTCACTCGTGAACCTTCAGCTGCCTTGATGTATATGCTATCATATGACCCTACTACATTAACACACAACCAAGACCCTAGAAACATCACAATACATGGAAAAGCTCTGACCCTCAACTGGCAAAGTCAACACAGGAGCTGAAGTCAATAAGGCCTTAAGCCTCTAAAAGTTATCCTCGTACTGATCCAACCACTAAAATGGAACATCCTTCCTAGTCAGCCTAGTCAAAGGTGCTTCTATGGAAGAAAACCCCTCGATAAACCATTTGTAGTACCCTGCTAACCTAATAAAGTTGCGAACCTCGATAGGAGAAGTAGGTCTAGGCTAGTCACAAACGACTGAAACCTTACCTGGGTCCACTTTAATCCCATCCTTAGACACCGCATATCCTAGGAATGCAACTAACTCAAGCCAAAACTTGCACTTTGAGAACTTGGCATAAAGCCGATGATATCTCAAAGTCTGAAGTACAATCCTCAAGTGTTGCTCATGCTCATCTCTACTCCGCGAGTATATCAGGATGTCATCTATGAATACTATCACAAATGAGTCTAAGTACGGGCTTAGCACCCTGTGCATCAAGTCCATGAAAGCTGCAAGGGAATTAGTCAACCCAAAAGACATCACCAGGATCTTATAGTGGCCATAACGTGTCCTAAATTCTATCTTAGGGATGTTCTCCGGCCTTATCCTTAATTGATGGTAGCTTGACCTTAAATCTATCTTAAAAAACATGGCTGAACCCTGAAGCTGATCAAACAAGTCATCTATGCGCGACATCGGATACCTATTCTTCATAGTCACTTTATTCGACTGCCTATAATTAATACACATCTGCATCAGTGCATCTTTCTTCTTCACAAACAGAATCGGAGCAGCCCAAGGCAACACACTCAGCCTAATGAAACCCTTAGCTAACAAGTCGTGGAACTGCTCCTTAAGCTCTGTCAACTCAGTTCGAGCCATACAGTAAGGAGAAAGAGAAATAGGCCTGGTGCCCGGCTCTAACACAATAGTGAAATTAATATCTCTCTCAGGCGGAAGGCATGACAGGTCAGTATGGAACACATATAGAAAATCTCTAACCACAAGAACCAACTCAGGGGAAGAAGGGTCGGCACAAGCATATCGAACATATGCTAGATAAGCTAAGAACTCACAAGAAATCATCTTCCTAGCTCGAAGACAAAAGATGATCCCAGATGGTGCATGGCTGACAGAAACCTACCACATAATTAGGTATACGCCGGGCATGGCTATCGTAATGGTCTTGGCATAGCAATCTAAAACCACATGGTGTGAGGATAACCAATCCATGCCCAAAATCACATCAAAGTCTAACATATAAAAAATCATCAAATCACCCCAAGTCTCAATATCTCTAACAGAAATCATACAGTATCTCACAATCTAATCCACTACTAAAGAATCTCCTACTGGGGTCGAAACAGATACAAACATAGATAACGTCTCACTAGCCAATCCTAAATAAGGCAAATAGTGGGCAGAAACATACTAGCAAGTAGATCCAAGATCAAATAAAGCCAAAGCTGACTGACGGCATACAAAAATCATACCTGTGATCACAGCATCTGAGGCCTCTGCCTTCGATCTCCTAGGGACTACATAAAATAACAATGACCACCTCCTGATCGATCGCCATCCCTACCACCTGTCCTGCCATGATGGACACCACCTCTACCCTGACCACCACCTTCTCTAGTTGGTGGCTAAACTGCATAGAAAGGGTGAGCCAACTGAGCGACTGGCTAAACTATACCCCACTGGGGAAAATCTCTAGAATAATAACCACTGACCCCACAATCATAGCAACCCCCTAATGGCCAAAACTATAAAGATGAACCAGTTGAACCTGTGTGGCCACCACGGCCTGATGCCCTAGAAGTTGTACCCCTCAGAGTCTGACCACTGTAACCCTACTGACTACTCTAACCCAGCTTAAACTGAGAACTACTAAAAGCTTAAAGCGATGCCTGAACCGATCGGCTAGACTGACCCTGGTGCTGCTGTGGCTGATAACTTTGGCCCTACTGTCTTGAACCTATACCACTATGATGGGAACTATTGTAGCTGCCCTAATGTCTAGGCCTCTTATCTCTAGACCCTGGATCATGGCAGTACAAGTCCTCTATAGTGCAAACATGATCCACAATAGCCTGGAAGGATCGCCTGCTAGCAACTAACACCTCAGCTGACTGTCTGAACTCTAGTCTCAAACCCCAAACAAATATGCAAACTCTGTCGGGCTCGATAGGGATAATCATAGCCCCAAATAGAGCAAACTGATGAAAGTGAGTCTCGTACTCATATACAGTCATAGAACCTTGCATAAGTCTAGTGAACTACTCCCTGCAATGCTCTCTATCGCTCTGACATAAGAACTTGGCCGTAAAGGCCTCATAGAACTCTGACCAGGGTAACAGAGGTGACGAAGATGGTTTGCAAGCAACCTGGGCCCTCCACCATAACTTAGTTGGGCCTTCCAGTTGATAAGTAGTGTACCCAACTCGATGAGTCTCCAATAAACCCAAATGGTGTAGTATCTCCTCACAAGTAGTAATAAAATCATGCAGATCCTGACTAGGACTACCCTAAAATCTAGGTGGAGCCAATCTCAGAACTCTACCCAGAGCCTTCTGCTCTGTCTCTGTCATCACTGAATTGGGAGCAAGAGGCTGTGCAATGGATGGTACCGAAATAACCTCAGCACGGGGATCTGCAATAGCAGGTTGCGCTCCTGAACTCTGTACACCCAGGGTTGCCCCCTGAGTATATGTCTGTGCTACCTCAAAAATCTAACCCTCAATCATGCCCAACAACTGTAGAAGTAAACTCCAAACATCTGACAAAGGAGCTGGGGATAAAGCAGGCACATAAACTGATGCTGGCACTAGTGGTACCTGGGCGGTCCCCCCTCCACATGATGCTGCTCTAGAATAATTTCAGGCTCATACTCGGGTTCAACCTAGACCCTAGGAGATCTAACTAGTGTCGCTGCTCAGGCATGCCCCCGGCTCTATCTCTGCGACCTTCTTAACCCCTAGCAGGAGTTAGGGGTGCTAGAGTCTAAGGCTCTCTCCTACCTGATATCGACGATCTCGTATGAACCATCTATGGGAGAATAAACTAGAACAAGTGAGATTTCAGGAAACTATCAAGGATAAGACGCACAATACAGAAGCAAGAAGAGATTCATAGTTTCTAAGATGACATTGTAGCCTCCCGAAGATTAAGTACGGATGTATCCACCCTGGTTCGCAGGACTCTACTAGACATTGGCTCCTATACCAATGACACTGGTGACCCTGTGCTCTGATACCAAGCTATCACGACCCAATTTCTCAGTCATGAGGGCACCTACAACACCCTCAATAGGAGAACTAATCCGTATAGCCTGGAACAGTTAGTAATGGGCCACTATCTAACAAGCATGTGAAAGAACCGCGAATAAGCGAAAGCAAGGGAATAAGATAAAGAAATAAGCAACAGGAATGCATAAGCAAAGCCTAAAACAAACTCAAAACCTGGTAACATAGTATAAGAGCCAGAACTATATCAACAGAGTACAAAGGATCCAAAAATATATATACATATGTCTTCGACTAGTAAAAGAGTATATAATACAAAGGATGATCTAAAAGCTAAGCTACAGTCATCAAGAGCTCACCCTCAACCTCAAATAGTCCAAAAGATTAGCCCTCACAAGTTTTTAACAAATCAACAGCGATGGCCCACACTAGGATCTGCACCATGAAGATGCAAAGTGTAGTATGAGCATCAATTCTGAAGCAACGGGTACCTAGTAGGTATCATAGGCTGACTGGGCATATATAAGATACAAAGGTAATAATATAGCAGATATAAAGGCAATAATATAGCAGATATGAAACAAGCAGTCACAGAAGCAACAAATAGGTACACGGAAGCTAGCACAGAAGGATACAAGAAGAAAACAACATACTTAGCTAGCTACTAGAATTATATACTCACAGACACAGGTGAAGGAAAAAAAAAACAGACCTGGGGTCCTCGCAATAACAATATATAAAGATAGTTTTAGAAATAGGTTGTACACCGGTAACCTCAAGTAAAAAGGTAAGGAGGAAAGAAGAATAATGATAACTTGCTCGAAAATAAGACTAACAACCAAGTCATGCTAGTAATACCACTCTTATGCCAGAAATAAACAACTGATAGACCAAGTATAACCATCAAGTAAGCCCAATGTACATAATACAACTCTCAATTTCTAGTCATCAAATGTAACCATAATCAGGATCAATATCGCGATAGAATAACAATAAATAACAATCTACCTACAGTCCCAGGGTACCCATACACCCAAGGAATACATAGACATGAAGACCAACCCTCAAGCATCCCATACTACCAGAGCGTACATTGAGAAAATAGCAAACAAAGGTTGAATCAAACACAAATGAATGATATGATGCAATATGATATGTCAAATCCAAGTGTGATAGTAGTGTCGTATGTTACCTCCTCCGATACTTAAAAGGCCTAATAGAGGTAGGATCTATGGAAGGGATTCCCTCAAGTAACTCAACTCTATCATATACCTCTCATCCGGCACTCGCAGCACATAGCCCTTGGTCTGGATAAGAAAGGTCCATAGAGGTCCATTGGTAGACCACAAACAAAATCTCAAGCCTCAATATAACAGTTTAGAGTATATCCGGATCCAAACTAGTAACCAAATCTCGAATATGTATGCCCGAAGTTTATCCAAGTCTAAATCAGTGAAACGAGTCTCAAAAATCCCATCAAGGTTGCTCGAGGGTAACCGGATCAAAAACAATAGTAAATTAGGTCAGATGCATGGCTTTATCGAGTCTAATATCATCTTGCATCACTATCAAAGTATGTCTAGCACCATGGCTCAATCGAGTCTAGTATATGTGTAGAAAACTGTGATAAAATCATATTTTAATCTCTCTTACCCCAAGAAGATCCATAAAATTCAGTTCCAAACCTTTTACAACCATTTTTACCAAAAATAGGCCCTCGGGGCCATGCAAGGTTTAGAAAACCATCAATAGTTGGTCCAAAGCCAAAACCGTAGTAAAACCTGTAGAAAATCTTTTTATATGCATGATAATGGCATGCTCAATCACAAATAGTACCCCAATGGCTCACAATCAACCTATTGGCCCTGCACAGGCTCCAATAATTCTACATCACAGATAACTATCTTTAAAACTAATATCAATGTCTGAGACTCATGGACATTCCCAAATAACCCACCATCTATGGTCCAGAGTCAAATACAATACCAAGCAGGACCACAAGGGTGATACTATAACCTTACAATGAATACTACAATCTTCGGAGTGAAAAAGAGATAGACATGAAGAAGCAGACAAGGTCTGGGGTACCGAGCTAATACCCAACCCAAGAATGCTAATTAGTTCAATTATAGCCTATATACACAATGTCTAGAAGAGTTAAACTGTAACCTACCTATCGTCCAATGACAAGTTGCTAGAACGATGGTGTCCACGCCTGAATCACTCCGAGAGGCTTTGAAATGAAGTCAAACTATCATTAATATAAACTACACATTAAAACAAGACCAACAATACCTATATTGCTATAATAATAGCCGGGTAGAAATCCAAGTCAAAAGAGAGTCTGTGGGGCCCACAACCCAAAATTAAAAATGAAAAGTCACACGATAAACATACTACTCCCGTGAGTGCATGCTCCAAATTTGAGTGAATTTTGCCAAGAAAAAGGGGACAAAACAGCCCGCTCAATTCAGGAATAAAAGAGGGAATTCAAGAGTAAAAACCAGAAATTAAAGTAATAGTCTACTTACCACGATGAGAGAAATAAGCTAACGGGGTAGAATCCTTGCAATTACGAACAATCAAAGTCAAATGGGCAGCTACAATCTAAGAAGACTCAAGCTTGAGAAGGACTCAACAATGGAGGTTTGATAATGGAGAAGAAGCAACTTGGGGAAGAAGGAGACTTACCAAACGATGAGAGAGCAATAAAATCTGCCAACTAGATGAAATGCCTGAGGCTTAAAACTGATAGGATCAATTTGGGTTGAGAGAAAATGAGTGTAGAGTTGTGAAATTTGTGAAATGAAGGCTGAAAATCAAAGAATAGGGATTTAATAAAGCTGGACGCAGGCCAGAACCATTGGCGCTGGAGAGTGCTATAAAGACAGGCGGGTGCTGAGGTGCCATCACGTGAAATAAGCGCCATCGCGCTGAAGGGCAGGCGGCCAGGCACTGAGGAGCCATCACGCAGGCAGGGCACCATCGCGCTGGCAGGCGGGTGTGCACTTGGGTGCTATCGCGCTGGCCGGGTGCGAACGGGCTGAAGGCCAGGCAGCTGGCTAGCGCCATCGAACTGCCTGGGTGCCATTGCGCTGAAGGCCACCAGTTGTAGCAACTAGCTGAGCTAAAACTCCTACGAGGTATTCTGGGCACAAACAGAACCTGTTAATCAAAAACCAATAATGCTATTATGGTGGAAACAACGTTCTTGAGTCAACGGAATTGAAAAATCTTCTATACAAAGTTATTTCGGAGGAATATTGACCAAAGTCAACACTAACTAAAACCAACCAAACATCTGAAATTATCCTGGCTCACCCAAGACTCCAACCAACCACCTACCAAACTAAAACTCAATATTTCAGAGCTGATGGAATCATCGGATCACGAATCTGACGCTGCAATAATCAAAAGTTGTCCAAAGTCACACTTCCAACTCCAAATGGCCTGAAAATAGAAAAACCCAAACAAAACCCACACCGAAATTTCTCAGGCCTCGTCTAAAGGTCTAACTAGACCAAACTCCATGCTCTAGAGTTAACAAAATTGTCAAAATTTGATTCTGAGCACATTAGCTAAGAATGTTGACTAAAGTCAATGATTTTCTAAGTTAAAGCACTAAAATAGAGAAATGACCATAAAGACCAAATGAATGGCCAGGGCACTGAACCACCAGTCTCAGCAAGCCATAAATGACTTGGAGACACTACAGGCAAGCTCTAATAGTACAAGAAAAGCATAAACGTGAGAATGACCGGAAGGGTCATTACAAATATTTTACTTTTAAACCCATTTTTGAATGGGCCAAATTTTTTGTAACTAAATTAATATTAATCTATTTTAAATTAATCTAATCCAAACATTGTGGGGTTGTTTGGTGTGAGGTATAATGTATAATAGTTTCTGGATAAATATATGATTATTTTATCATGTGTTTGGTTGGAGATATTAGTTATTCCCAAAATTATTTATCCTACCCTTTATACCATAGTGATGGGATAAGTCATCCCATATACATTGTGAGATAATTAATTTTGAGATAGCTAATCCCAGAATTAACTAGCCCAGGATAATTTGTTCCCAACCAAATGACCCCTGTAAGTATTATATTAATTTAGATTTTAAGTAGCATCCTTCCAATAGGATTGTTACAAAGACCCACCATCTATCAAAGATATTATACTTTCTTCCCCATCAAGGTAAGCATACTCTCATGATTTCTTAGTTATTATAACATATGCGTATATATCTTAAGCAAGAATCTACTATCAAAACCTATAGTTTCTAAGTGAAATCATCTCAACGTTTAGAATGGACTTTTGGAAATTCCTTTCCAACATTAGGGTTTTGATAGGAGTAAATTGGAGTGATTGAAGAAATGTAAACCTAAATCTAAGTGTGAGAGTATTATTATTCCTCCCCACAATTCATTCTCCATGTCTATGCAATTGCCTCCGTGAACTATTAAGCTATGTATGAAAAAACCCTATGAGTCCTTATGTATTTCCCATAATTTTCATTAAGTATACCATTTTAATTATTTTATGTGTCACTCAAGGATTTTCACTAAATTTATGATTTTTGCCTCTTTCAAAGACTATGAATTTTATGTTATAACACTCTGAATTTTAATAATTTTATTCTATAAACTATGAAATATTTTCTCTCATGATCCCTACAAGATATGTACATGATCTATGTTATAACTTATGGGCTTCTAAGCCAAACACATATCACTCATTATGTCACGACCCAAATAAGTCGTGAATGGCACCCAGACTAGCCCTACGGTGGGAGAACCAAACAACTCAAACCTTACTCTAACGCTTAGTCAATTTTAGAAGAGTAAATAATAAAACTAGCCTGAATTATCAAATAAAAGAATCATCCAATATATATGAGAAAATCGTGCGAAAGTCATCAACTAATACATATCACCAAGAACTGAAAGTCATCGTCCAAAACTCTAACATCAACTTCATCTAAGATATCCAACAAGATCTAAAAGTAGTAAAATAAGAGTTCTACTATCCGAAAGAAGGACAATAACTTGTGGAGGATCCATGACAGCCTGAGAAGTAGTGGTCACCCTTGGATATGTAGTCTATCTCTCTACTCTAATCGAGGTTGCATCTCAGCCTCTAAAACACAGGTTGCACTCAACAAAAGAAGAGCACATGGTAGTATTAGTACAATACACTATGTACTGGTAGGTATCATAGGCCAACCCAATAATATAACATAAAAGTAGCAAAAAATATAACCAGTAGAAGGACTTCAAAAATTAGCATATAATCAGTCAACAAATAGTTCTTTCAAGTCAACTCAACAACAACAATCTCAAGTTGATAGTTCACAGAATATCATCATAAGAGAGGAAAGGAATGGTCATTCTCAACAATTATCTCACATCACTATGCCCATCAATCTTCATTCACCTTTCCTATACCTCTAGTCTCCCCTAGTTCCCTATGGAAGACAATACAATAATTACAAATAAGTAGAAAAGTGTACATACATGCTATGAGACTTATTTCTACCCACTCGCCATGACCTATAGGGGACCCTAGGTTTCCATGTACCATACCGGCATGGTATCCAATCCATAGAAAATATATCAATAACAATATCTATATTTCTAGGCTCTCAAACCTATCTCCTATGAATATACTCAGTACCAAGGACACTATTAATACTTAGCCATTTCAGCTGACTCATCACTTCTTGTTCATTTAGCCTATTCATACAAGCACAATAGGAAAAACACATATAATACAACCATGTCGGAAGACCAATCACGAGTTATACAATATCACTATAAAATGTAATAAGGTGAGTCTTAACTCCAATTCAACCAGAACCTACCTCGAGTGAAGAATAACACTCGCATGCTAAATCACCACAATATTTCCTTTTCTCAACACCTCAGAGTGCTCAAGTTCTATAAACAATAATAACATAAGAGTAATTAATAATCTACTCTTCATTTTAGGCCTTCAGAATCTAAACCATCAACATTATCCATTAAATGAGGTCTCTAGCATTTTTCAAGGGTAAATCAATCACTAATTAAAACCATTATATCATAGAACCTATAACAAAGGTTTCTAATGATGTTCATGCCCTTTTGGTCATTTTTATGCCTAAAGATCTCACCTTTATGGAACATAAGGTTCCCCATTAACTTTAAACAAGTTAAATAAGATTAATAACATGCTAAGAGATCAAAATATATATCCTAGGATCAATTCTAAGTGATTTTACACCTACCCATAGGGTTCTTCCCCAAATTCATGCTTCTAGGGCTTAATTGCAAAATATTCACCACTAATCCTCTCCCAGAATGTCTAAGGAATATTAATAATCATTAAACAAAGAGTTATACAGATTACTTACCTCAAACGATGAAGATTACCCTAGTTTTTTTTGAAAACCCACTTCTTGGAGCTCTAGAATGGAATAGAATAATGAGAGGAATGACTCAAAAATTTGAAGGTCGCCCAGGTATACTGTCCCATTTTCTCACCGCGCCAGATGACTCTTTATCGCGATAGGTCATTGCGAGGAGGATCGGCTCATTCCAATAGACCATTGAGTTGAGGCATCCTTCATTACTACAAGCGATAATTTCCAAAACACAGTGTTCTTGCTCCCAGGCCCTCATTTCACAACACATTATTTTATAGACATCACAATTTATTCTTGACGTAGCAACTATCATATCTAAAGTTCTATTTCTTTGATTGTCATCACAAAACTTCACACAGAACCCTACAATAGTTGGTTATCCAAAGATAGAAACCAAACTACCATCCGACATCATACGACATATGTTTCACCTCTAAGGCACAAAATACTATATGTTCATTTAAGCTTACCCTAGCCTGAGATTTTCAATTCTCACCTTAG
The DNA here is from genome assembly GCA_003996215.1 of Jaltomata sinuosa. Taxonomy (NCBI): domain Eukaryota; kingdom Viridiplantae; phylum Streptophyta; class Magnoliopsida; order Solanales; family Solanaceae; genus Jaltomata; species Jaltomata sinuosa. Next base: position 51,663 of record QJPP01000261.1, read on the forward strand.
GGACTTTTCTAGCTAGGTACTTATGCCTTATTTTAGCATAATGATAGATAGGTCATTGCATTAGATACCAATTAAACAATCATTTATTCCCGAATGACAACAAGAAGAAGATAGAGGAAAAAATGAGGATTACTTGAATTGGTAAACAAGTGAGGATACTTATCCCGCATGTCTGCCTCAGTCTCCCAAGTGGCCTCCTTAACAGGACGGTTCTTCCACTGGACCTTCATAAATATGATTTCCTTGGTTCACAACTTTTCAACATCTTGAACAAGAATAGCGACGACCTCCTCTTTGTAAGAGCAATTTTAATCTAACAAGACTGAATCCCGGTGAATAATATAATTACCATCTCCGTGGTACTTTTAAAGCATTAAAACTTAGAATACGGGATGAACTCCCAAAATACTAGGTGGCAAGGCCAACCTGTAAGCCACTAGCTCCACGTTCAAAAGAATCTCGAAGGGCCCAATATACCTTAGATTTAACTTGCCATGCTTCCCAAACCGCATAACACCCTTCATGGATAAAACATTGAGCAAAGCTTGTTCACATTATATAAAGTGCATATTTCTAACCTTTCTATTAGCATATTCCTTCTGTCAGCTTTGAGCCTCCAGGAGCTTCCCTTGGATGAATATCACCCTTTCCATAAAGTCTTTTACCAGGTCTGTACCCAAAGGGTTCTCTTCAAATGAATAAAACCAAATGAATAAAACCACACAATGAGAGATCTATAACTCCTCCCATACAAGGCTTCAAGAGGGGCCATATCTACATTTGAGTGATAACTGTTGTTTTGATCCTTTTTGAGGTAAGGAAGAAAAAACATGACTTTGTTCGTTAAAAAGTTCGTGTCAAAAATCAAATTAAAGTTTCCAAAATGTTTTCAATTAAAAGCAAGAGTCGCCACTTAGTTTTTATAAAGTAAAAACCAAGAAAAACTTATAAGAACTTTTAAAACCCCAAAACAGATAAAGGTTTCGAAAGTTAAGAGATTACAGGTAAGGGTTCAGGTTAATACTCTTGGAAGGGTGTTAAGGCACCAAGAGTATCCGCTAACTTGCGATTGCCCGGGCTTGTTTGAAAAACTAACTTGTTGACTAACTTTAAAAAGACGAGATTGATTTTATAAGACAGTTTTATATAAAGAAGGTTATTCTATAAAGACAATATGAAAGAGTTTGTTTTTACATAGAAGAGTTGATTTTTTTAAAAGAGACAATATACGAAGTAGTTGGTTTTTATTGCATATAAGGGAAAGGCGTCAATATTTAATGAAAACATTTTCACAAAGAGTTGAAAGAAATAGTTATTAATATTAAAAATATTTGAACAGAAATATTAACTTCGTTTGGGAATAATTCGACTAAGTTTACAAGGTCAGTCCAAATTATGCAATTAATACTAATTAATAATTAAATATATATAACATAAGAAGTTAAAGACTAATCCTGTCCTAATTCTAGTGTGTGGGTCCTCTTTAGGCCCACCGCCTTTTTTCTTTGGACTTAGTCCATTTTTTCCAACTTTCTGCCCTTTTGGGCTGCTGCTGCTTCGTAGTGGGATTTGGCCCATTTTCTTCATTCTTGCTTAGTCCATTTATTTTGGACTTTTCTGCCGGTACAAATTCGTTTGGGCTTGGCCTAATTTTCTTTTTCTTCTGCTGCTTCATTTCCACAAGTTTAGCCCCCTTTGGGCTTAGTCAGGCGGACCCAGCCAATGTTGGGCTAGACCCAACGGAAGAAATGCAAAGGAGGAATTTGGAAGTCCAATTGGACTCCACCATATTTACCATGCATAAAAGAGAAGTAGGATAAAGATTAGCATATGTTCAAGTAAAATTAGGCAAGAATAATTAAGCAATATACAGATTTCATGCTAAAAATATATTTCCTAACAGTCAATTTACTTGCAACCAATTATCACTCAGAAATTCATAAAAAATTTAAACATATGAAATAGGACATCTAGACTAGTCCAAGACAACAAATCACAAATTTTATCACCTAAGGTCTGTACTATTATGATGACAGTTTTCTAAATTTCAAACACCAACAAAGATCATTTATTTGAACTTATCATTTTTTCTAGAAGTCAAAGGGGATAAAAGAGAATAGATCAAATAGATCATATATGCACAGATTTGAAAGAATACAACATGACATGATATCATATAGCCACAAACCAGTCTTAAAACATACTCATCACACTTAGTCATTTTCAACATCCAAACTTTAAAAATTTAAACATAAGGAGAATGCAGATTTTAGCCATAGAAGGACTTAATGAACCAAAATCTTAAGGGTAGTTTAACACCAAATTACTTAGAGTTTGGAAAAGCTAGCTAAGGAACATGATCTTAATATCACATATTACTAAAAGAAAAATAGGTCGGGAACAAGAAGGCTGGAACGATTTTAATAGGGTAGACATCAATCAGAAATGTATAACTAGTTGAAAATCATATGAGAGCTGGAGGGGGGGGTTCTAGAGGAAATGTTCTCATGGAAAGAACCAAAACTATTAATCTAACATAGCCTTTGAAAACAGACCATACTTGAAGTAATATCATGCCCAAAGCCAAATCACACTAGTTTCAATGTTTATGTGGAGCATGCAGTACAAGGGGGCAATGAAATCAGTATCTATTAAAGGGTAGAATAGGGGAACTTGCAAAGATGAAGAACATATCATAAAGGGATATGACTCATCTCTGGTTCCTAATCACAACAAGAACTCATATACCACTTAAAGATATGCATACAACAACATAGGATTCAAATTTTCCAAACCAAACCAAGGAAGGCTCTAAACCTTGACTAGCAAACCTCACACATAGTCATTTTAACATGATCAAAAATAGTAAAGAAGAAGGAAGAAAAAGCAGGATAAGATCTTTAATCAAGTCAAAAGAAATAGGGGAAAAACAGGAAGGGGTGGAACAAAATTGATCATTCCATGTCAACTAGTTCCGACAACAAGTCTTGAACCTATATTCGTAGCATTTTTCATGTTACCCAAGTCTTACAGAAAACCAGTGAAACTATGAAGTTTCCAAGAAGAATCAATACTCAAAAATTACAACAAACATCAACCTTAACACGAGAAAAACAACATCTAATATTTAACCAATTCACATACACGAGTAGGTGTCAACACATAGACATTTTAGCATAGACAAAACAGGGTAGATTTCACATCATTTAGCAACAAACTAGACTACAAACTTATACTTACACCTATTGTCTTCATAAATTAAACACAGTCAGTGAAACATCATGCTTATAACATAAAATTGCTACTCAAAATCATAATAACAGTCTAAAATTCAAACAAATATCTTTAAAACTAACAAACAAGATCAGAACCTAGATTTCACCAAGATTTAAGCATCATAATGCAAAAAATGAAAATAAACAGTAAATGGAAGAGGGTAAGGGGTTTACCTTTTTTGGGGCAGCAGCTTGGACCACGAACATCACCGGAAAGCCTTACCACCACCAGATTAATATCAACCCCGTTTAGAATTCAAATTTCTTAGTGTTTTCTTCCCCAACAGCTGACTGGTTTCCTGAGGTTAGAAAATGATTCTCCAGAACCCACAATTTCCCCTCAAAATCAGGCTAGGGGGTATTTATAGGGAATTTTGGGTGAAAATGGGGGGGGAAACCACAGGGGGTTTTGGGGATTTTGTTGAGGAATTTGAATTCCTCAGCTGGAGCAATGTTCACAGCAATAACTTGTACAAAATTGTAGAAGCTTTACGGATTTAGCGGAGAGGAGTGACACCTGGAGCTTCTAGAAGTTTCTCAACTGTGTCAGCTAAATTTCGTATGGAGTTAGGGATGGCATTTGGGAATTTTGACAGAGTTAGAGCCATTGTTGAAGCTGAGCTGTTAGGAATGGTACGATGTTGGTACAAATCTTGAGCGGGGTTTGGAGGGCAAGGATGATTGGAGGTGTGGATTCGGTCCACGTCACCTCTCTCAGTACCTTCGTGGTACAATTCTCATGCCTAGCACGCGATTTTGGTATGGGGAAATGAAGAAGAAGAGTGAATGATGGAGGCGACGGCTAGGGTTTGATGTAAGGGTTGAGAGAAATTGAGCAAAGGGTCGTTTGTCATCTGATGAGAGAAGAGAAGAGGAGTATAAGGGTGATGTTTGGGACGGGTCGGTCGAGTCATGCAGGTGAAAGGATTGGGCTGAGGGGAATTAGGAGCTGGGCCAACCGGGTCAGGTGGATTTGCTGGCCCAAATGGAGGCTGAAGCAAAGGGGTTATAAGGGTGTTTAAAGTTTGGCCACATTTGCAAAATGTGGCCACTTTAGGTTTAAGGAGGTAGCCAAATTACGAATAAATTGATGAAATCCGGCTAGAATTTAAATGATTTAAGGAATTAGGCTAGCATTGGAATATAGACGAACTAATTACAATCAATTCTTGAGCTCATTTAACTTAAACAAATTGAAATAATTATTGAATTTAACACTTAATTACCTCTTAATAATTATGAAATTAATTTATTTAATTAACTCTCATTTTGAATTAACTTGGAGGAAAATCAAACGTTCAATTCTTAAAAAGGATTTTCTTGTGAATTTAAACTCTAAAATAGCTCTTAAAGTAAAATTTATATAAATTTAAAATAACTAAATATGAAAAAAAATATAAATTATTACTCAGAACTATCATAAAGCTTATTTGGAAAATATTTTATCCCCCTTTTTTACAAAAAATAATTATTCCAAAAATTGTTTAAAATTTAAAAGGGCTCAAGATTAATTCGTAATGTGGCGGGTAAAAATTGGGTGTGAACAACTACCCCTCTCTTTGGGTAGGGTTAGTATAATGAACCCTGGGCAAAGGGATTTGACGTTCCCAATTTTTGTCCGACCACAAGTCCATCCTCGGGAGGTGGTTGGTTTTAGCATGAATTTTAAGGAATCATGGCCGAACTTTGGTATTGAGTTTCCTACATATCTCAGGTTACATGAGAATTCAGGCCACCTGTAGTTCAAGATGCTTGATTTTACGCACGATTTTTGAGAAATTCCAAACTTTCTCGGTTTTAGAGTACGGAGAGACCGGAAAGCTGGGGAGTAGGAGGATTGGGGGAGTTAGGAATGCATCTGAGTTTTCATCATAGAGCCCGCCTACATATCCCAAGTCTTGAGAATCAGTCTGCTTGTAGTTCGACTCAATCGGTGGAAAAGGTAATCTTTATATTAAGATGACCTTTGGCTCGGGATGAGTGACGAATAAGTTGAGCTATAGAAAAGAGGCTTGTAACCTTTCAACTATAAATGTGGTGCACTTCACCCCCATAAGTAATATTTTACCTGGACATAATTTCCAAAGCTCGAGGTGTATCGCCGCTCGGATTTGAAAGGAAAGAATATTGCTTCCAACGCGGGTTCAGAAAATACCCTGGATGCAAAACTAAGACCCAAAGATAGAAAATACCCACATGCCTTCTGATAGGGGTGTGGTTTGATGGTGGTGGTGAGTTGTTCCTCAGTTCGCGTCCAAAGAGTTTGATGTCCCTCTCCGGACTATGTCACAAGTTGCTGCTAAGAAAAAGTTCCACGTTGTGATGCATTCTTTTTGGTGTAGTCCGCACCTGTAGTTTTGCTTTTGAGAATTTTATCCTTCTTGGATGCTCTTGACAATATCTCAAAACCAAATGGTTAGTAGTAACAGAATTCAGCAAGGAGAGATAGCTTCGTACCTCATTTTCCTTTATATGTTGTTTCTTGAGGAAGATGACGTCCTTTCTTGTCTCTGTTTTAGGAAATGGCCGCTTCCACGATAGTTAAATGTGATAGCCTTCTTGGCTATCAGATAAGATTTCTTGTGTAGCAATTTTTGAATGATGACAGCCTTCTTGATTGTTTAAGGGCATTCTCTTGAATGAGATAGCCCTCTTGGCTTTTGGCGGTGGTCTTTTGCATATGTCTTTGGGGTAGATCTCGCGTATCTTCCGTATTGAAACGACTAACAAACACTCCTTGGATTGTCAGGCTTTGGGTAATCTATCATATCACTCGACTTTGGATAGAGGCGGCTTACAGATGCCTTTAATTTGCCAACTTTTGAGTAATCTTGCACATTATCCGACTTTGGACAGAGGCATCTTACATATATCCTTTGAATTGCCAGTTTTTGGGTAATCCTGCACTTTTATCCGATCTTGGACGTGACGTGACTTACAGATTTCCCTCGAATTATTAGCCTTTGGGTAATCCTGCACAATATCAACGTGGATATATCGCGTCTTATAGATAACCCTTGGACCATCCATTTTTGGTAGTCTTGCACTTTATCCAATTTCGGATATCGTTGCGACTTACGCATTACCTTTGAACTGTCAATCTTTAGGTGATCTTGCACACTATTCGATTTTGAATATTGTTGTGACTTATAGATGAGTTTTGACCTTGACGACAGGTGGTATATAACAGCATCTTCTGACTATTGATGCTTTCGAATTAAGGTGCATAAAATATCCTTGACGTCAGACCCCTCCACCTTACGCAACGCGGGACATAAATATGCTGGATGCCAGACTTGGCATAATAAATTATAGTGATATCCTCAATGTCAGACTATTTCGCCTCACGTAATTTCAGATATAAGCATGCTGAGGTCGATCATGTGCAGCTAGTGTGACTTGGGGACGCCTAATAAATGTTATCCTCTTTGAAGCCAGCTGGCAGAGGGACATAATCTTTGCAGGAGATGTGTGTCTGCGATATATGATGACGATGGTCTTCTTGATATGCAAATATGAATGGCCTTCTCGGCATGGTCCTCTTGACATTGAAATATGAACGGCCCTCTCGGCATGGTCCTCTTGACATGGCCCTCTCGGCCTGCAAATATGAATGGCCCTCTTGGCATGGTCCTCTTGACATGGCCCTCTCGGCATGGTCCTCTTGACATGCAAATATGAATAGCCCTCTTGGCATAGTCCTCTTGACATGAGCCTCTCGGCATGGTCCTCTTGACATGCAAATATGAATGGCCCTCTTGGCATGGTCCTCTTAACATGGCCCTCACGGCATGGTCCTTTTGACATGCAAATATGAATGGCCCTCTTGGCATGGTCCTCTTGACATGGCCCTTTCGGCATGAAAATATGAATAGCCCTCTTGGCATGCTCCTGTAATATGATGCCAAACAATAGGATGCAACATAATATAGTATGATGTAATGAGATATGTCATAATATGATGCGACACCATGCTATGCCACGTGATGTAATATGGTGCAATGTGATGCAATGCAGCATGATGCAATGTGATGCAGTGCAGCATGATGTAAATGTGAATGCAAAATGCGATGCCATGCAGCATGATGCAACGTGAATGCAAAATGCGATGCCATGTAGCATGATGCAACATCCCATAGGGAAGTCATGAAAACATCACCTTTGGTCTTAATGTCGACTACTTTGTGGGTACCTGCTCTCAAAGCAAATGGTTAGCAGACACAATGTCGCTTTTATCAGCGACTACAGTCAAGATTTGAAAGACTTTAAAGACAGCATCTATGAAGCTGATAAAAATAACTTTAAAAATGCGAGCAAAATGGTCGTGCCTGCTTCCAGGGACAACCATGAATACCATTTTTCGAACATTGTCTGTTCGGGGTGATCCCTGTCTTGCCAGGAATTAGTGGGGAGTGTTGTTGCTCTTTGTTTGGTTCCCCCAAATTGAAGCTGATCGAGATGTCCTGATCGCTTTTGGGGATTTAAGAACGTTGGCAGGTTCTCTTTATCTGGTAGTTTATGTGAACTACCATAAAATTCATCCGCTTTATGGATTTTACCTCTTTGGCCTCTTCCTGCTATTTTGGGCTTTTCTTGCCAATTTTTAAAGCATCTGATCTCGTTGCATTTCTTTGAACGCGTTGGATAATGCGGGACCGCTTTCTGATATACTTTTGGGGACAATGTGCATCCACCGAAAAATTGTTAGTTTTGTCGAAACCGGCCTGTGTTGACCTCCTTCGATCTTCTGCTCCTGGTTCTGTCTTCTCCGTATACTTTCCAATCTCGGGTACTTGTCACCCTCGAGTCTCTCTGAACCAAGGTAGACATAAGACAAAATCACATTAAAGGAGTAAAACTAATCTTTGTAAATATTTTTCAAAGAAGTTCTTTGGAAAACAAAGAGTTTAAAGATGTTTTAAAAACATCTCTACTTGTTATGTCATGTGCTATCTTGACAACTGCCCTTTATTCGGGGTCTTGACATTCATGACATACTGCTGATGGACTACGGAAGTCCTTCGTCGTCCTAGCTAGAGACCTTGAAAGATGATTTTCAAGAAAGCTATCACAGCCGGGGATTAATCCATATAGGACTGGGGATTTCTTTGAAGTAAACTCCGATCTCTCGGTGCTGGGGAATTCCTCGGAGCTTAATGTGGGACTCTTGAATGAAGCTTGGCAAAAATTTTGGGATCCTTCTCAAAATTTCTGCCCTAGTTAAAGGTTTTTTAGCGGATTTTATTCCTTCCAGCAAGAGACTTGAGACTCTGTAGGGATCGCGAGATTCTTTCTGGGTATCTGCTTTGGTTGCTCTTTGGCATACTCTGCATTCTTGCTGGGGAACTTCTTCGGAGTCTAATGCTCTTCGTCTTCTAAATTTTTGAGATTCCTTTCTCAAAAATTCTACCCCAGTTTCCATTTCTTGGGCGATACGGGGGAACCATTTTGGCATTTGCGTATCTACAAGCATCCTCTTTTCTTGTTTGCAATGACCTTCATCTTCTGAATTTTTGAGATTCCTTTCTCAAAAATTCTTCCCCAGTTTCCATTTCCTGGGGTGATATGACCAAACCGTTATGGTGCCTACGTATCCCGTTGAGGCAAGAATCAGGTCAAACGTAGTTCCCACACTTATAGTGGGAGATTATTTGAAATTATTAAAGGGATGACCGAGGCCGACAAAGGCCACCTATGTATCTCATTCTTGAGAATTCAGGTCAAACATAGTTTGTATGGGGAAAGATAGATTTTCCTAAGGGGTTGACCGAGGCCGACACAGGCTGCCTACGTATCTCATTCTTGAGAATTCAGGTCAAACGTAGTTCGTTCAAGAGGATAGGGATGTTTTTAGCTATTACAAAGCATAAAATTTATCAGGAAATGAAATGCGATTACAATCCCTAAACAATCCCTAAACAAAGTATGAAATTAAAGGAAAACTATCCCTAAACAAAGTATCTCTTCACAACATCGGAATTTATCGGTTTGGTCCACACCTGACCGTCCATTTTGGATAGAATCAGAGCTCCTCCGGATAACACTTTCTGGATGACATACGGGCCTTGCCAATTGGGTGCAAACTTTCCTTTGTAATTCTCCTGGTGGGGAAAAATTCCCTTGAGAACCAGTTGTCCTACGACAAACATGCGATCTCTCACTCTTTTGTTGAATGCACGAATCATTCTTTGCTGGTACAACTGACCATGGCATACGACACTCATCCTTTTCTCATTGATCAATATGAGTTGCTCGTGACGGGTACGAACCCATTCTTCATTGTTCAGTTTGGCTTCTCGAATGATTCTAAGAGATGGTATTTCCACTTTCGTACGTATCACTGCTTCCGACCCATACACCAATATATAAGGGGTCACCCCGGTCGAAGTCCTGATGGTCATTCGGTATCCCAATAAAGCATAAGGTAACATCTCGTGGCAAGATCGGTGATGGTCGACCATTTTTCTCAAGATCTTCTTGATATTCTTGTTAGAGGCTTCCACAACTTGGTTCATTTGTGGCCGGTATACGGTTGAATTACGGTGAGTGATCTTGAATTGCTCACATATTTCTTTCATCAAGTGGTTGTTCAGATTTGTTCCGTTATCGGTAATAATTGACTCGGGGATCCCAAATCGATAGATTAGGTTTTTTTTTAACAAAATCGGCTACAACCTTCTTGGTCACAGACTTGTAAGAAGCAGCTTCTACCCACTTGGTGAAGTAATCAATAGCTACCAAAATGAATCTGTCTCCATTCGAGGCAAACGGCTCGATGGGACCAATGACATCCATGCCCCAGGCTACAAAAGGCCAAGGTGTGCTCATTGCATGAAGCTCGCTAGGTGGCACTCGAATGAAATCCCCGTGGATGTGGCACCTGTGACATTTCTGTACGAACTTTCTACAATCATTTTCCATGGTCATCCAGAAGTATCCAGTTTGCAAAATCTTCTTGGCTAGGGTGAACCCATTCATGTGGGGACCACACACTCCAGCGTGTACCTCTTCCAATAGTCTTGTGGCTTCAACCAAATCAACGCATCTTAAGAATCCAAGGTCCAGAGTCCTCCTGTACAAGATTTCTCTATTTAGGAAAAAGTTGTTGGCCATTCGACGAATGGTTTTCTTTTGGTTGGCGGTCACATCTTCGGGATAGACTACAACTTCTAGATACCTCTTGGTATCATAATACCATGGTTTTCCGTCTGATTCTGCTTCAACTTGCGCACAGTGCGCAGGTTGTTCTTTGAGACCTATTATCAACGGATCGATATAATTCTGATTGGGATGTTGAATCATAGAATATATGGTTGCCAAGGCATCGACAAACTTATTCTGAATCCTTAGTGTATGCTTGAATTCGATCTTCCTGAATCTCTTGCACAAATTTAGAACCATCTTCACATACAACACGATCTTGGGGTTCTTCACAGCCCATTCACCTTGAACTTGGTGAAATTAGCAAATCGCAATCACCTATGACAAAAAGTTCTTGGACATTCATATCAATAGCTAGTTGGATACCAAGAATACAAGCTTCATACTTGGCTATATTGTTAGTGCATGGGAAATGGAGTTTGGCTATCACAGGATAGTGCTGACCAGTTTCTGATATCAAGACTGCTTCAATTTCCAAACCTTTGAAGTTGACCACTCCATCAAAGAACAATCTCCAACCGGGGTATGACTCAGCAATATCCTCACCTACGAACAAAATCTCTTCATCAGGGAAGTAAGTTTGGAGCGGTTCATAATCTTCATCAACTAGATTTTCTGCTAAATGATCTGCTAAGGCCTGTCCCTTAATTACTTTTTGAGTCGTATATATGATGTCGAACTCACCTAGCAACATTTGCCATTTGGCCAATTTCCCCGTAGGCATGGCCTTTTGGAATATGTACTTCAGAGGATCCATTCTGGAAATGAGATATGTCGTATAGGACGACAAATAATGTCTCAACTTCTGAGCGATCCAAGCCAAAGCACAACAAGTCTTTTCTAACAAAGTATAACGAGCCTCGCACGGAGTGAACTTTTTACTCAGATAATAAATCGTTCGTTCTTTCTTTCCGGTTTCATCATGTTGTCCCAGGATGCATCCGAAGGCATTTTATAAAACCGATAGATATATCAATAATAGGCTCCCTTCTCTCGGAGGAACCAATATCGGAGGACTGGACAAGTAGTCCTTGATACGATCAAAATCTTGGTGGCACTCCTTGGTCTAACTAGTCGGTGCATCTTTCTTTAATAACTTGAAAATGGGTTCACAAATGACCGTTGATTGAGCTATGAATCGACTAATATAATTTAGCCTTCCCAGGAAACTCAGGACCTTTTTCTTGGTCTTCGGGGGAGGCAACTCCTAAATTTCTTTGATCTTTGAAGGGTCGAGTTCGATGCCCCTTCTACTGACTATAAAACCCAATAATTTGCCAGTTGGCACCCCGAAAGCACATTTGGCGGGGTTCAGCTTTAGATTGTATTTTCGCAGGTGGTCAAAAAACTTCCTCAAATTCGTCAAGTAATCCAAACTCTCGCGGGATTTAACAATCACGTCATCCAAGTATACCTCGATCTCCTTATGAATCATGTCATGGAAAATGGTTGTCATGGCTCACATATAAGTAGCACCCATATTTTATAGACCAAATGGCATCACTCGGTAACGGTAGATACCCCAGGTGGTGATAAAGGTTGTTTTCTCCACATCTTCTTCATCCATTAAGATCTGATGGTATCCAGCAAAACAATCCATGAATGCCTGCATTTCGTGCTTCGCGCAGTTATCGATAAGGATATAGATATTAGGCAATGGGAAGTTGTCTTTGGGACTGGCCCTGTTCAGGTCTCGATAATCGACACAGATTCTGATCTTTCCGTCTTTCTTAGGAACTGGGACGATATTCGCCAACCAGGTTGGATACTTTGTAACCCCTACCAATCCAGACTGAATCTGTTTGGTAACTTCTTCCTTGATCTTCAGACTTAGATCTTGCTTGAACTTTCGAATCTTCTACTTGGTGGGATCAAATCCTGGATTAATAGGCAGCTTGTGGGAGAATATGTTTGTGCTTAACCCTGGCATATCACTGTAGGCCTAAGCAAATATGTCAATGTATTCTTGGAGCAATATGATAAGTTCTCTTTTCTGTGTTTCTGTCAAATGGACACTAATTCTGGTTTCTTTGCCTTCTTGGTTGTCTCCTAGATTAACCGTCTCAGTTTTCTCTAGATTAGGATTTTCTCAGTTCTCAAAGTCTTTTAATTATCTGTCAAGTCTTCGGGAACCATAGTTTCTTCATCATATTCCTCGAAATCATCGTCACCTAGCTCAGTTTGTTCATTAAGCCCTTGACATGACATGACAGTGGCAGGTTTTAACTTATTATTACTGAAACCAAAACAAAATGGGTTAGATAATAATAAGCAAATAAAAATAAATCTTTAAACAACAAATATTTTCAAAATAAGGAGGCTTTCATTTGAAATTCAAAAATATTTACAAACTATGTCTACAACCTACATGAATGTAGGTTCATGCCTTTTAGAAAGCAGTAAACAATATGAGGAAATTCAAAATATAAAGGGCGGGTCGCGGAGCCTCATACGGACCATCACCGAATTTTGTAAAGCAAAGTCTTTGTCTACCCAGCAGAGTGGAGAGTAGCCAAGGGAGTGGCGACCCAGTTTTGCAACTACTTGCCGGGTTTGAGGTTCATGATTGTGGATGTTTCGGGAGCTTCTTCTGCGATAACATCACACTTCTCAAACAGATCCCCTATTCCATCCTCCAACCCATCGCTTGGAGGACTGACGCGTACTGGGAATGATTGATACAAATGAGGAAAAGGCTTGGGCAGTCCTGACCTCTTCTTTTCTTTGTTGTTGGCTTCACCTTCTTGGGTCACATACCCCAATCCGTGCTTGCTCAACTGTCCAGGGATACTTAAAGGTTTGATCCGACCATCAGAGTTCCTTTCTATCCCCGAGCCTGGTTCATAACCACACCTCAACATTGTGGTCCTAAGCATCTTGTAAATGGGAGGCATAGGAGTTTGAGGAGACAGTTCCTCTTCTGTGGCATTCACAATTTCCACCATGTAGAAGTCACTCCCTCTTGGAACCTCTTCGATTGTGGGGAAACAACCATTTGTGTGACTCAGGTGGCTTCCCTCTCCATGGATTACCATTTCATGCCCTTCCCAAAAGAACTTCACCATTTGGTGCAAGGTTGATGGCATGGCCCCAGCTTCGTGGATCCATGGCCGTCCCAAAAGCAAATTGTAACTAGTTGTAATATCCATGACTTTAACTCTGTCTAAAATTTAGCGTGTCCCATCTGGATGTATAGGTTGACTTCTCCAAGGGTATCTCTCTGTCCTCTGTCGAAGGCCCTCACATTGACCCTGCTTTGACAGATCTTTCCTAAATTGTATTCCAACTGTGTCAGTGTTAACAATGGACAAATGTTCAATATTGATCCATCATCGATCAGTACCCTGTTCACAACCTTTTCTTGACTCTGAATAGTGATATGTAGAGCCTTTTGTGCGTCATGCCTTCAAAAGGAAACTCATCATCACTGAAATAGATGCGGTGGCTACCTAGGACTTGTCTTATCATGGCAGTCAAGTTTTCTGCACTGGTACCCGTGGGCACGTAAGCTTCATTTAGAACCTTGAGTAATGCATGTTTGTGGTACAGGGAACTCATGATCAATGCCCAAATAGAAATTTGAGCGGGGTTTTTTTCCAAGTGCTTCACAATCGAGTACTCTTTTGGCTGCATTCTTCTCCAAAACTCTTCTACTTTGCCTTCAGTGATTGGCCTTTCTGCAGACTCTTCTTGTAAGCATCATCTGCTAGATTATTGGGGACATAACATCTCCCAGATCTTGTCATGCTGTGAGTTGCGACGACTTCAATTACAAACTCTTTTTCAGCCAGCACCAACACAGCAAATTGCGGCTTCTCCACGATGCTCAAAGCAACTACAGACCTTTCTAGTTCCTCAAGCTTTCTGGGGCTCACCGGCACTATGGACTTACTTGCGAACCATTCTTCCTCTATTTTGATTATGTTTACAGTGGCTCTTCCGTGATTCCGAAGTGGGTTGTTATTAACATTTGGCAGTGTTGTCTGTAAGGTGACTACCTTCTGATCGATCAAATCTTGAATCTTGTGTGTTAGATTAATGCAATCCTCTGTGCTGTGTCCGGTGCCTCCAGAGTGATAAGCACAATACCGATCAGCTTTATAGAAAAGAGAGTTGACGTTACCTGGTTATGCTAAATGGGCTGAACTAATCCAGCGACCTTCAGTCTTTCATATAACTGAGTTCGGGTCTCGGCTAATTGAGTGAAAGTTCGAGGAACTTTCTTTTCCAAATTTGGTCGGGGGAGACCGGGGTTAGCGGGAGGAGGAACCCGGTGGTTGTTCTGGTTTTCATAAGCTCATTTGTATACTGGAAAATTCTGGAGAGGTTCTTGGTAGGTGGATTGTATATTTGGGACTGGAGTTTGGTTTATGGGCTGCACGTTTGGTTGTGGAGCTTGGTAAGTAGACTGAGTATAGTAAATCGGTTGAGGATTTTATGGACCTTGAGGAGGGGTTGTTGGAACAAGTGGCTTCTTATAACCAGCTACGAAGGGTTTATGTGGTTTTGGACTAGGATTGAAAGACACCAAAGATACCTCCTCTCTCTTTTTCTTCGAGGGTCTGGTAGCTCATGAAGAAATTGGGGTTTTGGCAATTTTGCCACTACGGAGCCCTTCTTCCACAATCTCTCCGATTTTTACTAAGTCGGTGAACTGGGCTTTTACCACCGATATCATCTTGTCATAAACTTCTGACTCCTAAGCGCGCATAAACGCCACGCTTATTTCTTCTTCGGTCATAGGAGGCCAGACTCTCGTGGCCTCTTTTCTCCACTTGTAAGCATAATCTATGAAATCTTCATTTGACTTTTGCTTGATGTGTCCTAGGGAATATCGATCCGGGATGACTTCTACGTTATATGCGAATCTCTGGGCAAAATCTTGGGCGAGATCGCTCCACTTGAACCACTTCTTCAATTCTTGGGAGGCGAACCATTCCAATGCCTCTCCATTTAGGATTTGGCTAAAGAGTCTCATTAGCAGGGCGTCGTTTCTTCGAGCACCGACCATCTGATCACAGTAACTCCTTAGATGGACTTCGGGACTCCTAACACCATTGAAGATTTCAAATTTTGGAATTTTGAAACCTTCGGGCAGGTTCATCTCAGGGTGAATGCAGAGATCATCATAATCGTAGCCTTTCTCGTAAGGAAAACTTCATAACTCTCTAATCTGGGCCATTTCTTCCCTTATTTGTGCCATATCGAGGTCGCGTTTCATTTCCATAGCCTTCAGCTCTCTTTCTTTCTCTTCATAATGATCTAGCTCAGGATTCTCCTAGAGGATGGGGTATGGTTCTGTTATGGCACAGGAAGCGGGAGGTATGTTCAGTGCGGGTGGGTGTCACGACCCAATTTCTCGGTCATGATGGCACCTACAACCCCCGGTAGGTGAACCAATCCCCGTAGCCCAGAACAGTTAGTAATGGGCTACTATCTAGCAACTAAGGGAACAAGATGAATAAAATAGATAAAAGGATTATAAATATATATACATGTGCGGAAACTAAACCAAACCCCAAGACCTGGTATCATAGTTCAGAGCCAAACTACATACATGAAGTGCAAACTATCCAAAAGAATATATACAGATGTCTCTGAATGGTAATAGAGTACATAAGCAAAAGATGAACTAAAGCTAAGCTCCGATCGCCAAGAGCTCACCCTCAGCCTGAAGTAGTCTTCAACAGATCTCCAAGCATGAATCACAATGGTCTAACGGCGATGGCCCACGCTA
>QJPP01000263.1:0-180001 GCA_003996215.1 Jaltomata sinuosa
CTTCCGTTTCCGTGTTTGCTTCCATTTCCTACAAATACAACATAAAAACATCAAAAACAACAATGGTTGCTTGAAAACGTACGATTGTTCTTAGTAAAAAGGAGTCGAAAGTGACGTAATTTGGCATCACATCAACACCTCAACTTAAAACGTTCGCTTGTCCTCAAGCAACATGACATAAAACAATAATACGACTCAACTAAGAACACAAACTCGTGTCTATAGAAACTCATGGTCATTCAAACTTATTCAATTCAATCAAGCTCCCTCGTAGCACACGAATGTATGAAACACTAACTTGCAAGGATCCAAACATGTCATTCCGTTATGATAGAACATTATGCATACACACGCGCAGCTATCCTAACAATCAATAGATAATACAGACATCTTGGTGCCCTCACCACAAAGAAATCCCACACACAAGATTTGGGACTAGGTAAGCGCTCACACTCACAAATGATTTCAAACAATGCACATGCGATACCATAGGCTTGCCCTTACTATTCTATTTCGGTTCTTCAGAAAGCTACTCAGGATCACTACAGGACTTGTTTAGGCTTGTAATGAGGCTTCGGGTGCAGGTAGGATACATTTAGGGGTTAGTGACTAAGCCCTCCTTGGAACTATCGACATCTTACCACATAACGTTACTTTGTCCATCCTTATTCTCCTCTTTATTCCCTTCTTTCTAGCTACAGGTGCGGCCTCTATATTTTGACACTTCTTTTTATTTCTTTTTCGATCTTTTTCACTTCTATTTATTTTTTCTTTTCTTA
Source organism: Jaltomata sinuosa (assembly GCA_003996215.1). Taxonomy (NCBI): domain Eukaryota; kingdom Viridiplantae; phylum Streptophyta; class Magnoliopsida; order Solanales; family Solanaceae; genus Jaltomata; species Jaltomata sinuosa. The sequence continues at coordinate 780 of QJPP01000263.1, forward strand.
GGCACACACCCGGACTTTTCATTCTATTCACAACCAACCATCTCCATCCTCTTTTTCTTATCGTTTACCTCTGTAGTAGCCACCCTCAACTTAAGCTGATTGCCTGCGTTGAGGTGCACAATGTCCAAGGGCTGACCAGGGCCAAAACAGGGTTTACCTCTATAGTAGCCACCCTCAACTTAGGCTGATTGCCTGCGTTGAGGTGCACGGTGTCCAAGGAAGGACCAGGGCCAAAATAGGGATTCAAAGTTAAATAGGAACGGTGACAGGTTATTGAAAGAACAAGGTCAATTATGGCTCAAATAGGGATCAACGGATTATTCATATTTGGACGGTCTTTTAGGTTAAGTGGACTGCACGCAAAAAGGGCCTGTGATCCTTTCCTAAGCAACCAAACTTCGAACTTAACATAATAGACCGGGCAAGTTCTAGATGCATGCACAGAGTAAGAATTTATGACAATAATCTCACACGCTCTTGGCACCAAGAAACTATATCGCTACCAACTATCAAACCACCGCTCGGCTTAATCATACTCATTCTACTCATAATCACACAATGACATACAAGGATCCAGACAGTCAATTGTTTCAACATAAGCTTTAAACCAGAAAATTTTTAAGGGGCCTCGTTTTTAGACAAGAACAACGCATGCTTGCTATAGACACTAAAAAAAAAATTTAAAATAACAACCTAAACATGCCGGTTCTACTAGATAGCACACCGGAGGGAAAAGAAACACGGCAACAAAAACCCTCGGTGGTGACTCACAGGTTTCCCCACACCCTCAACTTAGACTCATGCATTGTCCCCAATGCATAGATATGAAAGCTAAAAACTGTGAGAATAAAGGAATACCTGTGAAGTCAATATGACTCAGATTGTGGAACGTTGTTGGAGACCGCCAGGGTCTCCAAAACAGGAAAACTCGATGGAGTGTGGCGTTCCAGCTTCCTCTTTGGGCTCCATCGCTAGTCGCGACAACTTCTTCGCTCTTTCTTTGCAGATTCTCTTGCGGTGTTTTCGTTTTCTAGATTTAATTTCACCGCCTTCCTCTACATGTTTACGCTCTCGCACCATACTTCTTGCAACAGCTAGAGTCTCGACCAAACAGTTCTCCTCAAGATACACATCCGCAGGGACTTCCTCAATAGCATTGATGACCGCGACCACCCTCATGTCACTTGGTTGCTTCATTACTCTGGACACATCGAACTTGACCATTTCATTGTTCAGCCTGAAGGTCAGTTCATTTTTCTCCATGTCAACCAAGGCTCTTGCTGTGGCTAGCAATGGTCGTCCCAAGATGATGGGAACTTCGAAATCTACTTCGCAATCCAAGATCACAAAGTCAGCTGGGAAGATAAGTTTGCCAATCTTTACTAGCACATCAGACAATATCCCTACGGGTCGCTTTACCGAACGGTCAGCCATCATCACTCTCATGGACGTTGGTTTAGGAGATCCCAAACCCAATTTGTTATACACTGCTAGCGGCATCAAATTGATACTAGCACCAAGATCACACATAGCTCTTCCGAAGTTGAGCTTCCCGATAGTACATGGAATAGTGAACGCACCTGGATCATTCTTCTTTTCAACTAACGACCTTGAAGAGATAGCGCTGCAGTGATGGAGGTTGTCTTCCGGTTCAAAACTCACCGACCTCTTCTTTGTAATCAAGTCCTTCATGAACTTGGCATAACTGGGCATTTGTTCCAGCGCTTCTACCAATGGTATGTTTATTGAAATTTGCTTCAGCATGGTCATGAAGTTCAGGAACTTACCATCGTCAGCTTTCTTCTTCAACCGCTGGGGGAAAGGAGGTGGGTGTCGAAACATCATAGTTGGAAGCTTTTCAGCTTCCTTGCCTTTCTCCGCGGGCTTTGGAGTTTCCTCCTCTACTGCCTCTTCATCATCCGCAACATCACCTTGAGTCTGAACTACCGGATGTGATTCCGGTAATATTTTTCCACTTCTTGTGGTGATCGCCATACAGCTAGCGTCATTCCTCGGATGAGTCGTATCACTCGGCAAGGTACCTGTCTTCCTTTGGTTTAGAGATGCCGAGATCTGACCCACTTGCTACTCCAATTGCTTGATTGCGGTTGAGTGTGACTCCACTACTTGACTCAACGTTGATAACTCCGTCCGCATTGCCTTTACTCCAGAGTCAGTCGATTCCACCTTCAGCAACATCTTCGCCATCATGTTCTCAAGTTTGGACGTCTCAGCCTCGCTGCCAGTTTTATCCCGATTGCCAGGTGGTATATACACCCCACCTCTATCGGTGTTGTTCCTCCAGTTTCCTTGGTCGCACTCTTTGTAGCCACTTTTCTCATAGTGGTTGTCTCGCTGATAGTTCCGACCTTGGTTTCCCTGGCCATTGGCCTGGAAACCCCCCAAGTAATTGGCCTTCTCAGTCTCTATACCTTGGGAACCCACCGCTTGTACCTTCTCTATACTTCCTGACGTCAAGTGCCTTGTCAGGAGATCCAACTGCGTTTTCAGGTGCGCCATGTCTTGGTCGCGCTCCTCCTCTTTCCTACGCTGCTCAGCTGACATACCAACTATATAGGTGCTAGCTGCAACCTCTGAATCTCGTGTGTGCCAGGCCCTGTTGGTCTTGGTGAGCCTGTCTAAAATAGCTGTGGCGTCGGCAAAAGTGCGACCCATAAACGCTCCACCTGCTGCGTTTTCCAATGTCGGCTTGGTAGCCGAATTTAGTGCCCTGTAGAATGTCTGCATCAAGAATTCGTTGTTCAGCTGATGGTTGGGGCACTGTGTCAGCTTCTTCTTAAATCGCAACCAAGTCTCGTGCAGTGCTTCGTGCGGTTGCTTCCTGAAGTTGCTAATCTCGTCCCTCAACTGTATCATCCGAGAGGGAGGAAAGAACCTTTCTAGGAAAGCTCCTCTCAACTCTCCCCACGTTGCGATAGAGTCGGGGGCCAATTCTGTTAACCACAAAGCTGCCTCATCAGACAGAGACAACGGAAACAACCTGAGCCTGATCGCTGTCTGACTCACTCCTGGCAATTCGAACGATTTGCAGATGCCCACGAAATTCATCAAGTGCTGATTTGCATCGTCACCAGCAACACCGCGGAACACTCCTCTCAAGTTCAACAGCTGGATCATCATGCTAGTGATGTTGAACTTGGCTCCGGGCGGTAGCGGTGGAACAATAATGGCGCCCGTAGCGCCAGCTCCATCTAAATCGAGATCCTCATCATTCCGTACCACATCATCCTGCAGACCACCAGCATTCAAATTTTGTTGGGCCTGCAGTTCTGCAGCGATCCTTGCTGCGTCTAATTGTGCGGCCATATTCCGCCTCAATGTTCTTGCAAGTTTGGGGTCGTAAGGTAAAATTTGTTCCCCCGAACCTCGGGTACTTGGCATGCACAACCTGTACCCTGTCCAAAAACAAAAACAACAAACAAAAATAAAAGCAGGAAATTATGACTAAAAGTCAACTAAACACACCAGACTTAATCAAAAACCGTATTTCCCCGGCAACGGCGCCACTTTTTGATAACGCTCAAACTACACCTCAAATTAATGAAGCGTAAGCGATCGTTGTCAAGTAAAGAACCCAAACAAAGGTTGGGGTCGAATCCCACAGAGAATATGGTGAAGACTAAGACTTTAGTGAATTAGGTGACTAGTCGTCAATTGTTTCCGGTAATTAAAGGGGGGGGTTTTGTAATCAACGTGAATAAAAGCAACAATTATGTAAGAGAAATAATCAGTAGGAGAGAATGAACTAGGGATGAGTTCACCATGGCGTTGTAACAATGTCGATCCTAGGCTTAACCGGGTTCTTTCTACATGCGTGTCACGATGTGATTGCGTCAATTGTATCGTCTAAACGTCTCTCGACCAAATAAACAAATTTCCTTTTCTATTCTCTCGACCTCGAAAAGATGTGCTTTTTAGCTTTCAATCCTAACATCAAGTAGCTTAATCCAGTTACGGCATTAATCATTAGACGAGAGTTAGGAGTCTCGAATCCTTGTTGTTAATCAAGTTTTCCCAGTTTTAATCTCTTTACTCAAGCAAATTAAACCTAGGCATGTTCTAATGTTTGCAACCACTAGAAAATGTGACATAAAGTAAGATTAACAACGTGACTACATGTAAATTGAACCCGTCGCTACCCGGAATCTATATCGCTACTTTAGCCATGGCTCCCATAACCCTAGTTGCGGGAGTTTTAGTTACTCATGCTCGAAGAAGAAGAGAAAATAGTTGTATTCATAATAAAGGGAAGAAAAGTCTTACAATATAATGAAACAATCAATCTTCCAATATCTAAGAACAAGAAATACCAAGAACTCACGAACGAATCAAGAACACTAGTTCAATACAAATGAACCGTGTTGTTTGCTCTCCAAAATAACTAAAAACGTGTTTTAAACTAATGGGTGAATGATAAATAAAATAAACCTATCATAGGGTATTTATAGGAGTAATAGAAGCCAAATCCAAAACGGGCTAGGAATCCCCAAAACGCGGGCAGCCGCTTGACGCCACTGCCTTAACTTGACGGCCAGGCTTGACGGACCGTCATGGCAGTGACGGACCGTCGCCTGGACCGTCACTGCTAGGCAGTGGTGCCGCCTGAAGGTCTGCCTTGGTGTGACGGTCCCAGTGACAGACCGTCACATGTGTGACGGGCCGTCACTCTTAGGCAGAATGTTGTTTTTCGCGTATTTCCTTCCGTTTCCGTGTTTGTTTCCATTTCCTACAAATACAACATAAAAACATCAAAAACAACAACGGTTGCTTGAAAACGTACAATTGTTCTTAGTAAAAAGGAGTCGAAAGTGACGTAAATTGGCGTCACATCAGTACGTTAGCATGGGGTGGAGTCTGTCAATTTTCAACTGCAGAGTGATGCCAAGCAGTGGTGGAGGTCTCATGTGGAGTGTCGGTCATCTATCCTACCTCTACTAACTTGGGAGCAGTTCCATGCCTTGTTTCTAGAGAAGTATGTTCCCTGTACTTTGAGGGACTTGAAGAAGGATGAGTTTCTGAACTTGGAGCAGGGTGGCATGTCGGTCTCAGCTTATGAGGCTAAGTTTCATGCATTTTCTCATTTTGCTACACAGATGTTGGGTTTTGAGGAGGAACGAGTCTGATTGTTTGTCAAGAGTTTGAATAGTGATCTGTAGGCACTGACAGTGCATATGACTTCTTTAGGGAAAGGTTTTAATGATGTTGTGGACTATGTGAAGAAGATTGAGGGAGTTTGGCAAGCGGGGAGGCTAAGGCTTTAGCCAAAAGGCCCCGAAATAAGGGAAATTTTGGTGGTTCATACTCCAGGGGCCAGCATCAGCAGGCTTACTCAGCTCGTCCTATTCAGTCAGCTTTGCCAGCTACTACAGGTGGTCGTCAGGGAGCTCAGTCTTCAGCTCCTAGAGTCCAGAGGGCATCTTATACATCAGCTAGCAGGCCTACTTTGGACAGTGGTTGCTTCCGTTGTGATGAGTTGGGCCACTTTAAGAGGGAGCATCCACATAGGCAGGCAGAAAATCAGGGTCAGCAACAGACTAGAGCAGTGGTTTCGGTAGGCAGAGATGGTAATGCTAGGAGTCGTCCATAAGGTGGGTGGGCGAGGTAATTTCCAGGGAGGCTGGGGAGAACGAGGGAATGGTGGGGCATGCAGGGGTACGGCGCAGCCAGCCCAAGAAGTTGCCTGGATTGATGATCGGGCACATTGCTATGCTTTTCCAGGAAGGACTGAGGCAGAAGCCTCAGATACGGTGATCATAGGTATTATTCTTGTCTGTGATAAAATGGCCTCAGTATTATTTGACCCAGGATCCACATATTCTTATGTGTCTATTAGTTTTGCTTTGGGTCTAAATTTGAATTGCAATATCCTTGATTCCCCTATCCATGTATCTATCCCGGTTGGAGAGTCGGTGATTGTGACTCATGTGTATCATGACTGTTCTGTGGTATTTGTGAGGCTATGTACTTGGGTAGATTTAATGATTCTGGATATGGCTGATTTTGCTGTTATCTTGGGTATGACCTGGCTATCTCCTTATCATGTTGTGTTGAACTATAACACCAAAACTGTGACTCTAGAAATTCCGGGTAAGGATAGGCTAGAGTGGGAAGGTGTATACTGGCCTAAGCCAGTTAAGATAATATCATTTGTTCGGGCTAGAAAGCTAGTGGGAAGGAGGTGTCTAGCCTTCTTGGCTTATCTCCGGGATGATAGTGTGGAGTCCCCTTCTATTGATTCAGTTCCGGTGGTGTCCAAATTTGTAGAGGTGTTTCCAGCGGATTTGCCTGGTATGCCTCCGGACAGGGATATAGATTTTTGTATCGATTTGGAGCCAGGAACTCATCCCATCTCTATTCTTCCATATAGAATGGCTCCGGCAAAGTTAAGGGAACTTAAGACTCAGTTGCAGGAACTCCTAGATAAGGGATTTATACGTCCCAGTGCTTTACCTTGGGGGGCTCCAGTTTTGTTTATGAAAAACAAGGATAGTAGTATGCGGATGTGCATAGACTAAAGACAGCTGAACAAGGTGACCATCCGAAATAAGTATCCTTTACCCCGGATAGATGATTTGTTTGACCAGCTTCAGGGTGCATCAGTGTTTTTGAAAATTGACTTGAGGTCGGGTTACCATCAGCTAAAGATTAGACCTAAGGATATTCTGAAAACTAATTTTCAGACTTGGTATGGACATTAAGAGTTTGTAGTAATCTCGTTTGGTTTGACCAATGCACCGGAAGCATTCATGAGTTTGACGAATGGGGTGTTTAAGTCCTACTTGGATTCTTTTGTTATCGTGTTCATTGATGATATTTTGATCTACTCCAAGAGTAGGGAGGAGCATGCCAATCATCTTCGCATTGTGTTGGACATCTTGAGGCACCAAAAGGAGGTGATGGCAGAAATGGGTTTTTAATGTAGAAAAAGCTCTCAATACGTCAAATTTTCACAATCTTGTTTTGGGAGAAGGGCTGGGCCAATTCAGGAGATTTTCTTCATTCCTCCGCCAAAAATCATTCCTAGGGTAAGGTTTTTGTTCCCCACACTTTGTACTACGTTTCCTATGCGGTAGAATTGCTAGAAGGAAAATTGGGGAAGGTTGGAATGACCTAGGGATGATGGAATTCGGGGAAGAAGGGGGTTCCAAACATGTATGTTCTTGGGTGTTGATTTAAGTACATTAAAATGATCATAGGCTGTTTAATTTCCTGTTTTGTCAATAAAAAATGATAAGACTAGGAGAATTAACGGTGAAAAAGCCCGAAAAAAGGGTGGGATGATCATGGGTGGCCTGAGGTTTAGGGATTTTGTATAATACGAGTAATGTACAGGCCTGTATGTTTATTGAATGCATTATTTGTTATTTTTAGACCAAGAACGTGAGAGGAATCTGGAACACGGGAAAGCTCGAGTTGAATAGAGCTTGGAGCATTCGAGGTAGGTGATGGCTTTCATATTTCTGCGAATGTGTATATTCATTGTACTCATTGTCTAAGTAATTGTGTGCATTACATTGCTTAGGGGATTTGTGTGGAATGTCTAAGTTAAGTTTACAGTCTATGTTTGAATGGTATTTACTTGTTGTCTTTACAAGGGGTGTGCATTCATTCTATTGACTATTGTTGTTGATATTTGGTTAGCTCGGGTACCACGCCTGCTACGGGTATAACACATGATTGGCATGGGTACCACGCCTGGTACGGGTATAACATTCAGTTGGCACGGGTACCACGCCTGGTACGGGTTTACTTTATTGCATCATGCACTATTTCATTGATTATTGTATTGCATTGGTTGATATTGGTTTCGTGAGAGGACCGGGTTGTTTTACTGAATGTGATACTTGATATTAGTTCTGTGAGTGGACCGGGTCGTTATTGAAAAGTGCTACTGACTGATGGTCCTTTAGTGGCCGGGAAACTATTGTATGATTGTTGAATTGGTCTTGGTTTAGGTTGGGTAAATCATTACTTATGGTATTTGTCTAGAGGGGATTCTTGGGTAGGTATGGGCTAGACGGTAAGGTGTGGTTATGGTTATTCTTGTTGGTGGAATAGAACTGTAAGAGATGGATTCATGCGGTAACAATATAGGTAGAGACCTGTAGTCTAGAGATGCCTATGATATTGTTGCATGTTGCCATACTTGTTACTGGATTTTGTGTACTATTTATATACTATTTTCTTGAATACTGGCTGATGATCCTACCAGTACATAGTTGTTGTGTACTGATACTTCACTTGTCTTTCTATTGGTGAGTACAGGAAATCTTCCAGCTGCTGAGACGAGACCTCAGATTTAGCACCGATGTTTCCGATCATCAAGGGTGAGCTAGTGATTCGAGATACCTTTGGATTATCTCTAGAGTTTTAGTCCATTTTTTCGGACTTAAAAACTATTTCTTATTTTTTTTGTGGTTGCATCCCCATACTCTAGATTTGGTATTGATGTTTGGTACGATGACTTTCAGTTCCTAGTTGGGAAATTTCCGTAGTTTATTATTAATGATAAGTTTTTGATTAGTGATCTTACTTCTTTTGCTAGTTTTCATTTATGCTTGCTAGTTTTAGGCTGTTAGTCTCGGAAAGGGTGGAACTCTATTGGTTTGATCATCCGGGGGTTGGGTGGGTGTCACTCATGATGGGTTGGGTCGTGCCAAGGGCTCACCAACCCAAGCTGGATAACCGACAATGTCTAGCCACGAGTGTGAGGATAGGAACCTGAATCTGCATCATAAATAAGATACAGCACAAGAAGTATGTGTCATTACTGTAGGATGTACTGAGTATGCGAGATATGCAAAATCTGAAGTAAACATGCTATACATGCTTTAAAACTGAAATCATACTATGATAGTAAAAGCTGGAATTCAAAGGACTCAATGCAGTATCATACGCAAAACATACTTGAAAACCATAAGTAATAGTACAAGTTCTGAAATCTGAAAGAAAAGAGTCAATGCATTTAAATAAACTAAAATTGTTTATGTGTGAGGTTTTCTAACCAACATAGACCATGTGAGCTATATGGAATCTGATGTATCCACCCCATTGAGAGGACCCAATACACCTTTCCAGGGTATAAAGGCATAATTATGGCATGATCACTAATTCTAATGCCCAACTGAGGGGTTAATCAACCTACCGGGGAATGTAGTTCTAGGACTAAGGGTACGCTCGCCCTATCCAACTCGGTGCTATATACTACTCCCAAAACATACATATAGCTCATAATATACTCGTGACATATCTGATGCCAAAATTGTTAGAAAAGCATAAGGACATGTCTAATGTTTTGCCAATCTCAAATCATAAGTCTTAAAGCTTAGCATAGCCATAATTCAAAACATACTTTTCTTTCTAAATTCATAACTTGAAGAATTAGGCATGCAATTTCATAATACTACTTGGTCATGTTATCTAACATGCCAATATTACTTGAAAATATGCAACTGAGTGAAAACGTGCTAGAATTTATCTTTAATGCATGGGCTTTTGAAAAAACATAAGGAATCTCAAATAAATCATAGATAAGTAATGAGAAACCATTAATTGATGCTTTAAGATAGAACCCATAAGATTTTTCCAATTTGGGTAAGAACCCTAATTTCACCAATTCATAAATCAAAGTAAAACTTGAGGGTTTTGGGCATAAGGGTGAAAGGATCCCTTATTGAATACTCACATACTTGAATTGAAGCTTGCTAGATCTAGGATGAAGAGAAAAGAAGACTTGAACTTGGAGCGTAAGACTTGGAGTTGATGAAGTTCTTTTTTCTCTTTTGGTAGATGAATGAGGAATAATAAAAGACTTAGGCTAATTGGGGTAGAAACCCTACTAAAAGTGGCTAACACAACCTCACTTAAGAGTTAAAGGGTGGGTAATTATAAAAATACCCTTGGATTTAATTTAGAAAAACTAGATTTAAAACTCAGCTTCAGGTTCCACGGGTCCTTTCCACGAGCCGTAGAAGTAACCACAGTTCATGGATTGGAGTCATGGTTTCTGAGCCAAAATATAGGTTGTGGATCAATTTCTACGAGTTAATAGTACAGGTCATGAAACCATCCACGAGTCATAAAAACCTTTCATAGTTCTTGAGGAAAAGTTAAGCCTCAGTCTGATTTTCATGAGATGGCTCCAAGACCCATGGAACTATCCACGACTCGTGAACCCAACTTGTAGTTCTCAGATGTGAGGTGGAACCTGCAGAACAACTTTTATGAGTCCATTCCATGGTTCGTGGTTCATTACACGGCTCGTGATCCCTGGGAAAGTCAATTTTTTCCAGGATTCTAAATTTAAAAGCTGGATAAAATTCTAGGGTGTTACATCAGTGTTTTGAGCTTTCCCACAGCGGCTACAGGTCATTTATGACTTATCGGGACTAGTCGTTCAGTTCCTGGGCAGTTCATTTGTGTTTTAAGCCCAGTTCCTTATTTTGAAACTCTTAAAGTTGTAGAGTTCACTTTGATCAATATTCAGAGTAGACGACTTTGGATGGAAATTCCATCATTATCTCCAAAACATTGACTTTAGGCAAGAGGGACATTTGGTTTAGGTCCCGAGGCTTTTGGACTCATTTTGGCTATAGAGTTACTTTTGGCTAAAAGTTAGTTTTGGGTGTAGGGACCACTTTTTATCAAAACAGTCTTTGTTGTGAATTTCATCAGTTCCATTGAGTCTGGAATGTTATTTTTAGTAGGGTAGCATATTTGATTTGTGTTCTCGGGGCTCAGAATGAATCTCGATGGTGTGGTTTAAGAGTTTTAGAGTTAAGTTTGGTAGCTGATACTGCTGGTTCTGATATGGGCATGGCTGAAGTGCCTCGGCTGCACCTGTGCAGCCATCCCTACATTTAGGGTGTGGGGTGACGTCAGTAGGTAGTCGTCCATGAGCTCCTTTTTCTGACCCTATGGTGCCGCCCTTGCGGCTTGTGTACCACACTTGCAAGGGTAGGGTTTTTTGTTGACCTCTGCCCCTTGCGGTGGTCTGGCCGGAGCTGTGTCGCTGCACCTAGGTCAACTTGACTGTTTGTCGATCACTGGTAGTTAAATAAAGTTGTCTTCTTTATTTCAAGTCATTTCTCTAACTTATTTCAACCATTGTATAAAGCTCGATTAAGAAGGAAAATTTCCTTTTTCGGTCGATTTTGTATTTTCTTGAGGTAATTCTCTTCCCCTCTTTATTCTAGTGCTTATTCTAGCATTATTTTTGTGTTCCTTTTCATAAATTTGATTATATTGCATGTTGATCCTTCGATTATAGTGGCATATTTCAGACTATTTGAGGTCTGAATTCTCTTCCTTTCTCCACCCAAATTTAAGGCTTGCACCCTTTACCTCATTGGCAGCATGTTTATGAATTTCATTTTTAATTTTATTAAGCATGCCCCGAAGGTCATTTTTAGGACCCAATTTCTAGTTTGAAATTTTGTATCACAATATAGGTGTCATTCTTCTTGTATTGACTCCTAGTTTATGTTTTTGATAGCGTGGTAGTAGTCGGAGGCTTCTCGATAAAGATAAGCTCCGATCTTATGGATTATGCGCATATGTTTGGCTTCTATATAGGTTACGGCTTAAATACTTTTAGACTTAGTTCATATAAGGTATTTGTATGGTAAATTGCTAATTGTGGGTGGTATATTGTGGTTTTGATATATCGAGTTAGGTACTTAATCCTCTTAGCTTGTTTAGAGGCCTTAGAGTAAGATATTAATGGAAATTCCTTAGCTTAGGTTGCATCTCCTCCTTCAAGACTTGGCGTAGTTTTCATGGTATATGGGTTTAGAATCCTTTGCCTTAACTTAGCTTAGGCTTGTGGTATTTTGGGGTGACTAGATTAGGAAGCCTTAGTATAGGATCAGGAGAGGACTTCTCCATAGAGTAGCCTTTTTTTTGTTTTATATTTACATTTTACCATTCTTCCCTCATTTATTTTCTAGTTTGGTATGTGTATAATTATGGTCCCAATGCCATGGATGCGGGACACCAGGTCAGTATAAATCTCTCCTTTTTTCCTTCTGTTTCAGTTTCTGGCTTGTCTTAATATGCCTTTGTTTAGCAGCTAGAACTAGTGTAGTTTTTGCTTATTTCTTGGCTTATCTTAAATTTTGGGTTAATTGAATGCTTTAGGTTCTAGTTTCTCTTAGGTTTGGGAGTCAATGTGGCATTTTTCGGATAACACCCCTTGCTTTAGTTTGGAGACTTTGGTTGCCCCTTGTGTGATATGGTTTTCTTGGTTGTATTTTTGGCTGTCTATTCATACTTTAGCATGGCATATGGTTAAATTGATTTTCAAAATAATATTTTCAATCAAAAGAGGATTTATAGAGTATTATAAATGACTTTTGGTTTCTTTAAAGAAAATTGGCCTATTTTTTGAAAAACTAGTTTGATAAACTTGCATGTCTGAGGGGAACCGTGTTTCAAATGGTTTTACTGATTATTTATACTTGCATGCCCAAGGAGACATGTGTTTTGGATGGTTTTACTAGTACTCATGATTGCATAACTCTATTGTCAGTCCAATGATAATGATTTCGGAATTGCATTACTCCATTACTCACACTTCATTACTCGCTCAACGATGATGATTCTGGGCTTGCATCACATTGGCCATATATTGCATCACACCATCTCATGTCATATATCTTGCACATTTCTGCACCCCTTGTTTTTCCCATCAGGTTGATTGCTAGTTAGTATTGTGTGTTGCTTGCATCCTCCGAGCTTATGGGGGTCCAGTTAGATTTTTTGTTGTTAAGTGTACCTTTTGGGCTTATGGGGGTACGGTTAGGTTTACTTGTTGCCATTCGTAGCTCTTGGGGTATGTATCTTATGTTTTGTCTATGTTATTTAGCTAGATAGTTGCTTTACGTTTCTTGTTGTGTTATTCTCGTGTACTTATTATAAATTGTCTAGCTTTGGCAGGTTAACCTTAATCTGACCTTTCTTTTCTTACCCTTAGTATATTCACAGTTATTTATACTTGTATCTTATTTGAGCTCAATCGGCCTATTATGCCTACTTGGTACAACATGGTTTTGGTACTCATGCTACACTTCTGAATCTTTTTTTATGCCAATCTTAGTGTGGTTATCGTCGTTGATGTTGTCCTCGAGTGATGTTGTTGTTCAAAGATATATGGTGAGCTCTTGGCGACCAGAGTTGACCCATCTCTTTCTTATTTGGACTAGTCTTACCTCGCACTTTCAGAGATAGTTCTGTGAATATTATATCTATTTAGTACTCCGTATGTTATAGTAGCTCTTGTACTGACTAATACCAGGTCTTGGGGAAGTCGTGTATTCTTTTGTTCCCTACTCTCTCTTTTCTTCATATTTTCCTTCTTCTTGTTATTGATGTATACGTATTGATCTTTTGCTTTCTTGTTGTTCTCTTATTAGCCAGCTACTTGTTGTTCCAATCTAAGGGCCGGCTTACCTACTAGTGGGTAATAGTAGGTGTCATCACGACTAGACGAATTGGGTTATGACATAGTGGTATTAGAGCTCTAGGTTCACTGGTGTTGTTGGTACAAGAGTAAGTGTCTAGTAGAGTCTCGCGTATTGGTACGATGATGTTTGTATCCTATCTGTGGGAGGCTTTAGAGAATTCTTAGGAAAATTCCATATTTTTGACTCCTTATCGCTCATTCTTAACTCCATCAACTTCTGAACTTTATTTGTTCTATTCCTTGTTAGATACTTAGGACAAATACATCAGTGGGTGATAATGAGGCTCTTACTCCTGTTGCTACAGTGCTTCCTCCAGCGCTAGGGTTTCAGATTAAGAGTTTATCACTTTAGCTAAAGGTTTTGGGGCCAGCCCAACCTCTAATAGGATTTATGGCCACCTCAGTTCTGTAGGACACCATGGCTAGGACTTTGAGTCTTTTGGAGGGTGTGGCACAGGTAGGGGCAGTGCCTGGTTTGTCACGACCCAATTTCTTTGTCATGATGGCACCTACAACCCCCTAGTAGACGAACCAATCCTCATAGCCAAGAACGGTTAGTAATGGTCTACCTTCTTACTGTATAAGAGGAAGAAAAGATAAATAAGCGAAAGCAAGGGAATGAGATGTGAAGGTAGATAACACGAGTAATACATATGAAATGCGGAAACTAAACCAAACCCAAAATCTGGTATCATAGCGTATAAGAGCCCGATCTACATAAGGAGTACAAAGGATCCAAAAGTAATATATATACATCATGTCTCCGGAGCTATAAGAGTACAAAATATACAAAAGATAAACTAGAGTCAAGCTCCGATCGCCAAGAGCTCACCCTCAGTCTGGATGCCACAAAACTCCAAGGACGAGTCTCCCAAGAGCTAGTGGTGATGGCTCACGCTAGGATCTGCACCAAAAGATGCAGTGGGTAGGGTGAGCACCAAATTCAAAGCATAAGGTACCCAGTAGGTATCATAGGTCGACTGGGCACATATAGATACAAGAGTACTAACAAACATAATAGAAACAAGCAGTCACGGAAATCAATGAAAAAATACACAGGAACTAGCCCAGAGGGAAGACAACAGTACAGCATACAAGGCTAGCAAGTAGGATATACACACACAGGCATATGTGAAAGTTGGAAATGATACACCTGGGATCCTTGCAACAACAATATATACATAACAAGTTTTAGAAGTGGACGGTATACCGGTAACCTCAAGTATAAGGAAAAGGGAGCTAAGAGTAGAGATGGACATGCTCGGGAAAACAGAAATCAAAGATCAAACTAATCATATCAATCACAAATCCAGAAATCAATAACCTAGCCATAATAGGGAATAATTCTTTAAATAAATAACAAGAGTCTACCTACAGTCCCTCGGCCGCCCATACAACCGAAGAACACAAACAAGTGAAAACAAACCCTCTGGCATCCCATACTACCGGAGCGTACAATCAACAAATAGCAAACAAGGGTGGAGCCTCAAACAATGGATGATATGATGCATAAAAATCTCAGGTGAAATGGTATCTCTGTATGTACCCCCTCCGGTGCTGAACGGGCCCACCAGGTAGGTTTCATAAAAAGGCACTGCCCGTATACCTCTACTCCTCTGTATACCCTCCCTCTGGCACACGCAGCCCAAAGCCCCAGGCCCAGAGCGGCAAGGTCCATGGAGGTCCCAGACCCCATACTAAAACTCAGTATCAAAATATGCCATCTGAAAGCAAGTTCGGGTTCAAAATAGAGACCCAGTCTCGAATATGCAGGCCTAGACCCTGTCCAGGACTAAAGTAGTAGATAATACCTCAAAAACCCCTCCAAGGGTGCCCGAGAATAACCAGGTCTAAATAGTAGAAAATTATCTCAGGTGCTCGGTCTGACCGAGGCTAAAATCATCTCAACTAGTAAGAAAACTCAACTAGCACTCCGGCCCTGTCGAGTCTAGAATTAATAGTAAAACTGGTGATAGAAATCATAATTTAACTTTCTTTACCCCAAGAAGATCCACCAGTTAAATCAAATCATTTCCCAATTTATTTCCATCGAAATGGGCCCCCGGGGCCATGCAAAGTTTAGAAAAACAGTTTCAGTAGACCTGAAGCCAAAAACCATAGTACAACGTGGATAAATCCTCTTTATATGCATGAAAATGAATTATCAACACAGATAGTCACCCAGCAGCTCACAATCAACCTAATAGCATTGCACAG
The DNA here is from genome assembly GCA_003996215.1 of Jaltomata sinuosa. NCBI lineage: Eukaryota > Viridiplantae > Streptophyta > Magnoliopsida > Solanales > Solanaceae > Jaltomata > Jaltomata sinuosa. The sequence continues at coordinate 16,480 of QJPP01000263.1, forward strand.
GCTTCGAAGCTACTCAGCAAGCATAACCAGCCTAGAAGGATATTTCTATGCACTGGACATCGCGGACATTCCCAATAACCCACCTTCTATGTTCAAAAGTCGATAAGGCCTCACAGAACCACAAGGGTGATAATATCAACTACTAAGAATACTTCACACAACGGAGGAAGGAAATGGATGAATCATGGAAAAGCGGTCAAGGTCTGTGGTACCAACCTAATAACCTAACCCAAGGATGCCAGCTAGTACAGTTTTATCCGATATATGCTAAGTCTAGGGAGTTTAGACCGTAACCTACCTGTCGTCCGACAACAAGCTGCTAGAACGACGATGCCCAAACCCAAACCACTCTGAGAAGCTCCAAAACAAAATCAAACTCGAACTCGAGATTGAATAACTTGACGTAGATAATCGATTTTTTTTCCTATCGTTGCTTGATAAATCTTCAAATGATGTTTCCTCAAGAATTCCACTTAAAAAGACCTACACACGTTGCTGCAACTTATGCTTCTCAAAGTACAAAGTACCATAGTTGATGTATGAAAAAGATATGAATATATTCAAGTGGGGTGCAGTGAACTTCTTGGGGGAAATGTAAACACACTTTTTGTATGTAAGTGTTAAGTGAGGAACTATCATCACTTAGCATATATATGCTAATAAGTGATTAGAAATTCCATAATATTATTAATAATAAGATAAGGTTAGGTAGTCATTCATTATATACATGTTGCTAAACTACTCCTCCACGTGGATGGAAGTGGAGGTGCCACGTTCCTTGATTCTTATCCAGTACGCATGTACTTGGGTATTGCATAGGTTCGTGGTAAAATAAATATAACTTTTAAATATATCATAATTAATAGAAAATTATTTTAAATAAAATCTACTATATTATAATAATAATTTTCAACATAACTAAGTTTACTATCTCCGTTAAAATATTAATAATTTATAAAACTATTATAAAATAAATACCTACACAAATTATCATAACAAAAGTATTTTTTCCATAAATATTTAAAACATTTTTAGAAAAATAAAACTTTTTACCAAATCCAACTTCCAAATCGAATATTTTCAAATACGCGCGATGTTAATAAAATTCTCAAATTTAGGCCTGCAGGTCTTAAAACCCAAATGAACGGCTAGGGCACCGAACCACCGGTCCCAGCAAGCCATAAATGACTTGGGGCTACTACAGGCAAGCTCTAACAGTACAAGGAAAGCGTAAATGCGGGAATGACTGGAAGGGTCATTACATCATCCACTACTAAAAAGGACTTTCATCCTCGAAGGTCAAGAACAAGAAAGTACTTGAAGGCTCAAATAGCTGCGGATACTTAGCCCGCATATCTCACTCGGTCTCCCAGGTAGCCTCTTTAACTGAACGGTGCCTCCACTGAACCTTAATAAATAGAATCTCCCTGGACCTCAATCGCCTGACATCTCTGGCCAAAATAGCTACCGGCTCCTCAACAAAGGCTAAACTCTCATCCAACTAAACCGAATTCCACTGCAACACATGAGACTTATCTGGGACATACCGCCGCAACATCGATACATGGAAAACTGGGTGCATAGATGAAAATAATGGAGGCAAAGCTAACATGTAAGCAACACCACCATATCTCTGAAGAATCTCCAATGGCTCAATGTACCTGGGGCTAAGCTTGCCCCGCCTATCAAATCTTATCATGCCCTTCATGGGCGATACACAGAGGAACACCAAGTAACCAACACTAAACTCCAAGGCACGAAGTCTATGATCAGCATAGCTCTTCTGCCTGCTCTGAGCTGCCCGAAGTGTTTCCTGAATCACTCGTACTCGGTCTAAGCAATCACGAAGTAAATCTGCACTCTACGACCTAGACTCCAACCTGTCAAACCATCCAACCGGCGATCTGCAATGCCTACCATACAAAGCCTTAAAAGGTGACATGCCAATACTCAAATGAAAACCATTATTATAAGTAAACTCGGCCAAAGTCACAAACTAATCCCAAGAACCTCCAAAGTCAAGAACACAGGCCCGAAGCATGTCCTTCAGGACCTGAATAGTCCTCTCAGACTGGCCATCTATCTGAGGGTGGAATGCATTACTAAGCTGAACCTCCATACCTTAGTCTCTCTAGATAGCCCTCCATAACTGAGATGTGAACTGAGTGCCGCGATCTGAAATGATAGAAACTGGGACCCCGTAAAATCGAACAATCTCACGAAGGTAAATCTAATCTAACCTCTCTATACTGTAAGTAGTCTGAATCGACAAAAGGTTTGCTGACTTAGTCAGCCAATCGACAATCACCCAAAATGGAGACAAACTCTCGAGAAGTATGAGGCAATCCAACTACGAAGTCTATAGTGATCCCTTCCCAGTTCCACTCAGGAATGGGAAGTCATTGTACCAAACCACCAGGTCTGAAATGCTCGAACGTCACCTGCTGATAGTTCAAGCACCGAGATACAAACTTTGCTACATCTCTCTTCATACCACTCCACCAGTAAAGTTGTCTCAAATCCATGTACATCTTAGTTGTGCCAGGATGGATAGAATATATAGAACATTGTGCCTCACAGAGAATCAACTGAATCAAATCACCAACTCTTAGAACACTAAGACGACTATCAAACCTCAGAACACCATCTAAATCTAGAGTATCCCAGTTGGCCTCACCTCAAACAACCTGATCACGAAGGTCACACAACCGCTGATCCTCAAACTGACAGCTCTGAATCTAATCAACCAAGGTAGAACGAACCTCAAGACTGGCAAAAATTTTGCTAGGATCCGACAAGTCAATCCTGACCAAACGGTTAGCCAAGGACTGGACGTCCAAGGCCAACGGTCGCTCTGAAACTAAAAGTGAAGCTAGTTTATCCATATCCATCGCCTTTCAGCTCAGGGCATCCGCTAATACGTTTGCTTTGTCCAGATGATACAGAATAGTGAAATCATAGTCCTTCAATAACTCAACCCATCTCCTTTGCCTCGAGTTCATCTCTCACTTACTCGTAATATACTAAATACTATGGTGATCGTTGAATATCTCACAGTGAACTATATATAAGTAGTGCCTCCACATCTTGAGCATAAAGACTACCGCCGCTAACTCTAAGTCATGAGTGGGGTAGTTGCGCTCGTGAACCCTCAGCTATCTGGATGAATATGCTATCACTCAACCTTGCTGCATCAACACACAACCAAGACTAACCCTGGAAGCATCACAATACACAACGAAACTCTGACCCTCGACCGGCAAAGTCAAAACTAGAGCTGAAGTCAATAAGGCCTTAAGCCTATGGAAGCTATCCTCGCACTGATCCAACCACTAAAATGGAACGTCCTTCCTAGTTAGCATAGTCCAAGGTGCTTCTATGGAAGAAAATCCCTGAACGAACCTCCTGTACTAACCTGCTAACCCAATAAAGTTGTGAACCTTAGTAATAGTAATGGGTCTAGGCCAATCACGAACCACAGAAATCTTACTCGGATTAACTCTAATCCCATCCTTAGACACCACGTGTCCTTGGAATACAACTGACTCAAGCCAAAACTCGCACTTTAAGAACTTGGCATAAAGCCGATGATCACTCAAAGTCTGAAGTACAATCCTCAAGTGCTGCTCATGCTCATCTCTACTCCGAGAGTATACCAGGATGTCATCTATGAATACTATCACGAATATATCCAAGTACGGGCTAAGTACCCTATGGATCAAGTCCATGAAAGTTGCGGAGGCATTAGTCAACACAAAAGACATCACCCGGAACTCATAATAGCCATAACGTGTCTGAATGTTATCTTAGGGATGTCCTCCACCCTAATTCTCAACTGATGGTATCCAGATCCCAAATCAATCTTTGAAAACATGGTTGAACCCTGAAGCTGATCAAATAAGTCGTCAATCCTCGGCATCGAATACCTATTTTTTACTGTCACCTTATTCAACTATCGATAATCAATACACATCTGCATCAACCCATCTTTCTTCTTTACGAAGAGAACAGGAGCACCCCCAAGGCAACATATTCGGTCTAATAAACCCCTTAGCTAACAAATCATGGAGTTGCTCCTTAAGCTCTCTCAACACAGTAAGAGCCACACGGTAAGGAGGAATAGAAATGGGCCTGGTGCCCGGCTCTAACTCAATGGAGAAATCAACATCTCTTTCAGGTGGACGGCCTGGTAGGTCGATAGGGAACACATCTAGGAAGTCTCTAACTACAGGAACTAACTCAGGGGAAGAAGGCTCGGCACTAGCATCTAGGACATATGGTAGATAAGACAAACACCCGCGAGAAATTAACTTCCTAGCTCGAAGATAAGAGATGATCTTAGAAGGTGTGTGACTGATAGAACCCTGCCACACAACTAGGGATGCAACGGGCACGGCTATGGTAACAGTCTCGGCATAACAATCCAAAACTACACAATGAGTGGATAACCAGTCCATGCCCAGAATAACATCAAAGTGTAGCATATCAAGAATCATCAAATCACCCCAAGTCTCAATATCTCCAACAGAATCATACAGGATCTCACAACCCGATCCACTACTAAAGAATCTCCTACTGGGGTCAAGATATATTCAAGTACAGATAACGGCTCACTAGTCAATCCTAAGAAAGGAAAATAGTAGGCAAAAACATACGAGCAAGTGGATCCAGGATCAAATAAAGCATAAGCTGGTTGATGGCATATGAAAATCATACATGTGATCACAGCATTCGAGGCCTCTACCTCCGGTCTCCCGGGGATCGCATAGAAAGGATGACGACCACTACCTGACTGACTGCCATCCCTGCCACGCTAGGAACCACCTCTAGCCTGACCACCACCAGCAACTAATATCTCAAATGGCTGCCTAAGCTTTGTTTGCAACCCCCAAATAAACCTACGGACTCTATCAGGCTCGGTAGACATAATCATGGCCCTAAATAGAGAAAGCCGATGGAAATGGGTCTCATACTTTAAGACGGTCATAGAATCCTGAGCAATTCTAGTGAATTCCTCCCTCTGATGCTCTTTGTCGCTCTGTGGTAAGAACTTGGCCATAAAGGCCTCATAAAACTTGGACCAAGTCAAGGGAGGTGATGTAGAAGGTCTGCAAGTAACTTGTGCCCTCCACCATAACTTTGCTGGGCCCTCTAGCTGATATGTAGTGTAGCCAACCCCGTGAATCTCCAATTTCCCCAAATGATGCAACATCTCCTCACAGGTAGTAATGAAGTCATGTGGGTTTTGACCTGGCATACCAGCAAATCTCAGTTGTGTCAATCTCAAGAACCTAACTAACATCTTCCGCTCCCCATCTGTTATAGATGGGAGAGGAGCAAGAGCCTGGGAAACCACTGGAACTAGAATAATCTCAGTACAGGGAGCCGCAGTAGCAGGCTACGCTCCTGAACTCTGAACACCCAGGGCTGCCCCCTGAGAGAATGTTTGTGCTACCTCAGAAGGTCTCTCTCCAATCATACCCAATAGCTGAACAAGTAAACCCCTAATATCTGAAGACTGGGTTGGGGCTAAATTTGGCACTGGAGTTGGTGGCACCTGGGTTGTCCCCGAGTCCATATATTGTTGCTCGGAACGAACTCGGGCTCATAGTCATACTTGGGCTCTTCCACAACTCTAGCAGCTCTAGAAGGTGTAGCTACCCTAGGATGTCCTCGACCCCTACCTCTACCCCTACGACCACCCTGGCCCCTAGTTGGAGTCAGAGGTGCAAGGAAAGGAGGCTCTCCTCCACCAGAAGCTGAAGATCTCGTACGAACCATCTGTGGAAGAGTGGACCAGAATAAGTGAGATTTCCAAAAACTTTCAAGGATACTATGCATGAGAGAGAAATAAGAAAAGTCCATTTTCCTAAGATATCACTATAGCCTCCCGAAGATTGAGTACGGATATCTCTGCCCCGATCCACAGGACTCTACTAGACATTGGCTCCTATACCGATGACACCGGTGAACCTAGAGCTCTGATACCAAGCTATCACAACTTGATTTCTTAGTCATGATGGCACCTACAACCCCCTAGTACGTGAACCAATCCCCGTAGCCTGGTACGATTAGTAATGGGCTACACTCTAATAGTATAAGCGGAAGAACAGATAAATAAGTGGAAGCAAGGGAATGAGATGAAGAAGGTAGATAACAAGAGTAATACATATGAAATGCAGAAACTAAACCAAACCCAAAACCTGGTACCATAGTGTATAAGAGCCTGATCTACATAAAGAGTACAAAGGATCCAAAATTAATATATATACATCATGTCTCCGGGGCTATAAGAGTACAAAACATACAAAAGATAAACTAGAGTCAAGCTCCGATCACCAATACATCACCCTCAGTCTGGATGTCACAAAACTCCAAGCATGAGTCTCCCAAGAGCTAGCAGTGATGGCTCACGCTAGGATCTGCACCAGAAGATGCAGTGGGTAGGGTAAGCACCAAATGCAAAGCATAAGGTACCCAGTAGGTATGATAGGCCGACTGGGCACATATAAGATAAAAAAGTACTAACAAACAGAATAGAAACAAGCAGTCACGGAAATCAACAAAAAAGTACACAGGAACTAGCCCAGAGGAAAGACAATAGTACAACATACAAGGCTAGAAAGTAGGATATATACACACAGGCATAGGTGAAAGTAAGAAATGATGCACCTGGGATCCTTGCAACAACGATATATACATAAAAAGTTTTAGAAGTGAACGGTATACCGGTAACCTCAAGTATAAGGAAAAGGGAGCTAAGAGTAGAGATGGACATGCTTGGGAAAACAGAAATCAAAGATCAAACTAATCATATCAATCACAAATCCAGAAATCAACAACCTAGCCATAATAGGGAATAATTCTTTAAATAAATAACAAGAGTCTACCTACAGTCCCTCGGCCGCCCATACAACCGAAGAACACAAACAAGTGAAGACAAACCCTCTGGCATCCCATATTACCAGAGCGTACAATCAACAAATAGCAAACAAGGGTGGAGCCTCAAACAATGGATAATATGATGCATTAAAATCTCATGTGAAATGGTATCTCTGTATGTACCCCCTCTGGTGTTGAACGGACCCAGCAGGTAGGTTCTATAGAAGGGTACTGCCCGTATACCTCTACTCTGTTGTATACCCTCCCTCCAGCACACGCATCCCATAGCCCCAAGACCGAAGAGGCAAGGTCCATAGAGGTCCCGGACCCCATACTAAAACTCAGTATCGAAATATGCCATCTGAAAGCAAGTTCGGGTTCAAGATAGAGACCAAGTATCGAATACGCATTCCCAGACCCTGTCCAGGACTAAAGTAGTAGATAATGCCTCAAAAACCCCTTCAAGGGTGCCCGGGCATAATCATGCCTAAACAGTGGAAAATCATCACAGGTGCTCGGTCTGACCGAGGCTAAAGTTATCTCAACTAGGAAGAAAACTCAACTAGCACCCCGGTCCTGCCGAGTCTAGCATTAATAGTAAACTAGTGATAGAAATCATAATTTAACTTTCTTTATCCCAAGAAGATCCACCAGTTATATCAAATCATTTACCAATTTATTTCCATCGAAAATGGGCCCCCGGGGTCATGCAAAGTTTAGAAAAATAGTTCCAGTAGTGATACTAGCATGGATAGCATGGTTGACACGAGCATGGATAACATAGATAACACATACGATGTTCATGCAAAGGGAAGCTTATGAGTATGTGGGAGTGATGTGGATGAAGAAAAGAGGCCATTTGTGCAAGTGGCTAGGCTTTAAATTCAAGAATCCATAAAAAAGACAACCAAACAAGGCCCTTGCTTTATTAAGGGCAATATTGTAAAAAGTCAATGTCTTCTTATTTCCTTAGTATAAGTAGTAACTTTTCGTTATTTTGAAGACTAGTTTTTGATGAATATTGAGCTTTGAAGCTTGTAGTTTCTAGGTATTTAGCTTGTACTTTCTAGGTGAAGCCTAGCATTAGTTGGTAATTTTAGTAGTGTGGAATTTGAAATTGTTGGTGAACTTCTTGGTTTGGTTAATCGAAGGTTGATCATTTGTGGTTTCTTGAGTTCCTTTGATTTTTCTCAAACTAGGGTTTGTGTTTGAATTATTGAATTCAATTGGGAGGTGATGGTATCAAGTCCCTTGTTGCCCATAAATTCAAGAGTTTGAATATTAACTCACATATCCTTCTTTTGTTTTCTTTCCTTCTTGTTCTTCCCTCTTTTTCCGTTATCATTTGGTATCAAGAGCTCGGTTTAGGTTTGTTTCCACAAATCTAAGTTTTGGAAATTTGATATCTTCAAAATCCAAAAAAAAAAAATCGTAAAAAAAAAATCTTGTTTAATTTCTTGTTTTTGACACTAGATTATTGTTCCCTAGTGTTTTTTGAGTCGAGATTTCAAATTATATTCAATTTGGAGTTGTACAAGTGAAGTTGCCATTGAAGGATTTTGAAGCTTTGAAAACTTGCAAACTTGAAAAGTGAGTCTTTGGATTGGGGAGAAATTGGAGCTTAAAAACTATTGGGGTTTGTTCCCTAAGTCGAGGGGAAGCTAATCCTAAAGTTTGAGCCAATTCCGAGTTGATTTGAAGGTGTTGGTGTTTAGTGTGTGTTCTTGGTGTTCTAGGTGTTTTTTGATATTCATCAAGAACATCTTGAAGAAGAAGAAGCCAAAAGGTACATTTGATCCAACTTTTCCAAGTCAAAGTGGTCAAAGATGTTTGTTGGGTCCACAAGTGGAATTTAAAAAAAAAAATTCAAAGGACCAAATCTGCCCCTTAGAAAAGTTTTGGGGGCTGAAATGCACACTTGCAAACTTGGACAGAATGCTTCAAATTTTGGGACCCCAAAATTTTTCTAAGTGTTGGAACTCTTAAGACCTCAAAATTTTTCTAAGTGTCCAAACTTCAAATTTCTTCTTCTACACTCAGTTTTCTTCTATTTCTCTACTAATTAACAACTAATTAACATCTTTAATTACTTGTTAACTAGTTTTAATCATCAAATCATCTCTTTGATTCTTCAAATTAAGCAACACAAGTAACTTTTCTACTTTTGTTACTTAGTGTTTTTTGAGTTCGTTTTCTTTCGTGCTTTTTTTCTTCAACTTTTCTCATCTTAATTCGTTGATAAATTTCTTGATTCAAGTCCTTTTACCTTCAATCGAGTCGTCCGTCTTTAAAGAGTCACAAAAATCCACTCCACTACAAAGGATAGGTGATCTTGAATTGATCAAGCAAAGCTAGTTCACTACCAATTTTGAGACGACATTTTAGGAGGTGAGTTGAGAGTTTGCATACGAGTGATGTGAGGATTTTTCTACTAATATTGTTTGATGAGTTTTGTAGGTACAAAAGGAGATATAAGGTAGCATGTCATCCATAGCTTCGGATACTTGTGATGATGACATGGAAAGCTCTATTTGTAGCGATGGAGGCTATGATTCTAATGTTGAGGCCTATGAAGGCTATGATGGAGCCAATGAGGGATATGAAGGATCATGTGTTCATGAACATTATGATGGAGAGAACTACTACTCCGGAGATGAATATGTGATGAATGGAGCTTATAGCTCTTGTGATGATGTTGAAGGGGTAGAGGAACCTTGTGGAGAATATTATAGTGGAGAAGAAGGTTATGAAAGTTCTCATTTTCCACACCATGAGTATGAAGGCGATGTGCGGTACAATACTTCCTTCCGTATATCTTGTGAATCATTTTAGGGAAATCTTGATGAAAATGGAAGTTGTGAGGTTGAATGTCCTTCCTCATCTTGTGCGACTTTCTATCCTAAAAGAGAAGGTATTGATGTATGGTTGGTACCAATTCGAAGATATCGTATGGGCTATAGAAGAGGTACATTTCCTACTTCTCGAAATATGATAATGTGCGATTCTTATCCTAATACCAATGTGTCTTGTACACGATATAGAAATGGTATTAGAGGAAGTAGAGACAAGTTGATGTTTCAAGATAGGCAAGACCCAGATAGGCGAAGTCTTGAAATAAAAGTGAATGTTTATCGTACTATGGGGTTTGATCTTGTCCTTGATGATCATAGTGTTTCTAACTTTATAACCCCTCAATTCGTTTAATTGTTTGAGATACCTTTTTGGCCGAAGCGAGACTCTTTTGTTACTCAAAAAGGGTATCATGTTAATAAAAGGGTGCAAGTACCTATTTCACTTGGGAAATATCAAGAGGAGGTTTGGTGTGATATAGCTCCTATGGATACCTGTCACATATGTTTGGGAAATCCTTGGTTCCAAAGTCATAGGATTCCACATGCACAAGATTGGTACAAGTATATCATGGATCGCAAAGGGGAACTTCTCTTTCCACTCATATTTCCTAGAGAAGAAAACACATCCACTCCTTATGCACCAAAATGGAAGCTTGAAGTGAAGGGATCATCTAACCCTTTGCAACGGATACTTGGCACTTGTCCTAACTCCAATGAAATTGAGAGACAAAAGATTGAGAGGAGTAAGGGTATGATAAGTGACAACTCTAGAGTGAAAAAAGGAGAGGTTGTGTGGAGTGATGTGAGAGGGTTGTCACAACCTTATCTTAACTCATGTAACATTTCTTGTTTCTCTAGGTGTCTTGATACTTGTGCAGGTATTCTTGAAAGCGAACCTATTGTGGAACCTCAAAATGTGGAGCATCATAAGGTGGTTGAAAGCTTCCAAAGAGAGCAATTGTACTTAAATGTTAATAACCAAGGTGAAGGCAATTCTTCCTATGAGCTACAAGGTAACAAAGCTAACTCTTGCACTTTATTAAACTTGATGGATCATTGTGTGGCTAATAGCCAATTGAGTGTGAGTGATAGTTTATCTTTGTATGATCTTAATGAGCCTTTACCATGTGGTGAGCTTAATAGCTCTTTCTTGTGTGTTGCAAATTGTGGTGATCAAATTTCTTGTGAGACTTATCCATTAAATGGGGAATTTTATGATGTGCTAAATGAACCTCAATTTAGTGATGATGTTGATGTAGTTTATCATGTGAATAGTCATGTAGGTTCCTTGCTTCTAGATAATGATTCCTTGATTAGTGATTCCATTACTTGTGTCTCTCAAAGAACTCATGTGATGGAATAAGTTATTAAGGATAATATCTTATTTGATGATGATATGACTATTAAAAGTGTGCATAGTGGTAAGTCTTATAATGTTGAAAGTGTAGCTACTCTTGGAGGCTACAAGTTATTTGGTAATCCACTATGGGATGATGACACCTTTCCTGGGGAAAGAACTTCCTTCTTGAGGGGCTGTGGACCTCTTACTTGTGAGGTGAAGCTTGGTCAAGATGAAAAGCAAGATGTGGGTGAAGATTGTACTATCTACCCACTTGAAGACATCGGCCTATCACTTTTCAAAAGGGATGATCCTTGGGATAAAGCTAACATTGATTTGTTTGATGGTTTGAAAAACCCAACTAGTGATTATCCTTATGAAATTGATGATAATTGTGATCCTTTGTATGACACCCCACCTTTGTTTGTTAAATATGAAGATGAGTTAGTTAATTCATGCGATGGCTCGAATTCTAATCTCTTTAGTCTTAATGGTGGTGTGGGTCAAATTGGGGATAGCAACTTGAGGAAGGAAGGTGACTTTTTCCTACAAAGTATCTTGTCTTCTTCATGTGTCCCAACATGTGTTGATGTGCTTGATAAGATTCATGAACCAAATTGTGATCTTGCATGTGAGGGCACCTTGAGGAGGATTGACAATCTTGACACCTTTCTTTACTACCTCTTTGCATATGATGATGTCTATGTTTGTATTAAATTTGTTTTCTATAGAGGTAGGGGTTCCTTTAATTTTTCCAATTATCTTTGTGACCACGATATGTGGGTCTTTTACTTCTTTCACCTCAATGAACCCTTATGGGTGATTGCACCACTTTTGGTGTGGCCTTCTTGCGAGACAATGAAACAATTGTCTTATGGCTCCAAAGTTAAATATGATACCATCTTTTAGAATTCTTGATGCCACGAAGACCTTTGTATTTGCCTTTTCTCTTGATGTTTATCATAACCAAAACCTTTGCACCTTGTATGATGAGTTGCTTTTATTGGAAGCAAAGGATATTTGGTTGTACCTCAAATTTGTGCCTCCTTGGCATGATGATATTATTGCTAACCCTTGTACTAACCCTCATGCTTTAAGGATGTTTTGGTTGTTGTCCTTCTCATGTGTTTTAAGGTTTGGATTCGAGGATGAATCATTTTCAAGAAGGAGAGGATGATACTAGCATGGATAGCATGGTTGACACGAGCATGGATGACATAGATAACACATACGATGTTCATGCAAAGGAAAGCTTATGAGTACGTGGGAGTGATGTGGATGAAGAAAAGAGGTCATTTGTGCAAGTGGCTAGGCTTTAAATTCAAGAATCCATAAAAAAGACAACCAAACAAGGCCCTTGCTTCATTAAGGGCAATATTGTAAAAAGTCAATGTCTTCTTATTTCCTTAGTATAAGTAGTAGCTTTTCTTTATTTTGAAGACTAGTTTTTGATGAATATTGAGCTTTGAAGCTTGTAGTTTCTAGGTATTTAGCTTGTAGTTTCTAGGTGATGCCTAGAATTAGTTGGTAATTTTAGTAGTGTGGATCTTGAAATTGTTGGTGAACTTCTTGGTTTGGTTAATCGAAGGTTGATCATTTGTGGTTTCTTGAGTTCCTTTGATTTTTCTCAAACTAGGGTTTGTGTTTGAATTATTGAATTCAATTGGGAGGTGATGGTATCAAGTCCCTTGTTGCACATAAATTCAAGAGTTTGAATATTAACCCACATATCCTTCTTTTGTTTTTTTTCCTTCTTGTTCTTCCCTCTTTTTTCGTTATCAAGTAGGCCTGAAGCCAAAAACCATAGTACAACGTGGATAAATCCTTTTTATATGCATAGAAATGAATGATCAACACAGATAGCCACTCAGTAGCTCTCAATCAACCTAACGGCCCTGCACAGGCTCCGAAGCTACTCAGCAAGCATAACCAGCCTAGAAGGATATTTCTATGCCCGGGACATCGCGGACATTCCCAATAACCCACCTTCTATGTTCCAAAGTCAACAAGGCCTCACATGACCACAAAGGTGAAAATATCAACTACTGAGAATACTACACACAATGGAGGAAGGAAATGGACGAATCATGGAAAAGCGGTCAACGTCTGTGGTACCAACCTAATAACCCAACCCAAGGATGCCAGCTAGTACAGTTTTATCTGATATGCTAAGTCTAGGGAGTTTAGACTGTAACCTACATGTCGTCCAATGACAAGCTGCTAGAACGACGATGTCCAAGCCTGAACTGCTCTGAGAAGCTCCAAAACAAAATCAAACTCGAACTCGGGATTGAATAACTTGACATAGATAATAAAAAAAAATTCCTATCATTGCTTAATAAATCTTCAAATGATGTTACCTCAAGAATTCCACTTAAAAAGACCTACACACGTTGCTGCAACTTATGCTTCTCAAAGTGCAAAGTACCATAGTTGATGTCTGAAAAAGATATGAATATATTCAAGTGGGGTGCAGTAAACTTCTTGGGGGAAATGTAAACACACTTTTTGTATGTAAGTGTTAAGTGAGGAACTATCATCACTTAGCATATATATGCTAATAAGTGATTAAAATGTCCATAATATCATTAATAATAAGATAATGTTAGGTAGTCATTCATTATATACATGCTGCTAAACTACTCCTCCACGTGGATGGAAGTGGAGGTGCCACCTTCCTTGATTCTTATCCAGTACGCATGTACTCGGGTATTGCATAGGTTCGCAGTAAAATAAATATAACTTTTGAATATATCATAATTAATAGAAAATCATTTTAAATAAAATTGACTATATTATAATAATAATTTTCAACATAACTAAGTTTACTATCTCCGTTAAAATATTAATAATTTATAAAAGTTTTATAAAATAAATACCTACACAAATTATCATAACAAAAGTATTTTTTTCCATAAATATTTAAAATATTTTTAGAAAAATAAAACTTTTTACCAAATCCAACTTCCAAATCGATTTTTTTCAAATACGCGTGATATTAATAAAATTCTCAAACTTAGGCTCACAGGTCTTAAAAACCAAATGAATGGCCAGGCACCGAACCACCGGTCCCAGCAAGCCATAAATGACCTGGGGCCACTACAGACAAGCTCTAACAGTACAAGGAAAGCATAAATGTGGAAATGACTGAAAGGGTCATTATACGGTTCTTCAAGCAGTGCTACAGCCAGGGTTGAGATTGCAGGTCTTCAACGGTGTTCTATGCCTATTTTTGAGTAGGAGGTGAGGTTTCACAAGATGAATAGGCGCACTTCCAAGACTATGCCTACAAACTTTGAGCGAGTGCAGGATTTCATCAGAGGGTTGATTCCACCACTTTGTTTGGTGATGAAGCACTTGGTGATAGTTGGGACTACCTTTCTTCATGTGGTTAATCATGCATGGGCTATAGAGAGGTTATGACGTGAGGCCTATGGAGGTGTTGGTGAGAGGCATTGCCATTAAGTTAATTTTTGTGGTTCTCATACCTGAGGTAGGGGGTTCTCTGGTAGAGGGGTTCTCTGGTATTGGTCAGCGTTACTACTCTCAGCCTAGCAGGCCAATTCAGGTGGCACCACAGGGTTCAGAAGGCGATTATACAGGGCATGTTGGGTAGAGAAGATAGGGTTCAAGCCAGGATTTTTGAGGTTTGCATTCCAGGTATTTTGGTCATGGAGGCCAATCAAGCTCAGCGAGATCTTTCCATCAGACTTCATCTGATAGGTGTTTTTATCTCTGTAGTGAGTTTGGGAATTTTGCTAAGGATTGTCCCAGGTTTAGGGAGTCTCACCCACCCCGGAGTTCTAGTTCTGCCAGCTAGGGATAGTTCACAGGGTAGTGGGGGTGGTCCCCAGATTATTAGAGGTTTCTCTCAGCCAGGTAGTTCAGGTGGCCATTTTGGGTCGACAGGTACTTTGCATCAGGGAAGAGCTCTTCAAGGCTGCTATGATTATGGGGTAGTTGGTCACCTTTTTAGAGAGTGTCCTTAGTGTGGGATGTTCAAGACTTTAGCACTAGCTATTCAGTCTGGGGTAGACGCAGATAGTTTTATGCCTTTCTTGGTAGGTTAGAGGTGAAGGCTTCAGATGTTATCACTACTGGTATGATCTTTGTTATCATCAACTAGTCTATCTATTATTTGCTTTGGGGGTCTGTATATCTGCATATATATGTGTGTGTGTGTATATATATATATATATATGCCCACTTGCTTCTTATCTAGATGTACTATTTGAGTTTTGTAGCACTTATATGTGTAGCTACCTTATAGGATGATTCTTTTAGTAGTGGATTGAATATATCAACCTTGAGAGGTGTTATTCTAGGAGTATAACGCGTGGGTAGGTTATGCTAATTGGTGGTTTTTGCTATAGTTCTAGGCTTTGTATGGTTGTCTCCTTGTCTAGCGATTTAGGGTAGGTTCTCTAAGATTGTTATCTTGCTTATGTATGGAACCTTTTAGTTAGTATGGTATGGTACCGGTAGCTATGTGCCAAGGCTAGTTGTGTTGTCTCAGAGATCTTAGTGGTTGGTAAGAAAATGGGTGTTCAAATGGCCTTGCTTATGTTCGTGGTGATAGTGCTGGAGTTCTCACTTAATTAGTTTAGGTGGTTAGCAAGTCTCTGGGTTGTTCTATTTTTCCCTAGTATTTAGTCTGGTTCAATTTTGACTATGGCATTATTGTTGAGTTAGGCACTCAACCTATTACTTTTTTTCCATATTTGGTGATGGAAATAGAGTTATGGGAGTTAAAGAAACTACTCCAAGATCTCCTAAGAGAGAGGTTTGCCAGATCTGGTGTGTCTTCATGGGGTGTTCTATTCAGGTTGTAAATTTGAGGAGCCTTGTGTGTTTGTTAACAACACTTGATACTACCCAAGTACATGGGGAGGCACGTGATTAATCTTTGGAGTTGGGTTCCAGACTTGGGGGTCTAGCAGGTAACTTCAGACGGTTTGTGAAAAGTTTTCTTCGAATGTGGCACCAATGACTAGAGTGATTCATTACATTCTTCTTTCTGATAGGTTGATGAGGTTGGGGCGAGGTTCTAAAGATTGAGCCATGTAGATTTCAGCGTTGATTTGGGATCTTCCAGTTATGGGCTAGAAGGTTTGGTATGTTAGGATTCTTTCATAGTTGGTGGTTTGCATGTTGGTATAGCAGGGTAGATGTTTTAAGGTGGAATGTGGTGAGTTTAGAGTTTATGAGTTTTTCAGTAGCTAAGTAGTGACCTTGGGCTTTGGGAATCCTTTCCTTAGTCGACAGGTTGGGTGGACTTGGTATTCAAAGTGCAGTAAACTTCTTGCTTCGCGAGGTTATAAAGGTGACCTTCGATCCAAATGGCATTTTGGGTATTGAAGGTTGTAATGGTGTTCCTAAAATTTGGAGTTTGTTTAATAGTTATGGACTTCTTGGTGGGCTTGCCATACTCCTTGCAGAGATTTGGGGTTTTTTGGTCTTCATGGATAGGGTGATCTTGTTCTTTCACATTCGGCCAGTTTATACTTGGTACAGTTCAACAAGATTGGTTTTGGTCTACATTTGTGGGATGGTTCTTCAGCACCAGGTATTCGTCCATATTATTTATGTCCATGCTTTCCTCAGTAAAAATTGAGTTTCTGATGGCGGTTCCAGATGAGTCTGGGTATCGGGGTTGATCTTCACGTAGATGTCCATCTACAGGTCAATGGTCAATCAGAGTAAACTACTCCAATTTTTCAGGTTGTGTTATGGGAAGGTCTTATGGGTTTTGAAAGTTTATAAGACCAGTGCTTGGCTTGGGTAGAGTTTGAATATGCTATTGACCTTATTTGGAGTAAAGTGTGGTAGGAGGTATAGGTTTCTGGTGGGTTGGTTGATAATTTTGAGGATAGCTTGGATAACTTCCTTATTGCGTGACTTTATGTCCAAGAGTGCGAATGATTCAAAAAAGGTCTTCGTCCAGTTCAGTATAGGTAGAAGGGTTATGCAGATCAAAGGTTTCTTGAGTTAGAAGGTTGAGAGAGTGTCTTTTTGAGTTATCCTAGTTACTAGTTCCATGTAATGGTCGCCATGATTTTCTTGTTATCTGTGTTGTGTCAGTGCATTTGGGTTGAGTTCTTCGGGTTCGGTTTAGTTGATTAACCTTTTGGTCTTTGATTTAGAGTTTGTTGTTTTTCTAGTTTGGCTGCTAATAATTTAAGGATTTAAGGTTTTAGTAGTTGTCCCTTGGTATAACTACGTGGGGAATTGTCTGGTCAAAGAGGTTCCTTGGGAAGCCTAGCTCAAAATGCTGACCTAATATCCTCCCATTTGTGATCCTTCAGGTGCTTCTTGTTTCTTAACTTTCGAGAATGAAAGTTCTTTTAGTAGTGGATGTTGTAATGACCCTCCATGTCATTTTCTCTGTTTTCATGCATTTTTAGCATTTTGAGCTTTCCCACAGTGGCTACATGTCATTTATGACTTGTTGGGACTGACAGTTTAGTTCCTGGGCAGTTTGTTTGTGTTTTAATCCTAAATCCCTATTTTGAAACTCATAAAGTTAAAAAGTTGACTTTGGTTAACATTCAGAGAAGACAGCCTTATATGAAAATTCCATCAGCGTTGTTAGCTTCGGAGTATTGACTTTGGGCTAGAGGGACCTTTGGTTTGGGTGTCGAGACTTTCGGACTCATTTTGTACTATCAAGTTACTTTTGGCTAAAAGTTAGTTTTGGGCATGGGGCCAACTTTTTATCAAAACGATCTTTGTTGGAAAATTTATCGGTTCTGTTGAGTCTGAAATGCTATTTTTTGTAGGATAGCATATTTAGTTTGTGTTCTTAGGGCTCGAAATGAATCCCAAGGGTGCGGTTTGAGAGTTTTTGAGTTGAGTTTGGCTGCTGGTTCTAATATGGGTGTGGCTGCAGTGCCTTGGCCACACCTATACAGTCGCCTCTACGCTCAGGGTTCTTCATCTGTAGTGCAGGGTGACGTCAATAGAGTGTTGCCCTTGTGCTCCTTTTTCTTCCTTGCGGTGCTTCCACTATGGCTTGTGTACTGTACCTGTGGAGCTGAGGTTTTCTATTGACCTACACCCCTTTGGTGGTCTGGTCGCAGCTGCATCACCGCACATGTGTCAACTTGACCGCAGGTGCGTCGATCGCTGGCAGTTAAATGAAGTTGTCTTCTTCATTTCAAGTCATTTGTTCAACTTATTTCCACAATTGTATAGCTTGGTTAAGAAAGAAAATTGCATTTTCCCATTAATTTTGTATTCTCTTGAGGTAATTCTCTTCCCCTTTTCATTCTAGTGCTTATTCTAGCATTATTTTCATGTTTCTTTCCGTAAATTTGATTTTATTGCATGTTGATCCTTCTATTAAAGTGGCATGTTTCATACTATTTGAGGTCTGAATTCTCTTCCTTTTTTCCACCCAAATTTTGGGCATGCACCCCACACCTTGTTGGGTGCATGTTTATGAATTTCATTTTTTATTTCATTAAGGGAGCCCCGAGGGTCATTTTTGGGACTTGTTTTTTGCCTTGAATTTTTTTATCACAATATGGGTGTCATTCTTCTTATCTTGATGCCTAGTTTGTGTTTTTTATAGCATGGCAGCAGTCAGAGGCTTTTCGAGAAAGATAGGCTCCAGTCTTATGGATTGTGCGCGCATGTTTGGCTTCCAAGTAGGTTACAGCTTACCTACTTTTAGACTTAGCTCTTATAAGGAATTTGTATGGTAAATTGTTAATTGTGGGTTGGGTATTGTGGTTTGGATATATCAATTTAGGTACTTAATCCTCTTAGTTTGAATAGAGGTCTTAGAGTAAGATACTGATTGGAAATCCTTAGCTTAGGTTGTAGATCCTCCTTTAGGACATGGCATAGTTTTCATGGTATTTATGGGTTTAGAATCCTTTGCTTTAACTTAACTTAGGCTGGTGATAGTTTGGGGTAACTATATTAGGAAGCCATAGTATAGGATTAGGAGACGACTTCACAGTAGAGTAGCCTTTTTCTGTTGTTTTATATTTACATTTTACCATTCTTCCCTCATTTATTTTCTAGTTTGGTATGTGTATAATTATGGGCCCAAGGTTGTAGATGCGGGACACCAGGTCAGTATGAATCTCCCCTTTTTTTCTTAAATTATGGTTCGTGGCTTGTTTTAGTATGCCTTCATTTAGTGGCTGGAACTAGTGTAGTTTTGACTTGTTGCTTGGCTTAGCTTAAGTTTTGGGTTAGTGGACTGCTTTAGGTTATGGTTTCTCTTAGGTTTGGTAGTCAGTGTGGCATTTTTCGGATAGCACCTACCTTAGACTAGTACTCTTGCTTTAGTTCGGCGACTTTGGTTGCCCTCTGAGTGATATGGTTTGCTTGGTTGTGATTTTTGGCTATCTATTCATTCTTTAGCATGGCATATGATTGACTTGATTTTCAAAATACTATTTTTGATCAAAAGAGGATTTATGGAGCATTCTAAATGACTTTTGGTATCTTAAAAGAAAATTGGCCTATTTTTGGAAAAATTAGTTTGATAAATTTGCATGTTCGAGGAAATCCATGTTTCGGGTGGTTTTACTGATTATTTAAACTTGCATGCCCAAGGATACACGTGTTTCGGGTGGTTTGACTGGTACTCATGATTGCATTACTCTATTATCAGTTCGACGATGATGATTTCGTACTTGTATTATTCCATTACTCGTTCGACGATGATGATTCCAGGATTGCATCATACCCTCTCATGTAGCTTATCATGGCATATTTTTGCACCCCTTGTTTTTCCCATCAGGTTGATTGCTAGTTAGTATTGTGTGCTGCTTGTATCCTCTGGGCTTATGGGGGCCTAGTTGGATTGTTGATTGTTTAGTGTACCTTAGTATATTCGCAGTTATTTATTACTTGAGCTTAGTCAGGCTATGATGTCTACTGGGTACTGCGTGGTTTTGGTACTCATGCTACACTTTAACATATTTTTCAATTGCATATATTAGTATGAGTTATCATCGTGGATGATGTCCTTGAGCGGTGGTTATGCTCGAAGATACTTGGTTAGCTCTTGGCTATCGGAGTTGACCCGTCTCCTTCTTATTTGGACTAGTCTTACCTTGCACTTTCAGAGATAGTTCTATGAATATTGTATCTATTTAGTACTCTGTATGTTATAGTAGCTCTTTTACTGACTGATACCTGGTCTTGGGGAAGTCATTTATTATTTTGTTCCCTTCCCTCTCTCTTATTCATGTTTTCCTTCTGCTTGTTCTTGATGTGTACGTATTGATCTTCTGCTTTCTTGTTGTTCTCTTATTAGCTTGTTACTTATTATTCCGGGCTAAGGGTCATCTTATCTACTGGTGGGTGATAGTAGGTACCATCACGACTAGAAGAATTGGGTCATGATAGGTCGATTAATTTTTGTCATCCAATCTAACAAGGCTTTGGTAAGTCCATATATTTAGTCCAATTGAGCAACCAGCTAGGTTATTTTCCATAGACTTAATCATGGAGTCCAACAAGAGATAGAAACTTTGAAGTAACACTCCATCCGGCAACCCATAATTTGGACACAATAGCATTTTCTTTTTGAACCATAACCATACTTCATGTAGGGGTTCTACAGACTGTTGGAAAGAGCTCGTGATCTCATCACAATGTTGAAGCATTCTTGACGGTGGAAAGAAGCGATCTAGGAAAGTCTCGGTTAATTTATTCGATGAAGTCTTTGGGAAGCTCTGTCAACCATGATGTTGCTCCTCCCGTGAAGGAAAATGGGAATTACCTTAACCGAATGGACTCTTGGCTGATGTTGTTGATGTTAAATGGCTGACATATTTCAATAAAGTTCCTTATATTCCGGTTAGCATCCTCGTGTAAAAGGCATTCAAACAATCCTTTCATTTGGATTAGGTGTAGCATGGTGCTAGTAAAATGAAAGATCGTATTCCCTACCATAGGAAGTAGACGAATGGGCTACACCATATCTAATTGCTTCATCTTCAACATCTATGAACCCATCAACACTAGCTTGTTCGCTAGCTTGACTGATTCGCTTCACCTATTCAAAACAAAAAAACAACAAAGTAAAAGAAAAACAAGGTGCAACACCAATGTGAATCAACAAACAAAATATGATAATCAATTTCCAATCCCCAGCAACGGAATTATTTTTTATAACATCCAAAAATACTCTCTAATGAAGGAGGTGGAACTGGTCGTATACAAAACAAATACCCAACTAAGATTCAGGGTCAAATCCCACAAGAATTGGAGTTAGATTTTGCCAAACTTTGTTAATTAACTCACAAGAGCATGCGCATTGTATCGAACAAGCAAGTAAAATTGAGGGGTGTGTGTGTAAACAAGTGATCAATTCAATAGAAAGTGACAACGTTAACACAATTGGTAAGATATCAAGATTGAAAAAACTAGGGGTGTGCAATTCAATGGGGTATAGCTTTGATTGGGATTAACTAGAAGACTTAGAATGAATTATCATATAGATAGCTTTTTGTCTTAACTATACTCAACGTTTCTCAACCCAAGAGTATGTCTATTTTGGGTTTTCTCGAACCCCAAAACCAAACTCGATAAACAACCAAACATATGCTTGAGTAGGCTTAGACTATTTCTAGCTCTATCCATTATATGAGGTTAAAGCCCCAAATCCTCACTATTGAAGACTTACCCAATTTCACTTCCCTTTCTCAAGCAAAAGTGAAATTAGAGAGTTCAATTAATATTTGCAACCATTAATTTTAGAATTAAAACTTGAAGAAATAAATAGATCCATACATTCTAATCAATTTTAAAAAGTAATAGTCAATACCCACTCAATACTAAACACTCATTATTATCACACACCCCTAGAAGAGAAATCAGCTAGTCATATTAATGAAAAGAGAAATTATACCATAGGATTGTTCCTCAATTCCATTCATTATGAGAAAATTAACTTCAATTCCAAGCTTTCAAGATCAACAATGGAGTTTTCACTATTCTAGAAGAAGAAAAGGTAAAGTGTACTTCTCTCAATATACTCTACTACAATATACAAAATGGAAAAATTCTAGGGATAATATCCCTTGCACAAATTCCAAAAACTTCATTTGAAGCTTCCCAAATATGCTAATGAATTCTCGATGAATTTTCCCCTTGGGCAGCTTGCATTTGCACCTGCGACCGCATTTGATGACTTGCGGCACGCAAGTGCCTGGATTTTTGGCCAGTATTCAAACCTTACCCTATGCATCATCTGCAAAACCTAGGTATGGACTTGCTGCACACAAGTCAGGTGCATGTTCCCGTCAGGGAGCTTATCTTTTCTTCTTCTCTCAAATTGGCTTTCTTCCTTAGCTTGTATCCCATGCTTTTGGCTTCCTTAATAGCATATCTAAGTGCAAATCTATTTCCCTGTTCAAATCCTATGAATGCCTTCAAATAAGAGTACAAAAGCATAAAATCCTTTAAATAGCTCAAGGTTGAGGCAATAATTCATGCTTAAGAGCTAAATAAGTTAGTATATAACCAACTTATCATATATTTTCTTGTGTGTTTGTTCTCTTTGGATACTAAAGCATTGTTGTTTGAATCACATACAGGGCCATCAAGTAGCTTCTATTGCATCTCATAAAATTTGCAATATATTTTTACGAGATTATAATACGGTGCCATTTTGCAATAATTCTTTTTTCTTGTACATTATTTTAATACAGAAAATTAGCATGTTGTTTCATACAAATAATTAACTTAAGATTTACCTGCAACACATCTATATTCTATATTCTATCTATATCATATTAAAAGTGTGAAGGACCTTATAATGTAATTTAAAAATTTTGCCCTTCATTTAATGACTCCACAATAGAGAAAATTGTCTTTTCGCTTTTTTCCTTCAATTATTATTTAATATCTTTACAATTTTATTATATAAAGGAGACACTTATATTAAGTCATTGAAAGTGCTATACCAAGGTTAAAGACCAAAAGGAGACTTGAAACAAAAGTTCAAGTTGAAGGGTTCACTACGGTAGACTATTTCAAACAAGCTCGTATAAGGTTTGACTTGTAACGGGTATATCTCCCAATATAAAAGGATTTAGAGATCCTATGAAGTACCAAATTAAAGGTATTTGAGTTCCTCTCATCCATACGAGTTTGGAGTAAAATGTTATATGCATTTTACTACAGACACGCGCACTGCCTAATCACTGCGGTATATGTGGCAGCCTTGGTTAAGTCAGCCAAAAGTTGTGTTTTTGTATTGAAAAAAATGGGATTTTGTTTCCCATATATATCAGAACATAAAGGACATGATTACTACTAGTTTTCTTCAGTTCTTCTTCATCTCAATCTCTCCGTAGCCTAAGGTAAGTGAATTTCTTCAAGAATCAAGTGTATTTTTTATCATAGGTCATGGAAACATACTTAGTCAAGTATTTTCTTGAAGGAAAAGGTATTGTTCTTGAAGATTAAAAAAGGTGCAGGGATTGTATTTTTATTGATAAAGGTATCTCTGCTCTTCTATCCCTATAAATATGACTCTAAGAGTTATTTTAAGTATAGTTTACGGGTAGAACTCACGGGATGGTGATTGAAAGCCATGAGTCCATATTTTTCCCATTGTAATTGATATATTTGGTTAGGAATGAGTATGTAGAGGGTTGTAATGGTTGTATTATTGACTAAATGAGGTGTGTATTATTGTGTATTGAGGCAACAAGCTTGCTGCGATAAGAAGGGAGGCTAGGTATAGCTGATAAGTTGGTATTGTACCTACTTATTAGCTTCTAATCTTACGCTTTTGCTAGTATAAAGTGGATAAATAGTGCAATTTGACAAGAATTACTTCTATTTTACAGGTTTCTATGTTTTAGAAGTGTTCGAGAAAGATTCGGATGAAAACAAGTCAAATGGGAGCTAAAAAGAGCTACTGGCCACTAACATGGAATTGGCCTTCACGATCGCGATACTGGGGTCATGCGACCGTGATGCATAAGAACTTAAAGCCATGCAACCATGAGAGTGGAGCCATGTGACCGCGTGGAAGGATATCACAGCACCTCACATTCACAAAGATTTTGCACGCGATCGAGTTGAAGGCATCATCAGTTGCAGGACAGATTTGGAAATTCCCACTTTTGGAAACCCTAATTCACATAAAACTCTTCTTAGCCGATTGGGAATGGCTATTTTCACAACTTTTGGAAAGCTTGGAGAGCAAGTTCATCAACCAACACCATAGGAGTGAAGATTTGGATGCTCTTTATTGTAAAATCTTTATTTTCCATTCTTCAACTCTTGTTCTTAATTGCTATTTTATTAGTGTAATTGTTGAATTGAGATTTGGATTTGTATTAGAGATAATACTTGTTTGGGTATTGAATTCATATATAGATTTTGCTCTTGTTTGATTATTTGGGTCTATTGAATCCTCCATGCTTGAATTTATAGTCAATGGTTGCAAACATTGACTTAGCTTTCTAATTTGGGTTGTTGCTTGATATAGAATTTCTCTAAATTCGGGAAGATTCAATAGTGGGGATTTGGGGTTTCCACTCTAGGCCAAGGTTAGAGATAGTTCGGTTGTCAAAAACTTCCATCTAAGAGTTGGGGTTAGAGATAATCCAACTCACCCAAGTTAATTGTTGGTTATTGCTTACTCGTGGTGGATCGAAAGAACCCATGAGGATTGTTACTTGATTGGTCAAAAGGCGGTTAAGTGCCCCTTTAGCCAAGACTACCCATATGTCAATCGGGTGCAAGTCTTGTGAATTAAATTTCCATTCCCAAGTCTCCCTTGTGATCCTTGCTTGGTGAAAACAAGGTGAAAGCCATTAATCAATTTATCTTTTATTTGATTTTCTTTTATCTTTAGTTTTAGTCTAAAAACCCCTTTTTAGATATCTTTTCCCTTTTTCGTTAATTGAACTTCAATAAGTTGTTTGGATTCTTTATTAGCTCAATCGCGACTACATTGTTCTCTGTGGGTACGACCCCAACATCCGTTGGGAATATAAATGTGTTTTGCTCTGACGATCATTGTGACCTCCAACTTGGGGAGCATGATTTGAGCGTTATCAAAAATGGCGCCATTGCCGAGGAATAATTTGGCGTATTGAGTTAGTTTAGAATTCGAGTCTACTTACTCTAGTTCAATCTTTGTGAATAGGTGTTTATCTTTTGTTTAAATTTAATTTTGTGATTAATTTCATGGCATCTCGAAATGATAGAAATGTTGGTAGTTGCAACCCTTGTATAATGATCCTTGTTGTTATTGTGGAGGACCCCACCTTAAGCGAAAATTTAAGGTTGGCCCTAGGAGAGGAAGGTATTCACCTTGTTGTTTCTATAATGGGCGTAATTTCTATTTGTGTGGTGGTCGTGATGGACATTGGATCAACTGCCCTAATGACTATCCTCCTCCCCCTTCTTATGCTAACCATGTTGCTAGTGGTGCTTGTGATCCTAGTAGGAACCATGATGTAGCAAGTGAAGGAGGCATGTATGCCAAGCTCCACACCCTCTTGGACTCGCTAGAAACCCAAGAGGAGGGTGTGAAATCCATAAATCAAGGCTTGGTGGGCATGAGAATTAAAGAAGAAGAGAGAAATTCCGCCACAAAATCCATGGCGAATTTGTCCATGCCTCTTGCTCAAATTGATGAAGAAGACACCTACCCAGAAAGCCTATATGCCATGGTTTAAACTCTCTTGCCAAGCAATATATCGCAGAGGAGGGTGTTCAATCCATAAAGCAAGGCTTCGTGGATGCAAGGGCTAAAGAAGAAGAGGAGAAAACTCGTGACACACAACTCATGGCAGATTTATCTACTCCTCTCGGTCAAATTAATGAAGAAAAACCTCCAAGCTGAGCAAACAAACATGTATCGAACATCAAGCTCAATCAAATTCACTTTGGGGATGATGATGAAGATTTGCAAAATATGGAATCCCCCGAAAGTGAATCCGTACCGGTAGTGCTTGAACCCCAACAAGAAGAGAAATTTGTATTAAGTGAGGTTGTGAGCCTAGAATGGGTGTTAAACCAAGCTCACAAACTTAATGCCTATGGGGAACAACGTGATAGAATGTTACCAATGTTCGAGGTATTTTCTAAAAGTCATGCCAAAAGAAGTCAAAAAGAAAGGGTTCTTGAAATTGCTATCCAAAATTTGGGCATAGATTTGAATGCTCGTGTTGACACATGCATAATTGTGGGTAGTAGTTTTGAGTTGTTCCCTATAGAAGAGAAAGACACAAGAGATGATTGTGACTTGAAGTTGTTGTGGCAACCAACTAATCCATACAAGGATCACGATGCCAAAAGAAAACGAATGATACTAGAGTTGCAACAGTTCATCGTGAAAGACTCTGGTTCATTCAAAAGTGAGGATGCTATAAATGAGACAAGTTTGAAGATGGAGACCCCTAAATCTTACTCCAACCACTTTTCAACCTTGAGTTTGGTTGAATGGACGAAAGTCGAATTAATCAAGCTTTTGGAAGACCTTGGAAGGAGGATGGATCAAAGTTTATCCAGTTTTAAAGTTTTAATGGAAATAAGGAAAGGAGACCTTCCTCACTTGAAGGCTAAAAAGTGCAAAATACGACACCAAGAAAATGGCCTTCTCATGTTCACACCTTCACCCTGTGATTTTCATCGGAAATTCGATTCAAATTTGGGTCGAAGGTTCAAGTCTTCCAAGTGGAGATCTAGATGGTGAAGTAACTTACGTCGTATAGCGACATTAAATTGTGCACTTGATGGGAGGCAACCCATTATTTTTATGCTTTACTTCACCTTTTTGTTTCGTTTTGGTTTGTCTTTAGGTGCCCAAAAGAATGAGAAGAGGAACCAAGTGTTGAGAAGCACCAAAAATACCTCTGAAAAACATGTTTTTCGCACCTAGAAGAGTGCCCGTCACACATGCCATCGCACAAGCAAACCAGTGAACTGAGCAAAAATCTTGGCTTATGCAAAATTGGTGTGTTTCACACCTCCCAAAGTGTGTGTCGCACCTGGAATCAAATGTCAAAGTAGTGCACTGGGCAAAAATTCAAAAAACTCAGTTGATGCTAAGGCATCGCGTTCGCGAGCCGTGACCCTCACGATCGCGATGAAGAAAAATCTCACTGACTCTTCACGACCGCATGAAACCTTCGTGATCATGTGAAGTCATGTGATTTTAAGTCATCACGATCGCGTGAAAAGGCCACGCAATCATGAGGCAATGAATAGTTTCCAGGTATTAAAAGTTCAAACAAGCCGTTTTAAAAGCAAAAATTGCTTTGAAACTTGGTCATTTTCTCTCCTAAGGCAAGAATAACACTCCATCAACTTCAATTCCATAAGCATCTTTGAAACTCCTCAGGTATGATCTCTGTTTTCTCTTGTTCAATCCACCCTCATTGTGCTAAAGTAAGTGCCTTATACACCCAAGTGGATGTCAATTTATGACTTCAAAAATATGTGTGAATTGGGTGTGTGGTATGAAATTATGGGTGAAATCTAGTTGGGGGTTAGAAATCTGTTGGTTTGCTGATTTTTAGGGTAAAAGGTGATTCCCATGTGGTGTAAAAATAGTGAACTAAGGAGTGTAAAGCACCTGTTCGACAAAATGTCAGAAAGAATTTTTATGGGCAAGAAGATGACCATCGCAATCGTGATTCCCAATTCCGTGATCGCAATGACCAACTTCCCTGAGCTTCGTGATTGCGATGCCCCATTCCGCGATCTCAATAAGTTAAATTTCTGCAAAAAATAATTGGTCTTCGCGATCGCGAAGAAAAATCTCATGATCGCGATGGCCAGTTTTCACAGTCCCAAAAATAGCAGCTCTGCCCGGGATCATTTTGGCTCATTTCTTTGGACTAATCATGTCCCAATACATTGCTTTACATACCTATATTATTGTTTGAAAATTGTGTTCCTTTTTTAGGTACTTTAAGCTTGAATATGGCCGAAATTAAATATGAAGATGCTAACCAAGTGGCCGACGAGGAGTATTTTGACCAAGGAACCTTTGTCTCCCTTAAGTGCTCCCAACTATATGACCGTCACTTGATGAAGCCAATAACAAGGGAGCGAGGTATTATATTGGACGGATTGGGAGAGAAATGGGCTGACTTTTATGGGAAGTTGGTTACAAGTGGATGGATATGCTTCCTCGCTGAGCCTATCAAGGCAAACTTTGTCGTGGTCTGTGAATTTTATGCTAATGCGGCTGAGATGGACTTTGCTAATGACTTGGTTGTGATGGTTCTGCGTAAGTTGGTTCGTTTTGATCCGGAGTTGATCAATGGATACTACCACCTCCCAAATATTGATAATGCCACATACAAAGCCTAAGCTACATAAATAGGGACCAATTGGTTTATGGAGCACTTACATGATGGCACAGTCCCACAATGGATAGTGTTGAAAATGATGATTGAGTCCTACGAGTTTAACCTTGAAGCCCGCACCTGGCTTTTGATCATTTGTGCCCGAGTTATGCCTTCAAAGAATGAATCTGATGTGACCCATGATAAAGCAAAGGTCATTTGTGCTATGATGGAGGGTCTTCCGGTGAATGTGGGGCAATTGATCATGCTAGAAATTCAACAAGTGGTCCTTGATGGTAGCAAAAGTTTGGTCTTTCCTTCATTGATCACTCACTTATACTATGAAACCGGGGTTGCAAAAAGGGATGGTGAAAATGAGAGGAAGCCCGAAAAATTGATTCATCCTCTGAAGAAGAGAGGCCCCGTGCAAGCATAGAAGAAGAGGAAGATAGACATGGATTCACCATCATTTGGTCTATTTCCTGTGTCCAGCAAGGCATGTGAGTCAGCCACTACTGCTGAGACTATTGGTCCCCCCAGGATTGGCCCTCCGACACTCTGCCATATCTCCAGCCAAGTCTATCGCATGGATGCCCATCTTTGCCAGATTATAGCATGCTTACCTTTGGGTCTGGGCGAGAGTTCCACCACACTGGCATCAGGGTTGTCATCCTCCACTACTCCCAGTGAACCTACACTAGCTAGTGTAGCGATCCAGCAGTAACATATCAAGGAGAGGTTGGCTAAGGTGGAAAGGCAATATAAAAAGCAGAGGGACCATGATAGGAAGCAAAGCAAGTTCCTAAAAAAGATGATGAGCACTCTGAGGAAGCTATGTGGGTCTGAGGCTGAGGATGATGTTGATGAGGGAGACTGGGTCCTTTCTGGGCCTAGCAACTCTGGTTCTGAGTGACACACCCTTCAGGGAGCCCTCTCAAACTCTTATCCTGTTTTGATGCAGTAAGGTCACTGCACGTTGTTAGTTGGGGGTGGCTGGCACTTAATCTAGCCTGCTATTTTATTTTGGATATTGCGCCCTTGTTGGGATTGTTTTTATGGTTAGATATTGATGCGCCCTTGTCGGGCTTGTTTTTTTTAGTGTGCTCTCATCGGTTTTGTTTGTTGCTATGGATGGAATTGATGGCTTAGGTTGTTTGTTTCTTTTCTTAAAGCTTGTTTGTTTTTATAGTAGGTTTGTTGGATGTTTTGGAGCCAGGGGTATTCTGAGTACTCGTTAGGCTAGTTAGAACTTGCTGGAACCGAGAGCACTGTATCACATATGCCATTGTGCAAACCGCATAAGCTTCGCACATGCCCACTGTATGGCATGTGCATTGCACATGCGACCCGCACTTTGACATATGCGAATCGCATGTGCCTGAAAATTATGATGTTTTGTTGATCCACTTTGTGAAGCCATACCGATTTAGATAGATGAATTGGCCCAATGATAAACTGAGTGACGTCAATCTTAAGGGCAAATCATCATCTTTTGAGGTTTTGGTTGCGATTGACTTGTTTGGTACTAATGAAGTAGTCTTACATGTTAAGTGAAATAGTCATACACTTCCAAAAAAAAATTGAAAAGTGCATGGTAAAGATTGATGTTTGTGACAACCTATTTGATCTCTTTGTGAGTCTTAGCTCATTATCGGTGATAATGTAGAATGGCTCCTCTTTGTTCTTGTTTAAGAAGTTAAAATTGATCCTTCTTGAATGATTCGCATGCCATGTGTGGTGAGGTTTAGTTAAATAATTCTTGTGCTTACTTGTGTTAACTAGAACTTGCCCGGTTAGTCTTTAAAGCTAATCTTGATTACTTTTGGTTGGAGAAATGATCTTAGGCCTTTGTAGTGATTATCGAAGCCCACTTAGCCTTAAAAGCCACCATTGCACTTAAATTGAATCATTAGTCACCCCTCTTGAGTCTAATACCTCTTCTTTGGCAACCTCATTACAAGCCTTGAACCATACTGACAATGAATCCCTCTCTTGATCCCGTCCCTCCTTGAACTCCACAAGTGTGAAATTGAGGTTAAAAGCCTAAGCTTAGGGGTTGATAAAGGTACCTTGGAGGAGTGCTAAATGAGTAAATCATGGTTGTTGCTTGATAAGATTGCAAAAAGAAAAAAAAAAGCAAAATGAAAAGGAAAGAGGAAAAGAAGGAAAGAAAATCCTCCAAGGTGAAGAAAATGATAGAAATTGGGGCTTTAAATAAAAAGAAGTGAAATGGTGCCTCGTGTTGAATGAAATGAAAGGAATGGCCTTGGTTTTGAATTGAAAAAGTTGTGTAGAGTTCGAGGAGGATGTATTCACTTGAATTCAAATGCGTATCCTACCCGACCCCGAGCCTACATTAGAAGCTTAGAAAAGCCCTTTAAGATCTCCAATCGAGCGTTATTGAACTAGTGGCAAATGAAAATAAGGGCAAGCCTATGGTTGATACTTGTTATTGCTTGAAATTGCTTGTGAGTGTGAGTGTTTGTGTTTGTCCCTTGTGATTTTCTTTGTACATAATGTGTTTTTGGGACTTTCGTTCTTGTGAGGGAATGCGAATTAGGATAGTTGGTGGCATTGATAAACTCCAAAAATGAGTCAATTGAGCATGTTTTGGTAAGCTAGTGGTTTTGAGTCATATCTCGAGGATTGGATGTTGTCATTTGGTTGTTCTTGATGTTCCATTGCATCCTTGAATTGTGTTTTAAATACAGAGGAATGCTTAGATTAAGTTATCATGTAATTGACTAATCGTTAGTACCAACTGAAGTAATACTTGGTGATTGAAATGGGTTTTCCTTGACTAATGTCTTTGCACTTGTGTTGTGTGCCTCTTGAAATTTAAATTTTAGTTGCTTGAGGACAAGCAATAGTTCAAGTTTGGGGGTTTGATAAGCTGGTATTCTACCTACTTATTTAGCTTCTAATCTTATGCTTTTCCTAGTATAAAGTGGATAAATAATGCAATTTGACACGAATTACTTCTATTTTACAGGTTTTTGTGTTTTAGAAGTGTTCGGGAAAGATTCGGGTGAAAACAAGTCTAATGGGAGCTAAAAAGAGGTTGCTGGTCACTGACATGGAATTGGCCTTCAAGATAGCGAAACTGGGGTCATGCGATCGCGATGCACAAGAACTCAAAGCCACAGGACTGCGAGAGTGGAGCCACGTGATTGCGTGGAAGGATATCACAGCACCTCACCATCACGAAGATTGTGCACGCGATCGCGATAAAGGCATCATCAGCTGCAGGATAGATTTGAAAATTCCTACTTTTGGAAACCCTAATTCACATAAAACTCTTCTCAGCCAATTGGGAAGGAATCTTTGGCTATTTTCCCAACTTTTGTCAAGCTTGGAGAGCAAGTTCATCAACCAACACCATAGGAGTGAAGATTTTGATGCTCTTTATTGTAAAATCTTTATTTTCCATTCTTCAACTCTTGTTCTTAATTGCTATTTTATTCGTGTAATTGTTGAATTGAGATTTGGGTTTGTATTAGAGATAATACTTGTTTTGGTATTGAATTCATATATAGATTTTTCTCTTGTTTGATTATTTGGGTCTATTGAATCCTCCATGCTTGAATTTATAGTCAATGGTTGCAAACATTGACTTAGCTTTCTAATTTGGGTTGTTGCTTGAGAGAGAATTTCCCTAAATTCGAGAAGATTCAATAGTGGGGATTTGTGGTTTCCACTCTAGACCAAGGCTAGAGATAGTTTGGTTGCCGAAAACTCCCATCTAAGAGTTGGGGTTAGAGATAATCCAACTCACCCAAGTTAATTGTTGGTTATTGCTTACTCGTGGTGGTTCGAGAGAACCCATGAGGATTGTTGCTTGATTGATCGAAAGAGGGTAAGTGCACCTTTAGCCAAGACTACCCATGTGTCAATCGGGTGCAAGTCTTGTGAATTAAATTCCCATTCCCAAGTCTCCCTTGAGATCCTTGCTTGGTAAAATCAAGATGAAAGTCATTGATCAATCTATCTTTTGTTTGATTTTTTTTATCTTTAGTTTTAGTCTAAAACCCCCTTTTAGATATCTTTTTCCCTTTTTCGTTAATTGAACTTCAATAAATTGCTTGGATTCTTTATTAGCTCGATCGCAACTATATTATTCTCTGTGGGTATGACCCCGACATCCGTTGGGAATATAAATGTGTTTTGCTCTGGCGATCTCCGTGACCTCCAACTTGGGGAGCACGATTTGAGCGTTATCAATAGCAAACATGATTTTATGGCTCTTGCAAGCTTGTCCCTCATCAAGTGTTTGATAAAATGTTTAAATGCATTGAGAATGTTGTTTATATGTTATTAGTCTTCCTATCACTGTATGAAATATTATAATTCTCTTCCAACTTAACCTATGATCTTGAAGGGGCATTTAAATGCCACTAGATAAAGAACTCCCGAGACGGTGTTTAGAAGCCGAGGGTTCAAGTTTATGACCTTTTTTGAGATATGGAATGGGTTGTATATTGTAGGAAAACAATGGAGGGATTAATAATAACTTCATAGGTGGTTGTAGTTTAGTTGATAAAGGAAAAAGAGAGAGGCGTGGCAATACACCATTTATTTATCTTATTTACTAAGCTTGTTGCTCATAAGCTATTATCGTCTTTCCAACCTCACCATACTTCTTGGTTAGTTGCTTATACTATTGCATATGTTGTTATGTCATAGATAAGAAGTGTTTTTAAGGGAACTAAAGACATGACATAAGGGCAAGAGAGTCTCGAAGTAAGGTATGCAAAGCTAAAACCTCTTTCGCCATCAAGGCACGACCTAGAGTCACATGTTCCTCCTATAAAGGTCGTCATAGATTATATGCTACTTGAAAGAAAAGATTATTACTATTATAGGTCTCTTTCTATGGAGTTCTAAACCTATAGAGTTATAGAACTCATTTCTAGTCAAAGAAGTCATATGTTTCATACAATCGTGCGTGTCTTCAGTTGAAACTCCTAGAAATTACTGAGCATGTATATGTCACAAAACTTAGAGGAATTAATTGGCCACAGAATAGCCATAAGTATAGAGATCACATAGATATATTATTCTTCAGCTAAAATAAAGGAATCAATATTAAGATAACAAGTTATATGATTAATAAGTTGCTTACTATGGGTGTTTACAAGAAAAATGAGAATATAGCCTACTCTGCAGCGTGGGGAGGGTATCTTTAGGTCCACTATGTGTGATGCTATTCTGTGCATAGAATTCAAAAAGACTCAGCTGGAATTTTCCAGCGTGGATTCCCCTGATTACACAAGCCTATAGGAATACCTTACAGGAGCCCTGGAGGGTGTACCTTAACATACCACATTATCCAGACTATGAGATTTCACACATGATTGTGATAGTTGGCTACAGATGTCAAACAGGTTTCACTGATCACCGAAAGTAGGCCATCTTGTGACTTCCTGATAGTTAGTATTACACAAAGATGAGAGAACCAATATAAAAAGGGAACGATGTCACCTAGGCAATTCTAGGAATTTTAAATATATGTAAATAAGTAATGCATAGGATGTTATATAAGGACCCTTTATATTGGTCATAGGATCACTTTCAGTTTCAGATTACATTCCTTGTATGTGTATGCTCAGATTTTCCTATCTTTGATATTCAATTCAGTGAGCATTCTTACATGTCTACTTGTTATTCAGTCTGCTTTACAAACTAGTATATGTTTTATATGTACTGACGTCCCTTTATTTTTGGGCGCTGCATTATTATGAATGTAGGCTCAAGTACTCAGGCTAGCAGATATCCACAGTAGACCAGTCCCTTCTAGTTGATCAGTTGGTAAGCTCCACTTCTCTCTCGATCTATCAGATATTTAGGTCATATGTTTTGGATTCATGTACATATCGTATAGTGGGTATATCGGGGCCCTGTCCCAACTAGTTATCAGATTTTCAGTTGCATACTCTTTAGAGGCTTCTTAGACATAGTTTAGTTTTAGTTGTACATCTAGTCTAGTGGGCCCTTCAGTTATCTATGTTTCAGTATATGTAAACACATATTGATTTCCATGTTATTGCTACTTTAGCATGATCTTAGTATATATGTTAAGCAGGTGCTCATATAACTCCTTAATGTCCTCTTCTTCTAGCTAGGGGCGTATCAAACTTGGTATCAGGGCACAAGGTTCAAGTGTCCCAGGGAGTCGAAGAAGTCGTGTCTAGTAGGAACTTTCTTGTGAATGTGTTGCACACCACATTTATAATTAAGGCTCTACACGAGCATTTAGGAATCTAACCTTCAATTAAAATCTAGATCGTGCAGTAGAGCTAAGTCATAGAAAGTTACTTCTGACTCACACGCTACTTATTTTTTATACAGATCATGTCCACTAAAGATACGAATAAAGTAGGTCATAAGGACACTACCAGCACTACTCAGGAGGCAGCCATTATAGAGCATTCTTCGATATTAGTGGATCAGACCAAGGCTCAGGAAGGCTTGCCAAGTCTTCCACTTCCAAGTCCTTAGGTTCCTGGAAAAGAAGAGTATACAGGAGTTCCTACACCTCCATTAGCATCAGCACCAGTTTTTATACTGCATGTACCACCACCAGATGCCTTGGAGCAGGATCTTAGAGGAGCAATACAGTTGCTCACCCATTTAGTAGCTGCTCAGGTCCAAGGATAGAATGTGGTAGCAGGTAACACTATTCATAGAGAAACTGCCGGAGCTAGAGTTTGTGATTTCCTTAGGATAAATCCCCCGTGTTTACAGGATCTAGTGTGAAAGAGAACCCTCAACAATTTATAGATGATATCAACAGAATCTTTAAGGTTATGCATATATCTGAGGCTGAGGCTGTTGAATTGGCCTCCTATCAGCTAAAATATGTTGTCATTGCCTGGCATGAGATGTGGGTTGATTCCAGGGGCTCAAATGCCCCCTCAGCAGTTTGGGGAGAGTTTTCGAAGGCCTTTATGGATCACTTTTTACCTTTAGAACTCAAGGAAGCGAGGATTGATGAATTTTTATCCTTACGACAGAATAACCTTAGTGTCAAGGAGTATAGCATGTGATTTCCTCAGTTGGCTAGATTTGCTCCAGAGATGGTCAGCACCAGAGGTCGAGGATGCATTACTTTGTGGGTGACCTCAGAGATCATTTGATTGAATCTTGTGCAGTTGCTATACTTAATAATGATATGGATATTTCTGGACTGATGGCATATGTGCAGCATATAGAGGATCGCATACGTGACTGCAGAGCAGTGAGATCAGAAAGGGAGCAGAGTAAGAAGAGCAGGGCAGATGGCAAATATCAGGGAAGTGAAAGGACTTCCTCCAGCAGAAGGCAATCTAGGCAGGCTCAGTTGGCATCTCGCTTCACAGTTGTGCTTCTACTCAGTCATCAAGGTCCATACTGGATCAGAGTAAGACTTCTAGGGCACCAGTCCCCCACTATTAGAGAGGTACTTTTCGGGGATTACCACCTTGGCCTACTTGCAGACAGTGTGGCCAATATCATTTTGGAGAGTGCTTATATGGATCTACCACTTGCTATAAGTGTGGAGTCAAGGGTCATAAGATGTGTGATTATCCTAGACTTAGAGATGAGAGAAGGGGTGATAGATCACCATCCACAGGCTCCATATGAGCATCCTATTCCTTAGCACCACCTTCATCTTGTGATTCTCAGGCACAGACAGGAAGAGGTACAGGTAGAGGTAGATGTAGAGGTTTCTGTTTGGGAGCTGGCCCAAATTGAATGTATGCATTAGTAGGCCGGCGGGATTTAGAGGCTTCCCCAGATATGGTTACAGGTACCTTATCCATCTTCTCTCATGATGTTTATTCATTGATAGATCTAGGGGTGACCCTGTCATATGTTACTCCATTTGTTGCTAAAAAGTTTGGAATAGAGACAGAGTTATTACGTGAGCTATTTGCAGTATCGACTGTAGTAGAAGAGTCTATTATAGCTAAAAGGATCTACTGTGGGTGCCTAGTAACAGTATGTGGCCATGATACATTGGCTAACTTGATAGAGTTGTACACGGTTGATTTTGATGTTTATGGGCATGGATTGCATGTCCTCTTGTTATGCTACAGTTGATTGCAAAGCTAAGATTGCTCAATTCCATTTTCTAGGGGAACCAATCTTAGAGCGGAACGGGAATTATGTGATGCCTAGAGGAAGGTTTATTTCCTATTTTAAGGCATAGAAGCTTATAGCAAAAGGGTGTTTATATCACCTAGTCCATGTTAGAGACCTTGAAGCTGAGTAACAGGTGTCAACTCTTCAGCATGTACCCATTGTGAATGAATATCCAGATGTGTTTCCTGATGAACTTCCTTGATTACCTACAATTGGAGATATTGACTACGGTATCGACCTAGATCCTGTTACCCAACCTATATCTATTCTGCCTTATAAAATGGCACCAGCAGAGTTGAAAGAGCTAAAGGAGCAGTTGAAAGATCTACTTGACAAAGGTTTTATTCAACCCAGCATATCGCCTTGGGGAACTCCAGTACTATTTGTACGTAATAAGGATGGCACAATGCGAATGTGTATAGATTACAGGCAGTTAAATAAAGTGGCAATAAAGAATAGGTACCCCAACCTAAAATAGATGATTTATTTGATCAATTGCAGGAAGCTAAATATTTTGTAAAGATTGACTTAAGATCTGGTTATCACCAGTTGAGGATATGTAAAGTAGATATTTTGAAGACAACCTTCATAAGTAGATATGGGCACTTTGAGTTTCTTTCATGTCATTTGGACTAACAAATGCCCCGGTAGCCTTCATGGATATGATAAATAAGGTTTTCGAACCCATTCTTAACATTTATGTGATTGTATTTATAGATGATATCTTGATATATTTACGTGATGAAGCAAAGCATGCAGATCATCTTAGATCAGTTCTACAGACTCTTAGAGAGCACCAGCTTTATGCCAAGTTTTGTAAATGTGAGTTCTGGATGAACTCAGTGGCTTTTCTTGGCCATGTGGTCTCTAGTGAAGGTATTAAAATGGATTTTTAGAAGATAGAGGTTGTGAAAAGATGGCCTCAACCTACCACTCTGACAGAGGTACGTAGTTTCTTCAAGCTCTCTGGTTATTACAAGAGATTTGGGGAGGTATATTCCCCTATTTCTGCCCCATTGACTAAATTAACGCAGAAAGCAGCCAAATTTTAGTGGTCAGATACTTGTGAAAGAAGCTTTCAAGATCTGAAAGATAGATTGACTACAGCTCAAGTATTGGCCTTAGTAGAGGGCACAGCAGGGTATGCCATTTATTGTGATGCCTCAGGTGTTAGCCTAGGATACGTCTTGATGCAACATGGGAAGTTTATAGCATACGCTTCTCGACAATTGAAAAAACATGAACAGAACTACCCCACTCATGATTTAGAGCTTGCAGTAGTTGTATTCGCACTTAAGATTTGGCGCCACTATTTTTATGAGGTACATGTTGACATACTTACTGACCATAAGAGTCTCCAATATCTCTTCAAGCAAAAGAAGTTGAATTTGAGGCAGAGAAGGAGACTATAGTTACTAAAAGACTACGATGTTAATATTCTCTACTACCCTGATAAGGATAACATTATAGCGTATACTCTCAGTCGTGTGTCTATGGGCAGCCTAGCACATTTGCCACCCGCTCAACATAAAGTATCACAACATGTTCACAGATTAGCCAGTCTAGGAGTTCGACTTCTAGATTCTGGAGATGGAGGTGTGGTTATGCAGAACACCGCAGAGTCATCATTAGTGGCGTTAGTGAAAGAAAAATAATATGATGATCCCTTATTGCTCCAATACCGAGAAGGGATACGACAACATAAAATTTCAGCATTTGAGATGGCAGGGTATGGTACCTTAAGGTGTTGAGGAAGATTGTGTGTTCCTAATGTAGATGGTCTAAGATAGTAGATAATGGTTGAAGCATATTGTTCTCGGTATTCCATTCATCCAAGCTCTACAAAGATGTACCATGACCTTAAAGTGGTCTACTAGTGGAATGACATGAAAAGGGATATAGCGGAGTTTGTAGTATAGTGCTCCAACTGCCAGCAAGTGAAACCCAAACATCAAAGGCCCGGGGGCCTACCTCAAACTATGAGCATTCCAGTGTGGAAATGGAAGGCCATTAACATGGATTTTATTACAGATCTGCCTTCCTCATTTCATAAGCATGACTCAATTTGGGTGATCGTTGATTGATTAACAAAATCAGCCCACTTCTTACCAGTTAAGTCTACCAGTACTGCAGAAGATTATGCCAAGCTATATATAAGAAAGATTGTTCGCTTGCATGGAATTCTAATGTCCATTATTTCAGATAGGGGTGCCCATTTCACCTCACATTTTTGGAGGTCATTCCATGAGAGTTTGGGCACACAGGTGAACCTTACCATCACATTCCATCAGCAGACGGATGGCCAAGCCAAGCGCACTATTCAAATGCTCGAAGATATGTTGAGAGCATGCATTCTGGACTTTAAAGGAAATTGGGATGATCATTTTCCCCTGATAGAATTTTCCTATAATAATAGTTATCACTCCAGTATTTGCATGGCTCCATTTAAAGCTCTTTACGGGCTACAATATAGATCACCTATTGGTTGGTTTGATATAGGTGAGACTCAAATATTGGGACCAGATCTTGTCCATCAAGAAGTTGAAAAGGTAAAGCTAATATAGGAGCGGCTGAAGACCGCTCAAAGCCAATAGAAATCTTATACAGATATGCGACGCAGAGATTTAGAGTTCCAAGTTAATGACTGGGTATTCCTGAAGGTATCGCCTATAAAAGGGGTTATGCAATTTGGCAAGAAAGGTAAGTTGAGCCCTAGATATATTGGTCCTTATAAAATCCTAAAGAGAGTTGGCCAGGTAGCCTATGAGGTAGATTTACCTCCAGAGTTAGCAGCAGTGCATCCAGTCTTTCACATGTCTATGTTATGTAAATACTTAGCGGATCCTTCTCAAGTTATCCCTACAGAGGGTATAGAACTCTCAAAAGAGTTATCATATGAAGAATTCCCAGTGGCCATACTATATAGACAAATCAGAAAATTGAGAACGAAAGAAATAGCTTCAGTTAAAGTCCTATGGGAAAGTCAGAATGTAGAAGAAGCCACGTGAGAAGTAGAGGCCGACATGAGGGGAAAATATCCTCACTTATTCAAGGAACAACCAGAAGGTTCTTAAAGTCATTACTCTTTTCATTCCAATATCAATTTTATTCATACTTGTTAATACTACTTTATCTATATGCTATATATTCAGGTACTTGATACGTGACTATAATTCAAGAGTTTTATATGTTCCTCAGAGTTGAGATGTAAAGTCAAAGGAGTATAAGGGAATCTATATCAACTACTACAGTTTTCATTCGTGTAAGGCCAAGCGGAGCCTTATTGATATCTGTTGAATATTATTCTCTTATTGTGATGCTCTATGAAGCATATAGTATGTGCTTTGGTCAGCTGACAGGTTTTGGATAGGCCAATTTACAAGGAAAACTCTGCCATTTTTTTATTGAAAAAGATAGAGTCACAATAATTTTTAGTCATATCCTTCATTTGAGGACGAATGATCCCAAAGGGGGGATAATGTAATGCCCCAAACTTAAGTTATACAACTCATAAACTCAAAGGAATTGTTATGAGCCAAGGGGATAAGGTTGTAAATAAATAATTATATAAAGGGGACACTTATATTAAGTCATTTAAAGTTCTAGACAAAGGTTAGAAACCAAAAGGATATTTGAAACAAAAGTCCAAGTTGAAGGGTTCACTACGGTAGACTATTTCAAACAAGCTCGTATAAGGTCTGACTTGTAACGAGTATATCTCCCAATATAAAAGAATTTAAAGGTCATATGAAGTACCAAATTAAAGGTATTTGAGTCTAGTTTTTAACTCAATAAACCTCTCATCAATACGAGTTTAGAGTAAAATGTTATATGCATTTTACTACAGACACGCGCACTACCTAATAATTGCGGGACATGTGGCATCCTTTGGGAAGTCGGCCAAAAATTGTGTTTTTGTACTGAAAAATTGGGATTTCATTTTCCATATCTATCAGAACATAAAGGACCTAATTACTACTAGTTTTCTTCAGTTCTTTTTCATCTCAATCTCTCTCTAGCTTAAGGTAAGTGAATTCCTTCAAGAATCAAGTGTAATTTTCATCATAGGTCATGGAAACATACTTAGTTAAGTGTTTACTTGAAGGAAAATGTGTTGTTCTTGAAGATTAAAAAAGGTGCAGGGATTATATTCTTATTGATAAAGGCATCACTTCTCTTCTATCCCTATAAATATGACTCTAAGAGTTGTTTTAAGTATAGTTTATGGGTAGGACTCATGGGATGGTGATAGGAAGTCATGCATTTATGTTTTGCCCATTGTAATTGATATAATTGGTGAGGAGGGGGTATGTAGAGGGTTGTAATGGTTGTATTATTGACTAAATGAGGTGTGTATTTTGTGTATTGAGGCAGCAAGCTTGCTGCGATAAGGAGGGAGTCTAGGTATAGCAAACACAATTTTTATGGCTCTTGCAAGATTGTTGCTCGTCAAGTATTTGATAAAATGTCTAAATAAATTAAAAATGTTGTTTATATGTTATTAGGCTTCCTATCACTGTATGAAATATTATAATTCTCTTCCAACTTAACCTATGAGCTTAAAGGGGCATTTTTGTCACACCCCAAGGCTACCCCCTGGATGCGACATGGTACATAGTGTCACGAGTGACCCCAAGCTAACCCATGACATGGCAAGTAAAACCAGTTTAAAGATATGTACTGTGCAGAAAACTAAAGCAATTAAATATCTGAAAGCGGGAAGAACCCAAATGAAATCTAAATATATGAGAATCTGGTTTAGTACTGACTGAATAACAATATTAAAAGTGATGAATCTAGTCTATGTCTGAAAGCCATCTAACTAAATAGGAGTTGCTGGGACATGCCCCCAGCCAACTCTAGCAAAATTGAAAACTGAAGATAAATACTGAACTAAAGGCATGTCTGTTATCCCCGAACTATTGGGGACTCACCACTAAACTGCTGAGTACAGACCGGAGGTCAAGTTAGGCGCGATCTAGATGTTGAGTGCCTGAATCTACATAATGAAATGATATAGCACAAAAGTATGCGTCAGTACTTTGAATATACTAAGCATGCAGGATACAAGCTGGACTGAACAATATACATATATATATAACTGAACATAAGAATGAACATGCTGAACTGTAACTGAGAGTTGTACTGAATGCAGTGACCAAGTATAAATCATGAAATAACATGCTGATCTGAATACTGAACATGAGTACTGAATACAAGGTCAATGGACATGAATCTGACTGTGGGAGATACTACTAACCGATATACCCCAATCTGAGCAAACTGTAGGGCCAACCTGTAACCCTGGATGGAAGGGAATTCATACCTTGCCAAGGGTACAAACGAGTCTGACGTGGATCCACTGCTGATGTCCATAAGGGAGAAGGAGGTGCAGCCTAGTCTGACAGTTGAGTCCTTCAACCCTACGGTGGCGTCGTAGTTCTGGGACTTGGAGATTGCTACTAAGGGTCATAGCCTAAGCTGATAGATAATCCCTCATCCCTAGTCCGCTCGGTACTAAGTCTACTCCTAACTGAATATAATCTAGCATGCAACTATAACACTGGATAGCTCAAAATACTGATATAATCTGAGAATGCACACAACCAAGATGTAGGATATGACATTCAAATTCTGAAATCTGATCATCTGACTGAGTCTACCTAACATGTATAATCTATGAAGTACTGAAAATTACAACAAGTTAGGGTTCTGAATTTTGTACATGAACTATACTGATTCTCCAAGAAACATGGACTAAGCATTATATAATTCCATAACATCTGAATAGAAAGAATTCTCTAAGGTCTATGAACCCTAGGTTTTTAGCATTTATGGAGAACTGAAGGGATTTGACTGAGTGATAGGGACCTAATGGGTGAAAGGAATCCACTAGTGAAATCCCACATACCTGTATGAAGATTCTACGGTTGAACCTTTGGATTCTGAGAGGAACTTGGAGAAAACCCTTTTTGCCTTATTCCTGAGAGAGAGCGTTCTGTTATTGAGAGATTAGCTAAGTATGAGTGATTTAGGAGTAATGAGGGAGAAAATAGAGTTAAAAACCCTTTAATTACCCCCAAAATGACTTAGAATTGGAATTAAAATAATTAGGAAAAGACCGGAATACCCCTGGGAAAGTTTAAAAGAATCTGCAGAAAATCGTGCTCAGGGACTACGGCTTGGTTGATGGACTGTCCTTCCGAATGACAGACCGTCAACTTGAGCTGTGGTTCTGCCTGTGGGTTTCAGGGCCTCTTGTCCTAGGAACAATGGTTTAATAGGATGGTCCGTCCTTCTGAACGACGGGTCGTCATTTGACTCGTGGTTCCTGGGGCTGGAATCTGGGGTCCTCTGATCCTAGGAACCACATGCATCGGGTCGAGCCGTGGTTCTAAACCACGATCCATGGACTCGTGATCCCTGGGATCAGAGCTGAGGGTCTACTGGACTTGGGACTATGACCTCAAACGACGGACCGTTCTTCTGAATGACGGTCCATTATTCGAGCCGTGGTCCCTGGGGAGAACTGATAGGCTACTGGATCAGGGACTACGATTCCAATGACAGGCCGGTATTTTAAATGATTGTCCGTTGTTTGAACCATGGTTCCTAGAAAGTTTGGTAATTTTTCTAAAATTATTTTCCTACTGGTTTTTCTGAGCTTAGCCTGGGCTTGGAAGTCCTGGGGTGTTACAATATCTCCCCCTTGGGATCATTCGTCCTCGAATGAAGACTGAACAAGCTGAGTTTGGAGGGAAAGAGCTGAAATCTCTACCAACTGAGTACTAAAAACTAATACCTGACTGAACTGAGTTCCATGAACATGCACATAAGCTGAAATGCAAGGAAAGTTGATGGAACAAAGTACTTTAGACGGAATTACACAAGAGTAAACTGAGAGACTGAAGAGGAATTGTTACCTCAAGATGAAACTGAGTCGGAGGGAAAGAGGTGAGGGTACTTGGACATCTTGGTTGCTTCTGCTTCCCAAGTAGCTCTCTCTATGGACTGGTTCCTCCATAAAACTTTGATTGAAGCGACTTCCTTATTTCTCAACCTACGAACCTGACGGTCAAGAATCTCAACTGGAACCTCCTCATAGGTGAGGCTATCCTTCACAGCCACACTTTCTAAGGGGATAATCGATGTCGGATTACCCACACACTTCTTCAGCAAGGAAATGTGAAAGACTGGGTGAACAACTGCTAATTCTGCTGGCAACTCTAACTCATAAGCCACATTACCAACCCTTTTTAGGATCTTGTAAGGGCCTACATATCTGGGACTGATCTTCCCTTTCTTGCCAAATCTCATCACACCCTTCATGGGTGATACTTTCAGGAAAACCCAAACATCACTTTTGAACTCTAAGTCTCTTCTCCTAACATCTGCATAGGATTTCTGATGACTCTGAGCTGTCTTAAACCTGTCTCTGATGAGCTGAACTTTTTCCATAGCCTCATGAACTGAATCTGGTCCAATCAAGGCCACTTCACCTACTTCAAACCAACAAACATGTGATCTACATATGTGCCCATATAGAGCCTCGTATAGGGCCATCTGAATGTTGGAATGGTAGCTGTTATTGTAGGCTAACTCTATGAGAGGTAGGTGATCATCCCAACTACCCTTGAAATCGATCACGCAAGCTCTCAACATATCCTCTAAAGTCAGAATGGTACGATCTACCTGACCATCCGTCTGCGGGTGAAATGTTGTGTTGTGTTGAGCTTTACCTGAGTGCCAAGACCTTTCTGGAATGACTTCCAGAAGTGAGATGTAAACTGAGGGCCTCTATATGAGATGATAGACAAAGGAACTCCATGCAATCTGACTATGTCACTTATGTAGAGCCTGGCATAATCTTCTATTGAATCTGTCGTCTTGATTGCTAAGAAGTGAGCTGACTTGGTAATTCTGCCCACTATTACCCAAATGGAATCGTGCTGCATGCAAGTACGGGGTAGACCCTTATGAAATCCATGTTAACCACTTCCCACTTCCAAGTAGGAATGCTAATCTCCTGAGTCACACCTCTTGGTTTTTGATATTCTACCCTTTACCTGCTGACAATTGGGACACTTGACCATGAAATCCACTATGTCCCCCTTCATGCCATTCCATCAATAGACT
Organism: Jaltomata sinuosa; assembly: GCA_003996215.1. Lineage (NCBI taxonomy): Eukaryota > Viridiplantae > Streptophyta > Magnoliopsida > Solanales > Solanaceae > Jaltomata > Jaltomata sinuosa. The sequence goes on from QJPP01000263.1 coordinate 61,101, forward strand.
TCCCGTAGATCACGGTACATCTTAGTGGCACCTGGGTGAATGGAATATCTGGAACTATGGGCTTCTGTAAGGATCTGCTACCTTAACTCACCCACATTTGAAACACACAAGCGACCCTGGTAGTGAAGTACACCATCTCCTCCTTGGGAGAAAATCTCTACTCTCTGCTGATGAACTGCACCCTTCAACTGAAGCAATATAGGGTCACTATCTTGTTTCTCCTTAACCTCTACTGTTAGGGAAGATTCTTCTCCATTTTGAACCATCACACCACCTTCTAACGTGTCCATAAGGCAAACCCCTAAGAGAGCCAGCCGATGAACATCTCTGGCTAGTTCTCTCTTTTCTTCTTTAACATGAGACACACTACCCATAGACAGTCTGCTGAGGGCATCAGCCACTACGTTGGCCTTACCCGGGTGGTAGAGCACATTCATATCATAATCCTTAAGGAACTCAAGCCATCTCCTCTGATGAAAGTTCAACTCTCTCTGGGTGAACACATATTAGAGGCTCTTATGGTCTGTGAACCCGTCAACATGGACACCATACAAATAGTTCCTCTGAATCTTTAGGGCAAACACCACCACTGCAAGCTCGAGGTCATGAGTCGGGTAATTCTTCTCATGGACCTTAAGATGTCTGGAGGCATAAGCTATGACCTTACCCTACTGCATTAAGACACAGCCCAGGCCGACTCTGGATGCATCGCTATAAACCACATAACCATCTAAACCCTCTGGTAGAGTGAAGACAGGAGTTGTAGTCAACCTGGTCTTCAGTTCTAAGAAACTCTGCTCACACTCATCTGACCACTGAAACTTTACCTTTTTCTGAGTCAACTTGGTCAATGGGGCAGCTATGGATGAAAATCCTTCGACGAATCTTCGGTAATAACCAGCTAAACCCAAGAAACTTCTCATGTCGATCGGAGAAGTGGGTCTGGGCCAGTGCTTTACTGCCTCAATCTTCTGGGAATCAACACGAATCCCTTCTTTGGATACCACATGACCAAGGAAAGCAACCGACTGTAACCAGAATTCACACTTGTTGAACTTAGCGTATAGCTGGCAATCCTTGAGAGTTTGCAGAACAACCCTCAGATGAGTCGCATGCTCCTCTTCATTTCTAGAGTAAACAAGGATATCATCAATAAAGACGATGACGAACAAGTTCAAATACTATTTAAAAACCCTGTTCATTAAGTCCATGAAAGTTGCAGGAGCATTGGTTAGTCCAAAAGACATAATAACAAATTTGTAGTGACCATACCGAGTTCTGAAGGCTGTCTTCGGGATGTCACTATTTCTGACTCTGAGCTGATGATAACCGGATTTGAGGTCTATCTTAAAGAAATAACTGGCACCCTGAAGCTGGTCAAATAAGTCATTAATCTTGGGGATAGGATATATGTTCTTGATTATGACTTTATTCAACTGACGATAGTCTATGCACATCCTGAGAGAACCATCTTTCTTACGCACGAACAATACTGGAGCACCTCATGGAGAGATGCTGGGTCTGATGAAGCCTTTATCTAAAAGGTCTTTCAACTGATCTTTCAATTCCTTAAGCTCAGCTGGAGCCATTCTGTAAGGAGGAATTGAAATAGGCTGGGTATCTGGAAGGAGATTAATTTTGAAGTCGATTTCCCTTTCTGGGGAAACTCCAAGAAGATCTTCTGGGAAAACTTTTGGAAACTCGCTGGCTACAAGGACTGACTCAAGTGTTGGGGTTTTGGAGTTTGAGTCCTTAGCCCAAACTAGATGATAGATGTACCCTTTGGAAATCATCTTTCTGGTCTTAAGGTAGGAAATGAAATGACCTACAGGTGCTGAGCTACTACCGTTCCACTCTAGGATCGGCTCGTTAGGAAACTGAAACCGAACGATCCTACTTCTACAATCGACTGAGGCATAACAGGAGTGTAACCAATCCATGCATAGAATGATATCAAAGTCTACCATTTCTAATTCTACAAGATCTGCTGAGGTGACTTTCTGGGAAATTGTGACTGGGAAATTTCTATATACCCGTCTAGCTATAACTAGGTCACCAACTGGAGTAGAGACTGAGAAGGGTTCTAGGAGAGTTTCTGGACTGACAGCAAAGTTTACTGCTATATATAGAGTTATAAAGGAAATTGTAGCCCCCGGGTCTAACAATGCAAAAACATCAGTATTAAAGACTCGTAACGTACTCGTGACCACATCAGGTGAATCTTCCTGTCCTGAAGACCCTGAAGTGCATACAACCTATTCTGGCGCTGACCGCCACCCATACCAGATGAGGCACCCTGCTGAGTAGGGTGACCTACGGGAGCTGCTGTAAAACCGGTCTGAGTCTGAGAGCGAACATCCTTACCCTTCTGAGAAGTTGTGGGACAATCCCTCATCATGTGTCCTGGCTTACCACATCCAAAGCAATTTCCGCTGCCTGCCATGCACTCACCTTGGTGGTTCTTACCACACTTCTTACACATCGGATTAGTGCGCCCACTAGTAACCAAACCTTGGGACTTGGAGCCAGATGCTCTACCCCGTCGGTCCTTCCTGAACTTAGGCACTGGGGCACTAGCAGAAGATGGAGCTGGTGCTAAATTTTTCTGTCGATACTGAGAGCGATTTCCACCCTATGACCTCTGTTGAAAGTGGCTATACTCATCTATCTTAGCCCTCTTAGCATCACCTCCCCTTTTCTTGATCTTTTCCTCCTCAATCTGTTGATCATAAGTAACTAACCTGGAGAAGTCCATTTCCTTCACAAGCATGGCCATCTTGTATTCCTTGACCATATTGTCGGACACACCCGACACAAACTTGCTCATGCGAGCTCGGGAGTCAGCTACTATTGCTGGAGCATATTTGGATAACTGTGTGAACTTCAAAGCGTAGTCCTGTACACTCATGTCATCTTGCCTCAAGTTGATGAATTCCTGAACCTTAGCTTCCCTGAGCTCTAGTGGAAAGAATCTGTCCAGGAAAGTAGTCCTGAACATATCCCAAGTCATTGGTCCTGCATTGGTACAAAGAGATTCCTTCTACTGCTGGTACCAAGTGTAGGCCACTCCCTTTAGCTGATAAGTGGCCAAGTCTACACCCTCAACTGAAGTGACACCCATAATGTCAGTGACCTTCTGGATGTCCTCAAGGAACTATTAGAGATCCTCTTCTGGCTTGGACCCATGAAACTCTAGAGGGTTCATCCGAGTGAAGTCCCTGATTCTGGCTGCAACAGCATTGACCTAAGGTGGAGCTGGTGAGGCAGCTTGCTGGTTGACCTGAGCGATCATGGCTTGAGCGAGCACTTGGAAGGCAGCCCTGAATTCGGCATGCGTAACCTGATCATTTAAGGGGTCTGCTGGGGATGCTGGCTGGTTTCTAGCCTTAGCTCTTCTTGGAGGCATTTTTCTGAAATACAAAGAGCACGAGTTAGAATAGAGCGAGATCAATTAGAGTTCACACTCTATAGCATGAGCTGGAAAAGAAAGAAGGGAAGTTATTCCTAATAACGTCTCAGATCCCCTCCTCCATAAGTGTGGCGCGCTTCACACTCATGAAGAAGACTCTACTTGATGCGGCTTTCAAACATCCTAGGACAATTGAAGCTTATGCTCTGATACCAAGTTTGTCATGCCCCGAGGCTATCCCCTAGATATGACACGGTGCTTAGTGTCACGAGTGACCCCAAGCTAACCCATGGTATGGCATATCTAAGTAAAACTAGTTTAAAGATATGTACTATGCTGAAAACTAAAGCAATTAAATATCTGAAAGCGGGAAGAACCCAAATGAAATCTAAATATATAAGAATCTGGTTTAGTACTGACTGAATAACAATACTAAAAGTGCTGAATCTATTCTATGTTTGGAAGTCATCTAACTGAATAGGAGTTGCTGGGACATGCCCCCACCTAACTCTAAAAAAACTGAAAATTAAAGATAAATACTGAAATAAGGCATGTCTATTATCCCCGAACTATTGGGGACTCACAACTAAGCTGCTGAGTACTGACCGGAGGTCAATTTAGGCGCGATCAGGATGATGAGTGCCTGAACCTACATCATGAAATGATGTAGCACAAAAGTATGCGTCAGTACTTTGAATGTACTGAGCATGCAGGATACATGATGGACTGAACAATATATATATATATATATATAACTGAACATAAGAATGAACATGCTGAACTATAACTGAGAGTTGTACTGAATGCAGTGACCAAGTATAAATCATGAAATAACATGCTGATCTGAATACTGAACATGAGTATTGAATACAAGGTCAATGCACATGAATCTGACTGCGGGAGATACTACTAACCGACATACCCCAAGCTGAGCTAACTGTGGGGCCAACCTGTAACCCTAGATGAAAGGGCGTTCATATCTTGCCAAGGGTACAAACGACTCTGACGTGGATCCACTGCTGATGTCCACAAGGAACAAGGAGGTGCAGCCTAGTCTGACAGCTGACTCCTTCAAACCTACGGTGGCGCCGTAGTTCTGGGACTTGGGGATTGCTACTAAGGGTCATAGACTAAGCTAACAGCTAAGCCCTCATCCCTAGTCCGCTCGATACTAAGTCTACTCCCAACTGAATATAAGCTAGCATGCAACTATAACACTGGATAGCTCAAAATGCTGATATAATCTGAGAATGCACACAACCAAGTTGTAGAATATGACATTAAATTCTGAAATCTGATCATCTGACCGAGTCTGCCTAACATGTATCATCTATGGAGTACTGAAAATTACAACAAGTTAGGGTTCTGAATTCTGTACATGAACTATACTGATTCTCCAAGAAACATGGACTAAGCATTATATAATTCCATAACATCTGAATAGCAAGAATTCTCTAAGGTATATGAACCCTAGGTTTTTAGCATTTATGGAGAACTGAAGGGATTTGACTGAGTGATAGGGACCTAATGGGTGAAAGGAACCCACTAGTGAAATCCCACATACCTGTATGAATATTCTACGGTTGAACCTTTGGATTCTGAGAGGAACTTGGAGAAAACCCTTTTTGCCTTGTTCTTGAGAGAGAGCGTTCTGTTCTTGAGAGATTTGCTAAGTATGAGTGATTTAGGAGTAATGAGGGAGAAAATAGAGTTAAAAACCCTTTAATTACCCCCAAAATGACTTAGAATCAGAATTAAAATAATTGGGAAAAGACCAAAATACCCCTGGGAAAGTTTAAAAGAATTTGTAGAAAATCGCACTCAGGGACTACGGCTTGGTTGACGTACCGTCCTTCTGAATGATGGACCGTCAACTGGAGCCATGGTTCTGCTTGTGGGTTTCAGGGCCTCTGGTCCTAGGAAAAATGGTTCAACAGGATGGTCCATCCTTCTGAACGACGGGCCATCGTTTGACCCGTGGTTCCCGGGGCTGAAATCTGGGGTCCTCTGATCCTGGGGAACCACGTGCATCAGGTCAAGCAGTGGTTCTAAACCACGATCCGTGGTTTGACTCGTGGTCCCTGGGATCAGAGTTGAGGGTCTACTAGACTTGGGACTATGGCCTCAAACGACGGACCGTTCTTATGAACGACGGTCCATTGTCCGAGCCGTGGTCCCTGGGGAGAACTGACAGGCTACTAGATCAGGGACTACGGTTCCAATGATGGGCCAGTTTTTTGAACAACGGTCCGTTATTTGAACCGTGATTCCTGGAATGTTTGGAAATTTTTCTGAAATTTTTTTCCTACTGGTTTTTCTGAGCTTAGCATGGGCTTGGAAGTCGTGGAGTGTTACAGGCATTTAAACACCACTAGATAGAGAACTCCTGAGGCGGTGTTTGGAAGCCGAGGGGTCAAGTTTATGACCTTGTTTGGGATATGGAATGGGTTTATATTGTAAGGCAGTGATAGAGGGATTAATATTGACTTCATAGGTGGTCATAGTTTAGTTGATAAGGGAAAAGGATAGAGGTGTGGTGATACACCATTTATTTATCTTATTTACTAAGCTTGTCGCTCGTAAGCTATTATCATTTTTCCAACCTCGCCATACTTCTTAGTTAGTTGCTTATACTATTGCATATGTTGTTATGTCATAGATAAGAAGTGTTTTAAAGGGAACCAATAGCACGACATAAGGGAGAGAGAGTCTCGAAGTAAGGTATGTAAAGCTAAAACCTCTTTCGCCATCAAGGCACGACCTAGAGTCACATGTTCCTCCTATAAAGGACTTCATAGATTATATTCTACTTACAAGAAAAGATTATTACTATTATAGGTCTCTTTCTGTGGAGTTCTAAACCTATAGAGTTATAACACTCATTTCTAGTCAAAGAAGTCACATGTTTCACACGACCGTACGAGTCTTCAGTTGAAACTCCTAGAAATTACCGAGCATATATATGTCACGAAACTTAGAGAAAGTAATTGGTCACAGAATATCCATAAGTATAGAGATCACATAGATATATGATTCTTCAGCTAAAAGAAAGTAATCAATATTCAGATAACGAGTTATATGATTTATAAGTTGCTTACTATTGGCACTTATAAGCAAGATGAGAATATAGCCTACTCTGCAGCATGGGGTGGGTATCTTTAGGTCAACTATGTGCGATGCTATTATGTGTATAAAATTCAGATAGAGTCAGCTGGAATTTTCCATCGTGGATTTCCCTGACTACACAGGCCTGCAGGCAGACCTTACAGGAGCTCAAGAGGGCATACCTTGACAGACCACGTTATCCAGACTATGAGATTTCACACATGGTTGTGATAGTTGGCTACAGATGTCAAACAGGTGTCACTGATCGCCGACAGTAGGCCATCTTGTGACTTCCTGACAGTTAGTATTACACAAAGAAGAGAGAAGCAATATAAAAGGGTAATGATGTCACCTAGGCAAATTCTAGGAATTTTAAATGGACGTTATATAAGGACCTCTGATATTGGTCATAGTATCAGTTTCAGTTTCAGTTTCAGATTACATTCCTTGTATGTGTATGCTCAGATTTTTCTATCTTTGATATTCAATTCAGTGAGCATTCTTACATGTCTATTTGTTATTCAGTCTGCTTTATATACTAGTACATGTTTTATATGTACTGGCCTCCCTTTATTTTTGGGCACTGTATTTTTATGAATGCAGGCTTAGGTACTCAGGCTAGCAGACATCAACAATAGGCCAGTGCCTTCTAGTTGGTTAGCTCCACCTCTCTCTGGAGCTATCAGATGTCTAGGTCATATGTTTTGGATTCATGACATATCGTATAATGGGTATGTCGGGGCCCTGTCCCGACTAGTTATTAGATTTTCAGTTGCAGACTCTTTAGAGGCTTCTTAGACATAGTTTTATTTCAGTTGTACAGCTAGTCCAGTGGGCCCTTCAGTTATCTATGTTTCAGTATATGTAAACACATGTTGATGGACTGTTGTTGCTTATCAGTTTACAACTTTAACATGAATTTAGTATATATGTTCAGCAGGTGCTCGTATAACTCCTTAATATCCGTCCCTCCTAGCTTGGGGAGTGACACTAAAATTTTAAATATTATGTTTTCCTTATTTAAATTAGGTAGAAAGTCCTAACTAAAAGAAATTTATGCGTTTCTTTTTAATAACGTTTTTAGCTCTTTATTAATTGATTAAGTGAAGGTCCTTAAAATAGAAAAATTCATTGTTTAAAAATACTAACTTATAATTATTTACTTATTTATAAAAGGTAAGAACTCTTAATATTTAGTGCACTTATAATTCAATTAAAATACTATCTTATTTGATTATTTACTTAAACTACAATTCTATATAAGCAACCTTTTGCAAATTTTTGTCTAGCTCTCACTAACATGCCATTTGTTTCTTCTTCTTCTTCTTCGATGGTTGTCTTTTATTTGGTTTTGATTCAAAAAAATTTCCTGTATTCAATGTGATCTTTCTTTTATTTAATAATGGTAAGACGATTTGTTTATGTTAATTGCTATTATTGTGTACGTGCATAGACTAAAAATTAATAATTGACAATGAATTCTCATATTTCTTGTGTTTTTTCTTTCAGATAAATTTTTTAATCGAAAAATACAGAAGAAACATGTGATATTGCCAACGAATGAAGTGGATCGAATGATAATCAATTTCTATATGCCAGAAAAATCAAAGGTTATATTTCTAATAATGCGTAGAAACTAATCTTTGTTTATGCGAATTTCTTAACTTCATTTTATATATATGTCATCGTCATCTATTATATTTTGTTATTAGATTTAATTTTTATTTAAGTTTAATATGAATAACATGCTTTATGATTCACATTTAAATTATTTGTAATACTAAATTAAAATTATACTTATTTTAATTTTTAAAATTATTTAATGAAAGATTCAAGTTATTCCTTATTGGTTAAAATAATATCATAACTTGTATTTTCTTAGCTGAAAAAATAGAAAAAGACGTCAATTAGTAATAAACATATACAAAAACCTAATGTGATTTGAATTTTTTTTAATAGACAAAAGATTTTACAATAGACAAAATTGTCATTTTCTTAATATTCAAAAACAAATATTTAATTATATCCCTAATATATTAAAACTTTTTTCCCAACCTTTTAGTACAGGAAGTCACTACCCAAAAACTAGAAGTGTATATTCATTATTTTTAGCTTAGAGGGAAGTTGTTTTTCTTGTAGGACTCCCCTAACCCCAAATAAAAGAAAAGGCAAAATGGTAATTGATTAATAAGAAGAGTATGAACAATAATATATTCAAAGCAACTATAAAATTGATATTGCTAGCGTATGTAGAGATGTGTCTTTAGAAATCAATACATCTCCAATCAATTTTATTTTATTTTTGATCGGAACACCGACAATCAATTAATTACTCATGCAATGAGATTTATTTTTATTTGAACCTGGAACAATGAGATCAATGACAATACTCACGTTATTGATGTAGTTTTTGACTATAACTACAACTCAATTAACTATAATTTATTTTAGAATATTTAGACATTTTATGTAAGCATAAGTAATATACATGTAAGAATTTGTTAGTACAATAATCTTATTTAAGAATTTTTTTTTTTTTTGTCTTGAAGATTAATATATCAGCATCAACAGTCTTACAAAGAATACTTCATATAATATTGCTTTTTTTCTCATTTATTTTATCCAATAGTTTAGAATTACATGTCTAAATAAAAATTGCAGATGTATTATATATATTAACTTGCAACTTCGAATTATTATATTTCATTTACAAAAAAAAGTCTTGAATTTCATTTTTCATTGTTGAAATCAACGAAAAAATATATTATATTTTGTTTAAAGTCTATTACTATTTTTCAATATTATATTTTGTTTAAAGTCTATTACTATTTTTCAATAATTTATTCTTTTTTTATACATTTTATAGTGATTGACGGCTTGACATGATGCACACATGCAACGCACGTACACTAAACTAGTATATATTAAAAGTGTAAAAGAAAAAAACTTCTAATATTTAGTAGTTTAAAGTTGACTAAAATTTTACTTTTTAAATTTTTTCTCAATATTGTAATAATCACTACGTAAACTTTTTGTTAAGAATTATATTGGAGATAGGTGTTATTTAGAGGTAAAATTAGGAACAAAAAGGAATTAAATAAGTCTCCTAGACCATTACGTTTTCGCATAGGGTAAACAGTATATAAGAACTATGAATGGGTGCAGAAGACCAGACCTTTATTTTTATAATTCCAAATTGTAGGGATGATATTTTTGTAGAATTATTCATGAAATGCAACAAATTTTGATTGTCATCACTGGTTTAGGGGCATATGGAGATGGAAATTATGGAAAATATCCAGATATTCAAACTATATATTGATCTTTTATTTTATTAGTATATAGTATTTAGTTCTAGACATGTAGTTATTATGTATTCATGTGTTTGTACTGATTTCTACGCTATTTTATTTTATAGTACTTATCTTTTGGAAGTTCTTTGGTATTTCATGAAGAGATATATAGTGGGCGTTTGTCTATGAAGATTAATTATTTTTTATTTTATTTAGAATTTATAAAGTTTAGTAGGAGTTGAAATTGTGTTTGGATAGGTTTATATGCAAGTAAAAATTTATAGCAGTGAAGAATATTTAGAACTTTAAAATTAATTAAAATTACAGCTATTAAATCTTTATTTATTTGTAATATGTAAGAACTAATAACCTTTTTTATTGTGTGTCAATACCTACATAATTTTAATTTTTGATATTAATGACAAAATTTTATTTGTTGCATTTAATTTTGCTCCTTAATTATTAATGTGATGGTGAGTTATCATGTTACTCTTTGAGTACACTTTTTATCTTAAAAAGTTTTACGTTATTTTTTAAAAGTTTTGTACTTAATAATATAACGTACACACAATACTTTATTTTTTTATATACATTAATTATTAATTAATGTGACATACACGTGCAAAGCACATTCATTTAACTAGTCTATATCTATATTTATATTTATACTATATTAAAAGTGTGAAGGACCTTATAATGTGATTTAAATTTTTGGTCCTTCATTAAAAGTCTCTCTTTTAGACAAAATCATCTTTTTACTATTTTTTTCCAATTATTATTTAATTTATTTATATAATATTAATTCCTTGAATATAAAAGAATTTTGATATATGGTAAAAGTGTAAGTGGAAAAATTAGGGCTCTATAATTCCGAAGCAAACCACGAAATCACAAACCTCTTACACCGATCACCAAACAACAACATCTGATAATTTTATGAATTGATTATTTTTCTCTTCAATCTTCAATCTTCAATTTTGTCTTTGGTCGTGTGTGTTTGAGTTTTTGAGTATAGAAGATAACCTTAGGTATAGAGAAAATTGAAATTAGAATATTGAGGTTTTATGTATGATGAAATTTTGTAGCTAGCTACTAAACTATTGCTTTAAAACTCTACATTTTGTTTCTCCTAATTAATTTTTTTATTGCCGTTTGATATTTGGGTGTCTTTGTTGCTTTAATTGTATATCTTTTGCCATAAAATTGGATACTTTTTGGTATTTTTCGTTCTGTGACTTGATGCTTTTTGGTAGAACGATTATGTGGTGACTCTTGAATTAAGCTCGAAATACATATAATTTCTCAAATTTATTTTTACAGTTATAGTTATTATGTTTTGTTTGCATATTCTTGTATCAAGAGGTATTCTTCTCTTTTAAATCTTTGCAGCCAAGCAAGAAACTTACTTTTGATCACCTCATTGATACGATGAACTGATAGGATTCACCGTTTTTTGTGGGTTATTTTATCTTTTCTTACATATTTGATGTGTGAAATTTGTACAAGATTATTTGGATTGAGTTAATGTTATAACAATTAACTTGACCGATTTTTGATTTTGCAACTGGTTTTTTCTTTCTTATTTATGCAGGTTTTTGTGCATTCAAAATAATTTCAGGTATTTATTTTTAAATTCTGACTATCAATTAAATTCATCTACATGTATCTGTTGTTGGCTCATAATGGTGGTTGTCAACTTATTTGAGTTAAGAATTGAAAAACAAAATTGTAAAGAAAAAATATTAAATTTTATATATAGTTAATTACTGATTTTCAATAATTTATTCTTCTTTTATCTACCTATATCTATCTATCTATCTACACTATATTAAAAGTGTGAAGGACCTTATAATGTGATTTAAACTCTTTGTCCTTCATTAAAAAAATTTATAATAGATAAAATTATCTTTTCACTTTTTCCTCAAATAAAATTATAATTATAATTATATATAAATAATAATCATATATATTAAATACTAATGATATTATATACTAAAATAAAAAACAAAGTTTCCTACCGTCCCAAACGACCTACACTCCTACAGTCCCAAACAATTTCCATTTTTTAAAATTTTCCTTAGAAAGCCTTTTTGATATTTTTTTTACTATTTTATAAGTCTTTTTTTAGTTATAACAAAGAGTCCTTATTTCAAGTCATATAGATGTCCTTTTTGTTTTGTAAAATATATAAGAAAAAATTAAGACTCCTAAAGAACTACATTATTTACTTAAGTTTATCGTGATCTTTTTTTAACTTTAATAGTGGTTCTTCTTTTTCTATGTTTTCTTCGGTTTTTTATTTTATATTCATGTTATTTTGTTGTATTCATTATCATCACTCTCTTTCCTTTCTTATTTCTTTTAGTAACTATGTATGAATTATACATAATTAATAATAGACAATGAATTTTTCACTTTTGATAATTTCTCGTGTTTCTCTTTCAGTTGAAAATTTATGATCGATAAATTGGACGACATAAGCATGCTGCCGCCGAATAAAGTAAGCCAAAAAAATTAAAGGTTTATCTCTTTCCTTTTATCTTTATTTGTTTAATTATGATTTAGTTTTGATTATGTTATTTAACTATATTTTAATATATTATTTGTTAGTATTATAGTTAAATATTTAATTAAATTTATTGTTTAAACTTGATATGAAGTTATAATTAAGTGGTTAATTTTGATATTCAGAGCTTTTATTTGAATGATGAACCTATAATTTAGAGTTATAATCAACTTTTTCAATTTGGGGCTTGTTAATTAAGTTTAAAGACGGATCAAGTACGTTATTCATTGTAAATCGAGTTTAAACAAAAAAATTCTTATATAATTTTATGTTGGATAAAGTTTGTGTTTATCGCATGTAATCAAGATTTTTTTTAATCAAAATTTTACTGAATTTAAAATAGAACTCTACAAGAAGAGTTTAATATTTATCTTCAAACTATAAGATCCGTTAGGATTTCTCTAAGGATATATTTTCACTGGTTATTGCTAATAATCTCATGAAATAAGACGAAACAAGAATAATTAGGAATATAATTTCGTAACCATACACTTCTATATAATATTGATTGAAAAACATAAGAAATTTGGAGAGTATGTCAAATACGTACCTCTCAATCTTACATTGTATGAATTTTATTTTATATGAAGAATAATTGGATGGTCTGTTATAGTTAAAGTAATTTGGAGAGTATGTCAAATACCTCTCAATCTTACATTGTATGAATTTTATTTTATATGGAGAATATTTGGATGGGCTATTATAGTTAAAGTCCCTAATCAAAATATTAATCGAGTTTTTTAAAAAAAAATTATATACTCTAACATGAAAACAACTAAACTAGTCTATCTATATCTATATCTATATCTATATTATATTAAAAGTGTGAAGCACCTTATAATGTGATTTGAACTTTTTGTCCTTCATTAAAACTCTTTGCTTTAGATAATTTCGTCTTTTCACTATTTTTCTACAATTATTATAATATTAAATATTGACTATAATAAATATATGAAAAAATAAATAGACTCCTAAATATATTGAATTTCTATAGTCCTATACTAATTCAAATAGGACAATAGCACTTAAACACATATTATTAACTATATATATAAAGAGTTTCATGATCGTTTTGGAGGTAATAATTTTCAACTCTTTTAGTATCATATTTTCGTGTAATTATATGCATGTCCCTCTTTTAGTATCATATTTTCCTGTAATTATATGCATATTGCTTGATAAATTTGTCCACATTTATATTGACTTCAATTCTGGTTTATATTTATGTATTCTAGGAAGGAATAGTGTTGATTTAAAGATTGAAGGACGCTCTGAATATGACCCTGCAACCCCTTTCCAAAGGAACTATTTCCTCTGTCTCAATTTATGTGGCACCTTTTGGATTTCGAGATTCAAATAGTACTTTTTACATAATTTTTAAATATATAAAATTTTATTTCAAAAAAGTTGAAGATTTTGTGTCCAAATTCATGGTCAAACTTAAACTATTTGACTCTCAGAAAGTGAAAAATACCACATAAATTGGGACAACGAGAGTATAATATTTGTGTTCAATATGAATTATAGCGTTCAAGTACATGACCCAACTTAGTGGGAATCTTATATCTGTTCATGCACCTTTTCTTCTTCCTTATATTCAAAAAAATTTCTAAGCTAATTTCATTTATTTGTTTCAATAGGTGAGGAACACCATATGATGAAGAATATATTATAGTAGGGGTGGGAGATATCCATAGAATAGTTAAAGTTATGATAGTACTTATATCTGAACAAGAAGTTTGACACGCTTACAATTTAGTAGATTGTTGCTTGCAACTGTTTTAATGGTGAATAAATCATAAAATTTAACATATTATTATCATTATTTAATAATAGTCTCTAATAAATTTTTTTTGATTGGATTCAGGCTTTGATTGTTATGGTACACGTACACATAATATGATTAAACAGTTCTTTTAGAGGTAATTTATTTATTTTTTATCAATTTAACTATCTTTCTTTAGTAGATGATACTTTTTACATAATTTTTAAATATATAAAATTTTATTTCAAAAAAGTTGAAGATTTTGTGTCCAAATTCATGGTCAAACTTAAACTATTTGACTCTCAGAAAGTGAAAAATACCACATAAATTGGGACAACGAGAGTATAATATTTGTGTTCAATATGAATTATAGCGTTCAAGTACATGACCCAAGTTAGTGGGAATCTTATATCTGTTCATGCACTTTTTCTTCTTCCTTATATTCAAAAAATTTTCTAAGCTAATTTCATTTATTTGTTTCAATAGGTGAGGAACACTATATGATGAAGAACATATTATAGTAGGGATGGGAGATATCCATAGAATAGTTAAAGTTATGATAGTACTTATATCTGAACAAGAAGTTTGACACGCTTAAAATTTAGTAGATTGTTGCTTGCAACTGTTTTAATGGTAAATAAATCATAAAATTTAACATATTATTATTATTATTTAATAATAGTCTCTAATAAAAAATTTTTGATTGAATTCAGGCTTTGATTGTTATGATACACGTACACATAATATGATTAAACAGTTCTTTTAGAAGTAATTTATTTATTTTTTATCAATTTAACTATCTTTCTTTAGTAGATGATACTTCGCAAGCATGTTTTTCTATCCGAAGAAGTAGTTCAAAACTAGGACATACCTATTTTCTATTATCAATTGTTCTTATTTTTATCTGTTAAATTGTTGTTGTTCTTCTTTCAAAATATTGCAGAGTTGAACATATTTTAATTTTTTGACGATAATTTTTTTACCGCTTTATTAGGGTTTCGTATCCGGATTGTAAATGTTATCCGTAAGAATCTTATGTATTTCAATTGATCTATGTGTCTTTTCACACTAATTATTAAATTATTTGGATTTAAAATAGTTTCAAGATTTGTACTGATATTTTTATGATGATCAATCAGTTTTGTGACTTTTTTATAATGCAGGTGCTAATTTGGGAAGATCAACATCACAAACCAGCAATGTAACCTTTTAACAGAGGGTATAAAACGCCTTATCAAAAAGAAAACAGAAAGCAATAGAACTAAACGTGCACTTCTTGGATTGTGAAAAAACTAAGAAGACGAGACTCTAGCAGTACTATTAATCACACAAATTATGTGTCTCATAATTAATTAATAAAAAATGAGCATGACTTGGCAGACATACAGGCACAAGCTGCAGCTAAATGACGGAGAATCCGATCATGATTCATGAAAGGTTAGTCATTTTGTAAACAATGTGGTTTCTTCACAACCTTGAAATCTTTTGAGAAAGAGAACAAGACAAATGTACAGTTCTCTTTGAGTATCTTTTATGTTTCTCCTTGATGTTTTTTATTTTACCTTGTAAATCTTTTTCTTATTTTTTTTTGTTAGTTTAAATTAGGCTATTAACAAGTTGAAGATATTTTAATTTTTAAGAATGAATTCTTTTCTCATAATTTTAAAATTTTGGATCTACTTCTGTACCACATACACTAAATTAGATAAAATTTATATTTTATTTTATATTGAAAGTGTGTAATAGATAAAATTGTCATTTACTATTTTCTCCAAATAATTATCATTTAATTATTATTCTAATATTAAAAAAATTAAAATTAATTAAAGTCAATATTTAATTTAGGTAAGAAATCATAATATTTAATAATTCTAAATCAATTAGAATTTTACATTATATATAAAATAATTTTTACAACCAAAAATAACAACAAATATAGTCAAAAAATTGCCTAAATTTTATAAGTTAAATATATTTAAATAGGGTTCCTATACAAACGTGAAACGACTTGCCTATTTGACCAAAATTTTAATGCAATTCAATTTGGTTTTAAACTAAGACCCAATAACTAAAGTTATAAATTGACCATAAATAAGGTTAATTATTTTTATATTCTAATACTGCTAAATAATTTATAAAAGAAAAATTAAAATCTTTCATATTTAGGTAATTTTTTCTTGGAATTTTTTTTTGGACTTCTATAAACTGAGAATGATTCTTTTTCACAAAAATAAAATAGCATTCACAACTTAGTTCTCAAACAAAGTCTTATTTAGAGGGAGATTATTCTCCCAATAATTTTTTATTTTTTATTTTTTATATCAGTCATATGTAGATCAGTGACCAAATCAAATTTAATATATTATGAGTCTTTTTATAATTTCTCATTGTTATCATTGTTGTGTTGTTGATTTATGTTTTGCATGTACGTTGTCAATATCGAAAACTGAAGATATTTGTGTTTTTAAATAACTTTTTAACCTCATTTACATAGATATAACAAAAAAATATAGATATAACATTTATTTTAACTTCAAGTGTTATTTTTTAATAATTCTGTTTCTTTCTTGTGTATAATTTTTATTGATTGACGTAAAACACACGTGCAAAGCACGTACATTAAACTAGTTATATTAAAAGTGTGAAAGACCTTATAATGTGATTTGAACTTTTTGTCTTTCATTAAAAGACTCTACAATAGACAAAATCGTCATTTATTATTTAATATTTTATTTATTTAGTTTTAAAATTCACTTTTGGACTAATTTTTTTTTTATACCCTACGTTGGCTTTTTCATTATTTAGCTTTAGAATTAATTTAGGCTTAGGAGTATTTTATTATTTTTTCTTTATTTTGCTTTAGAATAATTTAGGTTTAGGAGTATTTTATGCAAAGTACCTACGTTGTTTTTTTCTTTTTTAGCTTTAGAATTCACTTAGGTTTAGGACTATTCTATTTAAAGTACTATCGTAGGCTGCAAAGGAAAAGTTAGGTTTACGAACTAGCTTCTTCTTCTTCACAGGTTTTAGGGCAAAAAAGATGTAGCGAGTCTGTTAAACAGATCGAAATTCAGTTATATATTAATTCCTCTATTTTTTTTCATGAAGTTGCACAGCAATCTTACTTATTTTCACATGCTATTCTATTTGTTCGTCCTTTTTTTTATTTTTTCTTTGCTCCCCTATTCATAATTTTTTGTATTTCTCTTTCAGGTAAAAATTTTGACAATGAAATTCTCCCTTTTTGATAATTTTTCGTCTTTCTTTTTCAGATGAAATTTTTTGATCGAAAATTTGGACGAAACAAGCATGTTGCCGCAAAATAAAATAGCCCCGAAAAATATCAAAGGTTTTTTTTATATTATTATTATCTTTAAACTCTTCTCAGTTTTCTACGAATGATTATTTGTGTTATTACTAAGACAAGAGAAAAGTGTAGTGATGTTTTGCCTCTGGTTATACTTGATGATGAATGAAGATGCTTACTAGATTAACTTTAACAAAAAAACACGCCATTAACATCTTCTTGGGAGCTATACTAGCTAAAAATATGGACATATCCAACAATCTTGAAATTGTCCATGATGTTTTTCCATATTTACACGTGCACAAAAATGGAACTGTCAAAAGACTTGTAGGCACTGAATTTGCAGCAGCAACATATGACCAACAAATTGGTGTTTCTTCCTAAGATGTTTTGGTAAATCCAAATATTGAAATTTCTTCCAGAATTTACCTTCCCAATTCAGCAACAAAAGGAAAAAAACTTCCTTTAAGTTTACTTTCATGGTGGAGCATTTTGCATATCCTCTGTTGGTGATCCTAATTAACATGATTCTCTCAATGTGTTTGTGTCCAGTGTTAATGTTGTTCTTGTCTCAATAGATTGTAGATTAGCTCCAGAATATCCTCTTCCAACAGCTTATGATGATTCTTGGTCTGTTCTTGAATGGGTGGTTGCACATAATTTAAAACACGGTCTGAAGTTTGGTTGAAAGAGTTTGTTGACTTTGATAATGTGTTCTTGGCAAGGGACAGTGCAGGTACGTACGAGTTAATTTCACGTATGATCACTGAATTTCATCTACGATAATGATAACGTTATCAAATTATTTTTGTCAAATTCAAATAGGGGATAAAATTGCTAAAAATCTATTGGGAGTTGACTGCGTTTTCAAGTTGGATGGTAAATAATGTCGCACATCCATGTAATATTGTTATTGTTATAGTGGATGAAGTTTGTGACTTTACTGTTATAGTCAATCAAGCCAAATGATTTTTTAAATTTTTTAACGAGGTAAAATTTTAATTTCATGACATTATTGTTATATAAATAAAGTTAACTTTTATAGGGCAAAAAATAGGTTTATTTATTGTCACAATAGATACTGTTATAATGAATAAAGTTCATTGACCATACACAAAATTAACTTTGCAGACACTAATATTTCACATTTCATGCAATCAGGGAAACCAGATGAAGCCAATTTAGGGGTGAAGATCTCTGGGATGCTTATAATTAGTCCATATTTTTTGGAAAGAAGAGCCTATAGGCATAGAGATTCAAGATCCAGTGAGAAAATCAATGGCGGATAAATGGTGGGAATTTGTTTGTCCATCAAATAAAGGGAATTATGACCCTTTGATAAATCCTTTTGTTGATGAAGCACCAAATCTTGAAGAATTGGCTTTAGAGAGAGTTTTTGTTTGTGTAGCAGAACTGAATATTATGAGAGACAGGAATATTGTACTATGAATCTTCGGTGAAGAGTCAGTGGAAAGGAAAAGCATAAAGTGAAACTAAAGGGGAAGGTCATGTTTTTCACATATTTAAACCTAACAGTGAAAAAACACTTGATTTGATCAATTGTTGGGCTGCTTTTATTAATGAAAAGTGACTGCATGTGAAGTTGGAGGGGGTGCTTTGACATAATTGGTGATATGTACCTCTGAAATAATCAAGGTTTACGTAAATGAGTCTGAACACCCTCAAAAAAAAATTAACAGACCCATAATGTTCATCTCAGAGACATGATCTTTTCGAGCTTAGCTCTGCTGATCTCTATTTGCACTTGGTCGGGGACTAATTTTGTCATGTCTAAGATTTATAATATGAGGAGCTGATTAATGAAGAATGGATCAGTGGGAAGACATGCCTGGTAATCCAAAAATTATTACTGAGATAACATAAAAATATTAAATAACAGATGTTCTGCTCCCACTAAAAGAGATGTTCCAATTTCACGAATTTTATTTTTTTAGTTCAACCATCTAACTCTAAGAGTGGATGCCATTATATTCTTCCGTCCATTTTTATTTGTTCAGTATACTAAAAATAGTTATCCATCTTTATAGTTATCCATCTTTACTTGTCTAGTTTGAAAAATTAAGAGATAATTTATCATTTTATATCTATTTTAGCCTTGATATTAAATATTATTCATTTCTCAATATTTAAAATGACTTATAGTTAATAAGGGTGATATATAGTAAAATCATAACAGCAATATACCCAGTGTATTTCTCACAAAGTGGAGTCTGAGGAGGGTAAAATGTATGCAGACCGTACCTTTACCTCGAAGGTGAAACAAAGAGGTTGTTTCTGATAAGACCCAAGGCTCAAGGCAAAAAATGAGCAGAAAAAGAAGTAATGAAAGTATAAGAGATATAGACAATAAACGAAAGAAGTAATGAAAGTATAAGAGATATAGACAATAAACGAAAACAACAGATAGTCACAGAACAATACTATAATAAAATAATACTATAATCGAACTACATGAAACACTAGATAGTAATAGAAGTCGAAGAACAAGAAACTAAAAGAGTAGTCCTACATCTACTAATAATGGCAATAAGACTCCATCTTTGAAGTCTCTAAGACCACCTTCAATGGTTAATGTCACAAAAATATTCTCTGATGCATACCTCGATACCTAAATGAAAAATCAAGTAGCAATCAGGTGAGACAGTTCATAAAACACCTGAATCCAATGATTTGATTACTTTGTGTGACCACATTGTAGTTTCAGGATCAAACCAGAGTTTACATGTTGGCCAGTAGTCTAAATTTTTCTTCAATGTGAGCACTCGAGACTTCTCATTCAGATGGACTATTCGTACGCGAACAAAGCCTCCATTCTCTATTGCCTTTGGCCATGAATATTTTTAATTTTTTTGTGGAGTTCAATTTTGAAAAACATGTTTGGTCATGAAATTTGGAATTTTAAGAAATTTAAAAACCACCAAAAATGTTCTCACTCAAAATTACTCACCAAAATTTAAATTACAAAAGATTTTAACCCTCAATCAAGTTCACTAGTAAAGGGGTCAAATCGCAACTCAGATGCTTTTATATCAATTTATAGGCAATTTTGATTCATTTAAAACACTAATTTCGTCTTGAAAGTATTTTAGGATTGATTTTAACCGTTAATTTCTCCAGCAACAATAAAAAAATAACCATAAAATAGCAAAAACAATAGAATTTGTTTCAATCTAGGTCCGTTCAGATTCTGACCGAAAACACATAATACACATGCAATTATATCTTTTAAAGTCAAACAACAGTATTTTTATATGCCGTATAAATTTTTGAATTATCAATTATTATAATTTATAATAACTTTTACATAATTTTCAAATATATAAATTTTATTTTAAGAAATTTTAAGGTTACAATCAAGATTAAGAAGTAAGTACTTGAAGAGTAAAAAAGTTCTTCTTTGACCATGCTCGTGACTTTCTGATATACGTTATATTATTGGTGCGAGTATAACATATAAGCAGTCCATCCACTATTTTTTTCAAACAATATAGATCTATATACTGCGAATTTAGAGATAATACCTCAAATTTATGTATACATTTTTAGTGGTCGTATATGTTTTAAGAGTCGTTTGGTATACGAGATTTGATAAGTAGGGATATTCCATGAGTTGGGATATTACATAGGACTATTTTATCTCACCTTACATATGGGATAGTAATCCCACCATTTTAATACAAATAGTGGTGGGATAAGAGATAATCTCGGAATTAGCTACTACCTTACACCAAACATAAGATAAAATTAATCTCAAATTCCATTTCGAGATTATTATACTTATCCCACATACTAAACGACGTCTTAGTTCTTATAATTTTCTATGTATTCACTTTATTCTGCAATTTGCTTGGTATATATTAGAATTTTACGGCACATTGTGTACTGAAGATTGGAAGAAAAAGGAGCAAGAAGATAAATTTCATGTATTATGCAAGAGGAAAATACGAAAAATGTAAGAGTTCATATTAAGACGAAATATCAGTCGTCTCACACCTCATCAAAGATCTTATCAAGTTTTTCTTTCAATCCTTCGTAATCAAATAACGTGTACATATTTTATGTGAAAATTAAGCTAAAAAAGTTATATTATGTTTAAAGTCAATTGCTATTTTCTAATAATCATTATTATTTTATACATTTCATATTGATTAACAACTTGACGTGACACACACGTGCAACATACACTAAACTAGTTATATTAAAAGCTCGAAGGTTCTCAGAAATATTCATTAAACTTTTTGTCCTTCATCAAAAGATTCTACAATAGACAAAATTATCATTTACAATTTTTTTTAATAATTATCATGTAATTATTATTATAATATTTAAGACTTTAAAATTAATTAAAGATATAACTATTAAATCTTTACTTATTTATAGGAGGTAAGAACTCCTAATATTATAGTACTTTATTTTCCTAATATTTAAAACTTTGAAATCAATTAAAATTTTACTTATTAAATCTTTTATTATTTGAACAATAATAAAGTTCACAATTTGTTTTCTATAATAATAACTATATTTAATATATCAAATCTTGGATTTTAAAATCTATAAAATAATATTACGTTTATTTAATCTTCAAGAGAACAATCAATAGTCTGTAGAAAAAGTTTTAGCTGGACTAATGACTCTTCCTCTCTAAAAGCCTTTAAACTTCTCTTTGTATTATACTACTACTAGTGAACTTAGCCGCACTTTGCGTGGTCATTAAAAGAATTAAAATATAACTAAATAATTATTATTATACTTTTTGATAAAAAAAGATAATCAATTTTTATCCACCGATTATCTTTATCTTTTCTCGTGAAATTAAAAATTATCGTTTTAACATCAATCTCTAAAGTATAGAATTTCATAATAGAAAAATTGCACTATCCGAGCTGACACACTTCAAAGAAATGCATCTTAAGTCGGAGATGACTTCATAATTAGCAATAAATTACATGTGTGAATCAACAGTTACATATAAATAGAAAAATTAGTATTGATTAATTTTAATAAGTATGACATGTTAATTTCTAAACGTGAAGCAAAAAGCAATTGCAAATGAAATAAGAAAAGATGCAACTTCTCAAAAATTTTGTTGTGTACACATGTAAATATAAACAAAATGTGGTAAAATATAGTATGTCACAATTTACATATCTTAAGCTTTAACCTTATCATCAAGACAACATTTTAATGAAAAATGTCTCCATCTGCAAAAAAAGAAGAAGGTGAATTAAGATGAGATTAAAAAAGATAGAGAATAGAGGAAAATCCACGCAGAACTTGCTTGAGTGTTTGTGAATCAATGCTTCTGCCACTTTCCAATAAAGCTCCCTTAGAAGATATCATCAATTATGTCAAATACCCAAAGTATATAAGAGAACACACTGAAAAGTGAATGAACAAATTTATTTGGTAATACTCCTTTTTAAATAATGTCTTATTAAATTTCAAGAAATAATATCCGACGATTATAAACGAAGACAAAAAGGTAATATAATTATGAGAATTAAAAGGTGTAATTAAGAGAGTAAATTTTGAGTTTTTAATATATCACACATTAATTTTAAAATGAGAAAAAAAGAAGTTAAAAGATTCAAAAAAAAAAAAAGTCAAGAAATTGTTGTTGTCGTACATTTAGAAAAAGGCATCAGTAGAACAATGTTCTCATACAAGTTATTACAAGGATTTTGCTATAATTTTTATATTTACATTTTAACATAATCAGCCAATATGACTCTTCTTGGAAAGTGCTATCAGCTTTATGCTTTAAAAATTGAAAATTAGATTATCAAAGTCTTTTTTTGTAGTTTTCATCTTAAAAAAGGGACTTCTTTAGAAGGTGCTTTATATCTATGTTGTTCGAATCCTCTAAAAATAAATAAGTTTTGAAGAATCGAACACATGGCCAGCGATATTTTTGAAGGATCAAAGCAACATAGGTCTGCATATACATTATAGGCCAAAATGTATGAAAATATTTATAGGTTAATATTACGAATTATATGCAAGCCAATAGTGATTTAAATATTTTTGTATTACAAATTATGTCACACCATATTTCATTGTTGCAGAAGAACATGAATAAATTTTTTCTTTAAACAGGAGAATGCATAGAAACAAAGGTCAATAGTAGAAAAATCCAATATTCTAATGTTCAAGCAAGAACACACAAATTTGGATATTTTGCCTAGCTCACACTTATTTTGGAGAAAACATATGAAAAAAAGGAGAAAATTGTCATTAGTAATAGGAAGACTCAGAACAAGGCCTACAATTTCTAATCCAAAATTAACCACACCTGAGCCCTTTGTGGTTTGGCAACATTTCAAAGTTGCACCAAAGCCTATAAGCATGCAGAACTTGATAATTAACATACGAATAGACCCTCTACAGAACTCAAGACAGATTAACTACTGTCATATTTGAGATACTTCTTGTCAATCTTTTTCTCCTCTAGATAAAATAAGTGTAAGATTGTACTCCTTAACTCTTTTTTAATTCTTGGATTCTACTTTAGAAACTTTCTGGTCTTTAAGAAATTCTCGTTCCCCTTAATATTGTTGTCTACTACCAAATTGACACATAATAATCAATGAAACTGCAAAATCAGTAAACACAAGAGCCAAAGGTTCAAGAAGATATTTACCATACCTTTCAATTAATTCAGACAGCGGCGAAGGAGGATGAAGGAGAAGAACGAAAAATCCTCCGAACAATACCCTAAGAGCACCACTCTCAAATATATAAGTACTTGCAAAATCAATTAAGAAAAGAGCTATCAAATTTTTTTGTACACTTTAGAATCATGAATGACACCGCAAATATCCTGTGAAATTCAAAGATGAAGATGAAAATTATATCCCTAAAATAGATATACTTACGTGTTCTTCAGTGATACAACAGAAGGGACTGCTAACAAATGAATATCAAACTGGTTTCAATAAAAAAAGAAACAAAAATTGAAATCTTGTCAGAGTAAAGATGTGATAAATCATGAAAAAAGTTCAAAAGTACATTCATACCTTCTGATTTTCTCAAGGAGATTACACTTCTTCTACTACACTGATTTCTTCTTAGCCTTTGTTGCCGTTATAATTGAAAAATCCTAAGTTTTGTGTTTGCAATAGCACACCCGATGGGGTGAATTCTTCTCCGAGTGAAAAATCCAATAAATATTCTCACTAAGCACCAAACTAATTCATACCACCTACACCTAAGTGATTAAATTACACACACCTCCATCTCCTCCCCGAAAACAAACAAACAAAACAAAACAGAGGCTAGCCAAAACCTAAAATTAGCATTATGAACATGTATTTTTATTTCTAATCACATATATAAATCCCAGTGCTACTCTAACTCAATTTACAGATATAACTGCAACTCCGGACCTCAATAGTAAAAATATGTCAAAAATAAATTCAAGGCGGTGGTGAGAAGAAAAAAGAAATTACCTGTACTAAACACCCATTTTGATGCCAAGTGACATGTCAACGCTTCTCACAGCTTCCGCAATAGCAAAATAATTTGCCGTATCTTCAATCACATATTTAAATGGCCTAATCTCACCTTCCCTAAGCAAACCCACAAGTTGTTTCATGCGCAATTACCTATGTTCATCTTTTGATGTCTCAATTAAAACTAAACACAATAAATCAATGAATGTATAGATACAAAGTTGTGTAAGTATGTGATTGTGGAGTTACAATTTGGTTGTAGATTTTTTGAGAAGAAGGGTTAATAGTAGTTGGTGAGAGAAACAGGAGAACACCGAGGTTTTTTTGGAAACGACACCATTTATTATTTCAGTTGCTATGTGTGTTTGGTAACAGCAAACGGCAATAATGATTTTATTAAGGAAAACAACCGGAAAAATTTTTAAAAAAATGGAAAAAAAACCAGAAAAAAGATAAATGTCAACGCTTTAGAAGCATGCTACATCATCAACCTAAAAAACTAAAACCTTCCTTTATATATATATATATATATAAAAAATTCAAAAAAATCAAAAAAAAGATAAATGTCAATATTGGCTTTAGAGGCATGCCAAATCAGCAACTTAAAAGGCTAAAACCTTCCCTTATATATATATAGATTATTCACACTTCTACATTTACATATTTTTGTTTACTTTTTAATTAAAGTATAACTGTTAAATCTTTACTTGTTTGTAATATGTAAGAACTTCTTATATTTAGTATTTTAAAATTAATTAATATTACATGTAGATTAAGAGAAAAACAGTTTTTGGAGATGAAATCATCTCATAAAGAGAAAAATAAAAAGTTTAAAATTAAGTTATTACTAAATATTTAAAATATGAAGCCCCATAGCAAAATATTGTTCACCTATTTCCCCTTTTAAATAAGAGTTCATACTTGACAAAATAGTCATATAATTATTTTTCTAATATTTAAAAATATTAAATTTAATTAAATTTTATATAATAAATCCTTCCTTATTTGAAATATAAAGAAAAAAATAAAATTAAGAAATTTAAAGGCGATTAAATTTTTATATTTTAAAAAATAATTACATGTTGAATAAAATTGTACTTATAATGCAAAAGAACCTTATGTTTAGTCTTTCAAAAATACAATTAAAAAAATGACAGTCATATGCACAAAGCATTTTGCGTTAACAGGGATCAGGGAAGGATCGTACCTCAAGGTGTATGATATAGACAGTCTACCATAATGCAGGCATTAATGGTTGTTTCCACTAATTTTGATGAATCTTTCTTAGTTTGGCGGCATAACAATTCCTTAACGATCAATAACAAATAAACAATGTGTTTGTGATATGATATTAATTTATTAAAGTGGTAAAATATATCAGTAATAAATCACAATATAATTTCGTAAGTAGTGCTAATTATTTAAATAAATAACTTATACTATATGTTCTAATCTACTATAATAATTTTGTATTACAATGCGTCTTTGTATTGCTAATATTTATATTAAATGTCAATTCGTTAATAGTGTAGTAACACAAACATTGTATAATTAACAAGAAATATGTCACAACCCAAAATCTCAGATCATGATGGCACCTACTATAACTCACCAGTAGGTAAGCCAACTCATAGCTCGGAGCGACAAGCAACGTGCCAACAAGAGAAGAGATATGAATAGGATAATTATACTAAATAGCGAAAAATAAACTGACATGCATATATAAATATGGAGGGAAAAGAACAACATAGACAAAAGTGTCACGACCCAAAATCAGGTCATGATGGCGTCTATTAAAACCCTCCAGCAGGCAAGCCAAATCCAAGAGAACGGAAAATACTCTTAGACATTTATATAAGTAAAGCAAAAGAAAGACAATAATACGATGAGGGCCAACAACATAGATATATACCTAACCGTACAAAATATACAAAAAGGCTTTAAAGAGACCAGGAGAAACGAAACATATACAAGAACCAAACCCCATACCTGATATCACCAGTAAAAGAGTGTCTAAGTATAGAAATAGCGCTATACAAGAAGCTTTTGTCTACCAAAATATAAAATACAGTCAATGTGAATAAAATAAAGCAGTAAAAATCTCCGAACACCAGGAGCTCACCATGATCCGAACAACAGTTGGCCTCGAACGAAAGAATGGTCAACAAGGGTGGCTCATACTTGGTGCTGCATCAGAAAAAGATGCAAAAATGTAGCATGAGTACCAAAATACAGGATACTCAGTAGGCATCATAGGTCGATCGAGCTCAGAAGATGATATATAATATAACAAACAGAAAAGTAAGCTAGCTATCGGGATCCACCAAAACATAGTTATCACAAAAAAACTGAAAAAGAAGTATAATCTGAGCTAACGGTGAAGATAATAATAATAAAAGTAATAAGCCACTCAAACTGCATACAACAGAGTGCAATGCATCATGGGATGATATGGTGCAAATGTGGATGATGCAGTAAAGTAAAAATCCCAAAATGTGATTTGAGGGCCGCCCTATAGGCTCCCCAAATCATCTCACAGGCTACCCTAGGGCTCAACCAAATATGCAATAAAAGTAAAACCCGGTTATGTGCTCCTCGGACCGCTCGAAATCATACCTCGAACTCATCAACATAAAGTAAATGGAGAAAAGATCTAAAAACGTCTCTCGGACCGAGTAAGAAAGTGGTACTTTTTTTTCCTTTCTAAAAATATTGATAAAACCATGAAATTCCTTTCTGAAATCTGAAATCATAGTAAAAGTAGAAAATCTCATCTTTTTCTCCAATATCATACTACTAGCCATGTATATGCATGTATGAGTATATGTGTGCCATCACAGAGAATATGGTATACATATATATATATATTAAATAAGAAAAAAGTACCCTCCAAATAAGATAATTGACTTGAAACTCCGTCCAAACAAAGCTATGGTTTCGAGCCCAACTTACACAGTATTAAATATGAAAAATAGAACTATAACACGAAAATAGCATAAATGTCTGCTCTACTACGAATAGCTCCACAAGCCTACACTAAGGATTCTAGTCTAACATAAAGAGGCTATAGCACCCTAGACTAAGGATAAAATGATAATTCTATTCTACGGTCTTAGAAATGGCCAAATATACAAAAGCAGAATTTAAGCCTAATTCTAACCTAAAACCTACCCTAACGTTCAAGTAACTTATAAAATATATAATCTAACTAAGTCAGGTCTAAAATAGGTAAACCGTGACCTACCTCAACGCCGAACTTCAATTTTGAACCATCACTCGGGAGACTTTCCATTTCGAAGTGCCTCAAAATGCTGTCACGCTATCATAAACATAAATTAGGTGTCAAGATGAGAAAGATGACACTCATATTGTTGTATAAAATTTTGGGCCAGAAATTTAGTCCTCAATCAACACTCGGGGCCCGCTTAACGAAACAGAAAACAAACTTTACAATTATATTTACAATGAATTTTTAAACCCATACTCAAAATATAGGTGCAAATAGGAGTCATTTCGGGGCCCAAAACTGCCCCAAAAGTCACTTGATTCACGCAATTAATAACAAGTAATTCAATTGAAATCATGAAGGATATACGCAAGGGAATGACGGAAAATTAACGCGGGGGGGGGGGGGGGAACATAAAGGACTTACCCAAAATATTATTGGTGATCAAACACTTTAGGACCATCTCCCAAGCTTGCTGAACAATGGAAATTTCGTAAATTAGATAAAGAAAATAAAGCGGAAAGCTTAAATAGCTCGGGATCAAGGCCCTCGGGAACGTGAAGCAGAAGTTGGGAGACCATTGCGATCCTGATGGTCTTTGTCACGAATGCAAAGAATAAGCCAGACCGGGTCCTAGTCGGCCTTCATCATGAACGCGGTGAATCACTCATGAACACGATGGTAAAAAAGTCAGACCATAAAAAATGCGATGGTCACCTCATGATTGCGATGACCAAAATGGTTTGCACCAGCAACTGTGCACTAGCAATTTTCCAAGGCTAGAATATCATCAGATGGACCCTCGAGATTTGTTCAGGACTCCATGAACACAAACTAAATATGCTACTCAACTGAAAATAACATTCTGGACTCAACAGAATCATCAAAATGACCAACGATAGTTGTCTTGATAAAATATTGTTTGAAGTCAATACTTTGCCAGTTTTACCTAAAAGTTACTCAAGTGCCCAAAATGAGTTCGGAAGCCTCGAAACCCAAAACAAAGCTCCCACTATCCCAAAGTCAATTTCCTGGAGATAACAATTCTGACAAAATTTCTATCCGAGCCCGTCTTCTCCAAATGTTGGCCAAAGTCAAACTTACCAACGTAAGGGTTCCAAAATAGGGAAACTCACCTAGAACTTGACCGAACATCTCGAGAAGCATGCCATGCATTCTCGCAAGTCAAACAAAGTATGAAGAACCTATGAGAAGGATCAAGATGGTAAAAATGCATGAATATAAGAAAATGACCATGAGGGTCATTACAGAAAGATTTTCCAAGACCCAGTTCATCCAGTAAGAGCTACTACAACATAAAGAGTACTAGATAGGTACAATATATACAAAACAGTCTCCAAAGGTACAAAATAAGACTAGTCTCAAAAATAAAGGGAGATGGATCAACTCTGATCACTAAGAGCTTACCATGTATCCTCGGTCAGCAACTCTACACGAGGACAATGTCAACGGTGATAAATCATACTAGGATCTGCATCAGGAAAAAAGATACAGAAGTATAGCATGAGTACCAAACCACGCAGTACTCAGTAGGCATCATACGCCGACTAAGCTCAAATAAGATATAAATATAATAAATATGAAAATATGCTAAAAGGGTAAGAAAGAGGGTAAAAAATAGAGTGACAGGTCTAAACTAGACCATTAAGGAAAAGCGTAAGTACATAGCTCGAACGAAAGCGTAAAGTAGAAATCTAACTAAATAACTCAGAAAGCATAAAGTAATGATCTAGCTCCAACCTAACTGGACCCCCATAAGCTTAGAAGATACAAATAGCACTAAATAAATCTAACCAGACCCCCATAAGCTCAGAAGGTACAACAACAACCAATAAATCCAACTGAACCCCCATAAGATTGGTGGATACAAATAACACGCAATACTAATTAGAAACCAAACATAATGGGAAGTAAATGCGGAAAAAGGACATGATATGCAGTATGAGATGAGTAAGTAGCAAACAGTACCATATACTCCTCCTCCAGCCATAGCTTGCAAAGGCAGGACCCATGGATGGGTGAAATCCATATACCAAATCAGAACCATTTCCTAATGAGCATGATGATAAGTCGGTAATCTACCAACTTATTGAGCCTTTATCCATGAATTATTGCTATGCTTTGAATAGATTTAGAGGTTCTTATGGCCTTTATTGATGTCTATGTAGGTATTTATGATCAAAGATGGAAAACAAGGAAACGGACCCAAAAAGAGCTTAAAAGGAGTAAAGTGTGAAGTGATTAAAAAAAATAAAGATTCTGCCTTGAGATGCAGCGCTTGTACGACACGCACAAGCCTTGCTGTATTCTGCACCTCTCACCGCATGGAGTCTTGCATCAATTGAAGAATCTTTTATGAGGTGCAGTCA
Organism: Jaltomata sinuosa; assembly: GCA_003996215.1. NCBI lineage: Eukaryota > Viridiplantae > Streptophyta > Magnoliopsida > Solanales > Solanaceae > Jaltomata > Jaltomata sinuosa. The sequence goes on from QJPP01000263.1 coordinate 91,634, forward strand.
TTGTGTGACGCGCACAACTCATGGTGCGAATTGCACCTCCTTCGCATGACATCTCCCAAGTCAGCTGAAGTCACTGGTTCAACTGAAGAGGGTGTGCAATGCGTACATCATGATGTGCAAACTGCATGTTGCACCGCACACCACTCGAAGGGTATTTTTGTCCAGAAATTTGGTGATATTTAAGGAAATTATTTAAACCCATTTAGGCGTAATTGTAAAAACAATTCTTCATTTCTGTATACTCTTGAGTGATTTTAGCTTTGAGAATAATTTTTCTCTCTAATAAGAATAAGAGGGTTTCAGTCATTTCTCTCTTCGAATTCTTAGTTCACCATTTGTACAAAACTGAGCTTAGATATTGAAATTATACTTGAATGAAGAGGAATTTGACTTACCCACTTGGTATAGCTCCTTTCCTTAGTATGTGTAGCTAATTTCATTGTCTAGGGATGTGTTGATAATGGGTGCTTGACCAATGGGTGTGAGTGTTGCTAATCCTCGCTTATAATTGCTTATTGACATGGGTCTAGTAGTTTCACCAAATTTTAATCCTAAAATTGGTGGTTTCAAACATTGATTTTCCTTACTTGGTTATGTTATTGCTTGAAAAAGAATTCCATAGCTTTGGATATGAAATTACTAGTGGGAATTTGGGCTTCCATTTAGATTGAGGATAGAAATAGCTCATATCGACAGAATTACTGACCTCCCTAAGCTTTATCTTGGTTGTTTGTTGTTAAACCGATAGTTTTTTAATCAAGATTGTCGGATATATGGTTGTTGATCAAGAGATGAACAATCATACCCATAACCAAGGTTACCTATGTAAATGAACGAGAATTTGCGTGAATAGGCAATCACCCTATCCCACACTAGATCCCCATTGGATGCACATCCCTAGTCGTCCAATCTCATTTGTACACCCGTTTTACTTTACCGTGTTGCTTGAATTGAATTTTTATGACAAAATTCCCAATTCCACCAATCCGTTACTTTCTTGTGTTTAAACACTTACTCTCTTAGTGAAGTCGTTTCTATACGATCATCATTATGCTATCTACAAGTCTCTGTGGATACGACCCCGGCATCCGTTGAGTACTTATAAATGTGTTTTGCTTGACGATCACCGATACCTCCATCTTGGAGAGTACATTTGAGAGTTTATCAAAAATGGCGCCACTGCTGGAGACTTGATTTGATAACTATTTTTTGTTGTAGATTTGAAATCACTTTGAGAGTACTTGTTTATTTTACTTTTGTTTGATGTTTGTGGTTGATTGCAGGCACACATATCTCAAGCACCAATGCCCAGTACTTCTCACCCAATCCACGTGCACTTGATTTTGCTACCTTGTTAGACCATAAGTTTGATTTTTGGGAGCCGAGGAAGCAATGCGTGCGACCTATGCTAAAGAGATTGAGTATTGGTTAAATAATGGTGCACGAAGGGATAGAGAGTTACCAATCGCCTCCACACTTCTTGAATTTATGGTGAGGAGTGCAACAAATGACCGAGTTGAAACAATTAATTCCATTGATGTTGTTGGGGCTGTGAGGCTAGTAGAAGATGTTGAGAGTTCGAATAAAGGTAGTGATGAGGTGCTTGTGGCTGACCACGAGGTGGGTTCCCATGGAAGCTCCCAAAGTTTGGGCATATATGATCATGTGAATCAAGGTCGGAATGAACAAAATGATGGCACTAGGATTGCAAGTATCCTTGTGCAGGTGTTAGAGAAAGTAGGGGCGACCTACAGAGTCATCGAGGAGTTGAGTCATGACCTTAGAAGTCTTGCCCAAACCGTGAAATCTCACTCTATAGCCATTGAACATTTTGAAGATAGAATGCTTTGGCTCAGCTTGTAATTCAAATTTAGGAAAGCCAAGAATAAAGAAAGGAGTAGTGGTGTAGAGAGCTCACTCAACCCCGTTGATGTTGCAATGCCAATGGTAAGTAAACCTAGAAACAAGCGAGCTTGGGGAAATGGTTTGACAAAATCTATACAATGCGAGAGCGAGGTGCCTAAAGTTTTCAAACCTTTCCCTACATGTCCGCATCTCTTCCCTCAACATTTGTTTCAAGAAAAATTGGATGGAACTCCGAGAGATTTTGAGTCTAGGTCGAAAAGAATCACCATCAATATTCCTGCAAATACTGCTTTTAACAAGATACCCGAGTATTCCAAGTTTGTGAATGAATTATGCACCACTTGTAATTTAGAGGATTTCAGGGTTGTTCAATTGTCTCCTTTTAGTAGTGCAATTCTATCAGGTGAGTTCACCAATGATGCAGTGATGCTGGGTGTACACACTATTTGTGACTCGAGGGGAGTTCACAAGTCCACAAGGTTAGTATGCGATGAAAACACAAGTGTCAACTTGATGTATTTGGCCACCTTTAGACGACTAGAGTTGGGGCAGCCCACTATCACAAACATGGAGTTCTTTATGATGGATCGGTCGATGAAGCACCCCATAGGGGTTGGTTGCGACATTTTGATTAAGGTGGGAAAGATTGTATACCCTGTGGATTTCATTGTGTTTGATTGCAAATGGAGCTTTGAGATACCCATTATCTTGGGGAAACCTAGTCTAAAAGTAGGGCGTACCTTGAGCAAAATAAACTCGGGAGAGTTAAAATTTGTTGTGAATGATGAGGAAGCCACCTTTGATGTTAATAGATCTATGAAGCAACCGAGTGATCTCCAAATGACTTTCACAATTGGCAAGATTGAGGAAAGCATTGACTTTCACATGAAAGAGGAATTTGTGGATGAAGTGTTAGAAGCAGTACTGTTGAATCATGATGGTGAGGGGATAGAAGAATATGACGAGATTTATTGTGCGTTAGTAGGAATGGGCTCCTACTATTACCCTCCAAAGAAACTTAATCTCGATCTACAAAACAGGCAAACTCCACCATCCAAACCCTTAATCATTGATCCACCTACTTTGGAGCTTAAACAATTACCATCCCACTTGAAATACGCATACTTTGATGCTAATGAGACTTTTCTAGTCATTATTTCCAAAAACTTGAGCGAAAAACAGGTTAAAGCTTTGCTTAAGTTATTGAAGAAGCACATCCAAGCTTTAGGCTGGACCATTGCTGACATTATAGGTATACCTCTGGGGATATGCACGCATAAAATTAACCTCCAAGAAGAAAGCATCCCTTCCATTGAGCACCAACGAAAGCTAAACCCACCAATGCAAAAGGTGGTGAAGAAAGAAATTATTAAATGGTTGGATGCAAGGGTGGTCTTTTCCATATCAGATAGCACTTGGGTTAGCCCAGTGCAATGCATTCCAAATAAGGGTGGAATTAACATAGTGACAAATGAGAAAGATGAGATGATTGATGTCAAACCCGTGACCAGTTGGAGAGTGTGCATGGACTATTGAAAATTGAACTCTTGGACAAAAAAGGACCATTTTCCTCTCCCGTTCATGGATCAAATGCTAGACTGGTTGGGGGGCCATGACTTCTATTGTTTCCTAGATGGTTATTTTTGATACAATAAGATTTCAAACACCTCAGAAGACCAAGAAAAGACCACTTTCACATGTCCGTATGGGACCTTTGCTTCAAAAGAATTCCCTTTGGGCTTTGCAATGCTCCTGCCACCTTCCAAAGGTGTATAATGTTAATATTTTCAGACATGGTGGAGGATACCATGGAGATCTTCATGGATGATTTATCTATGGTTGGGGATGAGTTTAGCTATTGTCTGGAGCATCTGGAGGAAGTGCTTAAACGGTGTGAGGAAATAAATTTGGTATTGAATTGGGAGAAATGCCACTTCATAGTGAAAAAAGGGATAATTTTGGGGCACAAATTTTCTGAGAAAGGGCTTGAGGTTGATCAAGCCAAAATTGAGGTCATATCAAAGTTACCCCCTCTGAAAACTGTGAAAGGCATCCAAAGTTTCCTAGGCCATGCCAGGTTCTATAGGCGCTTCATCAAAAACTTCTGAAAAGTAGCATACCCTATATGTAAGTTAATCAAAAAGGAAGCCAAATTTGACTTTGATGGAAATTGCATGAAGGCTTTCCTTACCTTGAAAGAGAAGCTAACCTCCACCCCTATTATCGTTGCACCGGATTGGTCGAAACCATTTGAGCTCATATGCGATGCCAGTGGTGTAGTTTTAGGGGAAGTGCTTGGCCAACGAAGAGAGAATCTTTTCCATCACATCTACTATGCAAGTAAAACTTTGAACACGACCCAAACAAATTACACCGTCACTAAACAAGAATTGTTGGCTGGGGTATTTGTATTTGAGAAGTTTCGTGCATACCTCTTGGGAACTAAAGTGGTGGTGCATACTGACCATGCAACAATTAGGTACCTGATGACAAAAAAAGATTCCAAGCCCCGATTAATTCGGTAGGTGTTACTTCTTCATGAATTTGACTTTGAGGTGAAGGACCGGAGATGGTGTGAGAATCAAGTGGCTGATCATTTATCATGATTGGAAGAAGAGGGAAGGCCCATGGGGGAGCTTGAAATTAATGACTCATTCCCTGATGAGCATATCTTGTCTGTTTCCCATGACCTAACACCTTGGTTTGTGGACTTTGCTAATTACTTAGCAAGTGATTTACTTTCGAAGGGTTTAAACTCGCATCAGAAGAAGAAGTTCCTCCATGATGTTCTGAAGTATTATTGGGATGAACCTTACTTGTTATGAATTTGCACCGATGGGATGATACAGATGTGTATTCCCAAAATTGAAATGATGCCAATACTTAGAGCGTGCAATTCTTCACCCATTAGGGGTCACTATGAGGGTATGCACACGACTTCCAAGGTGTTGCAAACTGGATTCTTTTGATCAACTCTGTTTCAAGATGCCCATGATTTAGTGAAGGAGTGTGACAAGTGTCAACGAGGAGGGGGCATATCTCGACACCATGAACTTGCTTTAACTCCAATCCTTGAGGTAGAATTGTTTGATGTATGGGGTATCGTTTTCATGGGCCTCTTTGTGAACTCACACGGGAATACCTACATTCTAGTGGTTGTGGACTACGTGTCCAAGTGGGTCAAGGCGGTGGCTTTGATGGAGCTCAAATCGTGCTCTCCAAGTAGGATGCCACGATGATCGTCAGAGCAAAACAAAATTTATAATTCCCAACGAGTGTCAGGGTCGTACCCAAGGGAACAATGTAGTCGCGATCGAGCTAATAAAGAGTCCAAGCAACTTATTGAAGTTCAAATAACAAAAAGGGAAAAGATATCCACAAGGGGTGTTTTAGACTACATCTAAAGATAAAATAAAATCAAATAAAAGATAGAGTGATCAATGGCTTTCACCTTGCTTTCTCCAAGCAAGGACAACAAGGGAGAATCGGGAATGGGAATTCAATTCACAAGACTTGCACCCGGTTCACACCTAGGTAATCTTGGCTAAAGGTATGCCCTAACTGTCTCTCGACCAATTGAGCATATATCTCGTGTATTTTCTCTCGAACTAACACGAGTAAGAAATAAATCAGCCAAATAACTTGGGGAGGTCGTCCTATTTCTATCTCGGACCCTTAAATGGGAGATTCCTATGATTAGAGCTATTCCTAGCCTCCAATCTAGATGGATTCCCAAGTACCCACTAGTGAATCTTCCCGAATTCGAGAATTTCTCTCTCGAGCAAAAACCCAAATTAGCAAGCTAAGTCAATGTTTGCAACCATTGACTATAATTTCAAGCATGGAGGATTCAATAGATCCAAATAATCAAACAAGAACAAAATCTATATATGAGTTCAATAACCCAGCAAGTATTATCTCTAATACAAACCCATCCCAAGTCAATAATACACTAATAAAATAACAATTAAGAACAAGAGTTGAAGAATGGAAACTTAAGATAATACAATAAAGAGCATCCAAATCATCACTCCTATGGCGTTGGTTGATGAACTTGCTCCCAAGCTTGCTCAAAAGTTCCAAGGATTAGCCAAAGATGTGTTCCTAATCGACTGGGAAGAGTTTTATGTGAATTGGGGTTTCCAAAAGTGGGAATTTCCAAATCTGTCCTACAGCTGCTGACGCCTTCATCGTGATCGCGTGCATGTATATCGCGATCACGAGGTTCCACTTTTTCCTTAATCACAATCGCATGATCCACTATTGCAGTGGCGATGCTTTGAGTTTCTGCCGACTCATCACGATCGCGTGGCTTTGTCTTCGTGATTGCGATGACCAATTTGATGCCAGTGTCCAGTAGCTCCTCGTTTTGCTCCATTTGACTTTGTTTTCACTTCAATCTTTCTCGAACACTTCTAAAACACAGAAATCTGCAAAATAGAAGAAATTCGTGTTAAGTTGCATTATTTATCCACTTCATACTAGCAAAAGCATAAGATTAGAAGCTAAATAAGTAGGTAGAATACCAACTTATCAAACCCCCAAACTTGAACTATTGCTTGTCCTCAAGCAACCTAAAAATTCTAACTCAAGAGGCATAAAACACAAGTGCAAATGACAATACCACAAGCCATGGAAAACCCATTTCAATCACCAAGTATGACTTTGGTTGGTACTAACAATTAGTCAATCACATGATAATTTACTCTAAGAATTCCCCTCGTTTCAAAACACAATTCAATGATGCAATGGGACACTAATAACAATCAAGTGACAATAACCAATCCTCGAGATGTGACTCAAACTACTAGCTTACCAAAATATGCTCATTTGACTCATTTTCGGAGTTTATCAATGTCACTAACTATCCTAATTCGCATGCCCTCACAACAATGAAAGTCCCAAAACATATTATGTACAAGAACAATCACAAGGGACAAACACAAACACTCACATTCATAAGGAAATTCAAGTGCACACACGTCGAACCATAGGCTTGCCCTTCATGTAGATCGCCACTAATATAGGGTGGCCAAGCTCGAAATCACCAAGGACTTGCGAGTTACGATGTTGGCTAGGGCTAAGGTGATGATATCATTTGGTTCAAGTGACTACACCTCCCTAATGATTTTTGCTCTCATTTTGAACATAGCTCGCATTTTTAATTTCAACTTCACCTTATTTCTCCCTCACACAACCCAAGATTCTCCTTTTTAACTCATAATCATTCAACTCCTTATATCACCTTCACTTGGTAGCACCTATTTTTTCTTTTCAATTTTCTCACTGGATTGATCTTTTGGAGCAATTTTCAATTCGAAATTAAGGTGCTACCTTGCACTTGAAGTGCACTTCTTTTCTTCTCCTCATTTGATCACATGCACCCCCAAACTTATGAATTTGCCTATGTTATATTTCGTTTCCCCCCCAAACTTAGGCTTTTAGCCTACATTTCATTTTCAAGCAATTAGGGAGAATGGGTTCCAAAATAGAGGTTCTAAAAAGGTCAAGGTGTTACAAGGTGCCAAAGGATGGTCACAAGCTCAAAATGGGTTCACTAGGGTTGATGTCATGGGAAGTCATTTGGGTGAAGTGGCTATCAAAAAGGGCCTAAGGTCATTTTTCAAGCTTGGTTACACCTAGAATTTTGCCTTGAATCACATTCGGGGCAAGTTCTAGAAGACATGCATGCTCAAGAATTATTCTACTACACCTCACCACATATGACATGCAAATTATTCAAGAAGGATCAATTTTTAACTTCCTAATCAAGAATCAGGAGGAGCCATTCCATATTATCACCGCTAATAAGCTAAGAGTCACAAAAAGATCAAAGGGGTTGTCACAACATTAATCTTCTCCATGCACTTTTCACAAATTTTTTGGAAGGGTAAGCCTGTTTCACTTAAAAAGCAAGACTACTTCATTAGTACCAAACAAGTCAATTGCAACCAAAACCTCAAAAGATTACAATTTTCCCTTAAGAATGACGTCACTTAGTCTATCATTGGGCCAATTCATCTATCTACATCGGTATGGCTACACAAAGTGGATCAACCCAACCATCATAATCAACAGGCATATGCGATTCGCACATGGCAAAGTGTGGGTCGCACGTGCAATGCACAAGCCAACAGTAGGCATGTGCGAAGCTCATGCAGTTCGCACATCAACATGTGCAATGCTGTGTCCCTACTCTGACAAGCTCTATCTAGCCTAACAGGTACTCAGACTTCCCCTGGCTCCAAAACATCCAACACACTTGCTATAAATAGAAAAATAAAGAAGCTATAAGTAAAGAACTAACAACCTAAACCATCAACTCCATCCATATCAACAAACAAACCCGACGAGGGCAAAACTTAACAAAAATAAGCCCGACAAGGGCACATAAATATCCAACAATACAAAGAAAATAAGCTCGACAAGGGCACAATATCCAAAATAAAATAACATGCTAGATAGAGTGCTAGCCATCCCCAACTAACAACGTGCAGTGCCCTCACTGCAACAAAATAAGAGAAGAGTTTGAGCGGGCTCCCTGAAGGTTGTATCACTCAGACTCAGAACTGCTAGGTCTAAAAAGTACCCAGTCTCCCTCATCAACATCCTCCTTAGCGTCAGACCCACATAACTTCCTCAGAGTGCTCATCATCTTCGTAAGGAACTTGCTTTGCTTCCTATCATGGTCCCTCTGCTTTTTCTATCGCCTTTCCACCTTAGCCAACCTTTCCTTGATGTGATTCTACTGGCTCGCTACATTAGCTAGTGTAGGGCCACTGGGAGTAGTGGATGGTGGCGGCTCTGATGCTGGTGTGGTGGAAGTCTCACCCGGACCCGAAGGTAAGCCTGCTTCAAGCTGATCAAGATGGGCATCCATGCCATAGACTTGGATAGAGATGTGGCAGAGTGTCGGAGGCCCAATTTTGAGAGGACCAATAGTTTTAGTAGCAATGGCTGACTCACGTGCCTCGCTAAACTCGGAAAATAGACCAAATAATAGTGAATCAACATCTATCTTCCTCTTCTTCGATGCTTGCATAGGGCCTCTCTTCTTCAAAGGGTGGATCATTTTCTAGGGATTACTCTCATTCTTTTCATCCCTCTTGGCGACCCCGTCTTGGTAGCACAAGTATGTGATCAACGAAGGGAAAAATAGACTCTTGTTACCTCTGAGCAATACTTGTTGAATTTTATGCACAATCAATTGCCCCACATTCACCGGGAGTCCCTCCATTAGAGCACAAATCACCCTTGCTTTGTCGGTGGTCATGTTGGACTCATTCTTAGATTGCATAACTCGGGCACAAATAATCAAAAGCCAAGTGCGGGCTTCGAGGTTAAACTCGGATGACTCCATCCTTGTATTCAATGCTATCCATTGCGAGATCTCGCCATCATGCAAATGTTCCACAAACCATTCGTGCCCCTTTTCCATAGCTCATGCTTTGTAGGTGGCATTGTCAGCATTCGAGAGGTTGTAATATCCATTGATCAACTCTAGATCAAAGCGAACCAGTTTGCCCCGCACCTGCACCATGAAGTTGTTGGTGAAGTCTGTCTCAGCCGCATTGGCATAAAACTCTCAGACCACGGCAAAGTTTGCCTTGATAGGTTCGGCGGCAAAGAAAATCCACCCAATGTCAACCAACTTCCTATAAAAGTCAGCCTATTTCACCTACAATCCATACAACACGATACCTTGCTCCATCATGATTGGCTTTGTCAAGAGACGGTCGTAAAGTTAGGAGCACTTGAGGGAGACGAATGTTCCTTGGTTAAAGTACTCTTCGTCGGCCATTTGGTTGGCATCTTCAAGTACAATTCTGGCCATTTTCAAGCTTAAGGTACCTACACAAGGAACAAAGTTGTCAAACAACAAGATAGGCATGTAAAGCAATGTATTGGGACCAGATTAAGCCAAAGAAACAAGCCAAAACAATTCCTAGCAAAGATGGGCAGAGTTTCTATTTTTGGGGTAGTGAAAACTGGTCATCGCGATCGCGACCCTATACATTGCGATCGCGAAGACAAAAAATATTTTTTTTCCAGAAAATTAAAGCATCGCAATCGCGGAATGGGGTATCGCGATCACGAGGCTCAGAGAAGTCAGTCATCGCGATCGCGAGATTTGGGCATCGCGATCGTGATGGTCATCTTCTTGCCCAAAAAATTATTTCAAACATTTCGTCTAACAGGTGCCTTGCACCCTTTTGCACACCATTTTTATACCACATGGGCATCACTTTTTACCCCAAAAATCAGTAAACCAACAGATTTATAACCCCCTACTAGATTTTACCCACAATTTCATACCCAACATCTAATTTACACATTATGAAGAAAGCAAAGATTGACACCCACTTGGGTGTTTGAAGCACTTACTTTAACACAAAATGAGGGTAGAGTGAAGAAAAGAAAGTGGAGATCATACCTGAGGAGTTGCAAATATGCTTATGAAATTGAAGTTGATGGTGGATTTTTATTCTTGCCTTTGGAAGAGAAAAAATAACAAGTTTCAAAGCAGTGTTTGCTTTTGAAATGGCTTAATTGGCTTTTAATACCTGGAAACTGCTCGTTGTCTCGCGATCGTATGGCCTTATCACACGATCGCGATGAGTTAAGATCCCATAACTATACGCAATCGTGAAGTGATTCACGCGATCGCGAAGAGTTATTAAAATTTTATCTCATCGCGATCGCGATGGTCAAGGGTCGCGATCGCGATGCCTTAGCATCGACTGAGTTTTCTAATATTTTGCACAGTGCACTACTTCGTCGTGTGATGCCAGTTGCGATGGACATTTTGTGAGGTGCGAAATGCACCATGTTCGCACATGCCAGTGTTTTTGATTAGTGCACTATTTTAGTGTGCGATGTCATGTGCGACAGGCACTCTTCCAGGTGCAAAAAGCATGTTTTTAGAGGTATTTTTGGGTGCTTTTCAACACTTGGTTCCTCTTCTCATCCCTTGGGAACCTAAATACAAACCAAAAAGAAATAAAAAGGTGAAATAAAGCATAAAAATGATGGGTTGCCTCCTATCAAGTGCACAATTTAACATCGCAGCGCAACGCCGGCTACCTCACCATTGAGATTTCCACTTGGAAGATTTAAACCTTCAACCCAATTTTGAATCTATCTTTCATTAACAATCACGAGGTGAAGGTGTGAATATGAGAAGGCCATTTTCTTAGTGTCGCATTTTGCACTTTTTAGCCTTCAAGTGAGGAAGGTCTCTTTGCTTTTTGTTCATGACAACTTTAAAACCGGATAAACTTTGATCCATCCTCCTTCCAAGGTCTTCAAAAAGCTTAATTACTGTGACTCTCGTCCATTCAACGAAACTCAAGGTTGACAAGTGGTTGGAGTAAGATTTGTGCGTCTCCACCTTCAAACTTGTCTCATTTATAGCATCGTCACTTTCGAATGAACTAGAGTCTTTCACGATGAACCGTTGCAACTTTAGTATCATTCATTTGATTTTGGCATCGTGATCCTTGTATGGATTAGTTGGTTGCCATAACACCTTCAAGCTACGAGCCTCCCTTGTGTCTTCCTCTTTGATAGGGAACAACTCAAAACTACTACCCATAATTGTGCATGTGTCAACACAACCATTCAAATCGATGTCCAAATTTTGGATAGCAATTTCAAGCATCCTCTCCTTTTGAACTCTCTTAGCATGCCTTTTCAACAATACCTCGAACATTGGTAGCATTCTCTCGCATTGTTCCCCATAGGCCTCAAGTTGGTGAGCTTGGTTTAACACCCATTCTAGGCTCACAACCTCACCCAATACAAATTTCTCCTCTTGTTGGGGTTCAAGCACTACTGGTACGGATTCATTTTCAGGAGATTCCATGTTTTGCAAATCTTCATCATCGTCCCCAAAGTGAATTTGACTTAGCTTGATGTTGAGACATGTTCATTTGCTCGGCTTGGAGGTTTTTCTTCATCAATTTGACCGGAAGGAATAGATAAATCTGCCATGAGTTGTGTGGCACGATTTTTCTCCTCTTCTTCTTTAGCCCTTGCATCCACAAAGCCTTGCTTTATGGTTTGCACACCCTCCTCTGTGATGTCTTGTTTGGCCAAGAGAGTTTCAACCATGGCATATAGGCTTTTCGGGTAGGTGTCTTCCTCATCATATTGAGCAAAAGGCGTGGACAAATCCATCGTGGATTATTTGGTATGATTTATCTCCTCACCTTCCTTCATTTTAATCTCCACCAAACCTTGCTTTATAGATTTCATACCTTCCTCTTAGGTTTCTAGCAAGGTTAGGAGGGTTTGGAGCTTAGCCCATATGCTTTCTTTGCTTGCTAATTCATGGTTTCTATTAAGATCACAAGCACCACTAGCAACATAGTTAGCATAAGAGGGTGGAGGAGGATGGTCATTAGGGCAATTTCTCCATGTATATCACGACCACCACACAAATAGCAATTTTGCTCATCATAAGAACATGAAGGTGAATACCTCCCTCTCCTAGGGAAAATCTTACATTTCCACTGAATGTGGGGTCCTCCTCAATAACAACAAGGATAAATATAACAAGGGTTGCAACCACCAACACCTCTATCATTTCGATATGCCATGAAATCAATCAACAAAATAAAACTAAATGAAAGAAAAACAATTATTCACAAAAATTGAACTAGAGTAAGTAAACTCAAATTCTAAACTAACTCAATACGCCAAATTGTTCGCCGGCAATGGTGCCATTTTTGATGACGCTCAAATCATGCTCTCCAAGTAGAAGGCCACATCGATCGTCAGAGCAAAACAAAATTTATAATTCCCAATGAGTGTCGGGGTCATACCCAAGGGAACAATGTAGTCGCGATCGAGCTAATAAAGATTTCAAGCAACTTATTGAAGTTCAAATAACAAAAAGGGAAAAGATATCTAAAAGGAGGGTTTTAGACTACAACTAAAGATAAAAGAAAATCAAATAAAAAGATAGAGTGATCAATGGCTTTCACCTTGCTTTCACCAAGCAAGGACAACAAGGGAGAATCGAGAATAGGAATTCAATTCACAAGACTTGCACCTGGTTGACACCTAGGTAGTCTTGGCTAAAGGTATGCCCTAACTATCTCTCGACCAATTGAGCATATACCTCATGTGTTTTCTCTCGAACTAACACGAGTAAGCAATAAACCAACCAAATAACTTGGGGAGGTCATCCTATTTCTAGATTAGACCCTTAAATGGGAGATTCCTGCGATTAGAGCTATTCCTAGCCTCCAATCTAGATGGATTCCCAAGTACCCACTAGTGAATCTTCCCGAATCTGAGAATTTCTCTCTCGAGCAAAAACCCAAATTAGCAAGCTAAGACAATGTTTACACCCATTGACTATAATTTCAAGAACGGAGGATTCAATAGATCCAAATAATCAAACAAGAACAAAATCTATATATGAATTCAATAACCCAACAAGTATTATCTCTAATACAAACCCAAAATCTCAAGTCAACAATACACCAATAAAATAGCAATTAAGAACAAGAGTTGATGAATTGAAACTAAATATTATACAATAAAGAGCATCCAAATCTTCACTCCTATGGTGTTGGTTGATGAACTTGCTCCCAAGCTTGCTCAAAATTTCCAAGGATTAGCCAAAGATGTGTTCCCAATTAGCTGGGAAGAGTTTTATCTGAATTGGGGTTTCCAAAAGTGGGAATTTCCAAATCTATCCTACAGCTGCTGACTCCTTCATCGCGATCGCGTGCATGTATATCGCGATCACGAGGTTCCACTTTTTCTTTAACCGCGATTGCGTGATCCACTATCACGGTCGCGATGCTTTGAGTTTCTGCCGACTCATCACGATCGCGTGGCTCTATCTTCACAATTGCGATGACTAATTTGATGCCAGTGTCCAACAACTCCTCAATGAAAGGCTTACAAGACCCCAATTGGTATGTCCCCCTACCAACTGGTCTTTCGCAAGGCTTGTCACCTCCCGGTTGAATTTGAACACAAGGCAATGTGGGCCTTGAAAAAACTAAAATTGGATTGAGAAAGAGCTGCTCATGCTAGAGTGGAAGACCTCAATGAAATGGATGAGTTCCGAATGCGGGCTTATGAAAGCGCCTCTATCTACAAAGCCTGGATGAAGCTCTATCATGATCAATAAATTTTAAATCAAGAGTTCCACCCGGGAGATTGGGTGCTCTTATTCAATTCTAGACTCCGGCTTTTTTTGGGAAAACTAAGGTCCAAATGGTCGGGCCCTTTCAAAGTGTTTCAAGTCTTCACTAATGGATCTATAGAATTGGAAAATGAGGATGGCCCAGTCTTCAAAGTCAATGGGCAGTGAGTGAAGAAGTACTTAGGCATTCCAGAGGAAGCCACATTCTTAGAAGCCATTTACCTTGACGATCCTTGAGTGGGAGGTACCTTCCTTGAGCCATGACGTTAAACCAAGCGCTTCTTGGGAGGCAACCCAAGAATTTTGATTTTTTTTTACTTTCTGTATTTTTTCTTTCCGATTTTACTTTGTGTTTTGTTTTTGTTAGCTTTATAGTTTGGAAGCAAGTTAAGGATGTATGGGCTATTTTCAGGATGTGCGACGCACCATGCGATCGCATGTCAGAAGGTGCTCCTCACACAGCTGGTCGCATGGGTAAAACAAAAAGCTGGAAAGTTGAGCTCCACGGTATGCGACTGGTGTGCGGTCGCATGAGCGATTGTGCATGTCGCACATCAGTTTTGCACCTTATAATAATAGAGAATTGGAAGATTCTCCAAAAATCCATGCCACCATGCGATTGATGGGGTGATTCACATAACTCGAAGTACGCACCGCACTTCTTTTGCATAAGCAACAAGCAGAATCATGGCTCTATTACCAGATTAGTTTGTGCGGTCATACCAAACTTAGTATGCTTCGCACAAGTTCCTCAGGGAGTACTCTATTTTCTCTATCTAATATCATTGAGGACAATGCTCCATTTGTGTTTGGGGGTGCTCAATTTGGTTGTCGCCTTGTTAATAGTAGTTTAGTAATAAACTCTGAGAGTTTTCGTAATACCATGGTTCTTTCCCAAGGAGAAAAAGTTTTGTTTATTTTCTTTTTCTTTTGTTTTTTTGTCAAACTGGGTTGGTGTTTCCCTATGATAGATTGAGAGGCGACTTTCTTAAGGGAAAATGCCAAGTTTAGTTTAAAATTGAGTCCGTAGTTGCTTTTCTCGAAATGGGCCCACCAAAAAATTCTTGGCAAGTTGTTTTTGGAAATAAAAGGAAGAAGGGAAATGAATTTTTGAGGAAAAGCATTCTCTTGTTATGACTTGCACACTCTTGCTTTGGCTTGATTGAATCACAAATGAGTGTGTAATGAACTTAGAATAGCTTGTTGAAAGTCATTTGTCCCAGTTGATTTTGAGACTAATGAGAGAAGTCTTGTGGTATGATGCCTTGTGTGGTGAGGCTTTACCTTGATTCTCGTGCATGTGTGTCATCTTGAACTTGCCCCAAATGTGATTCAAGGCAAAATTCTAGGTGTGACTGAGCTAGGAAGATGACCTTAGACCTTTTTTGATAGCCACTTCACCCAAATTACTTCCCTCAACATCAATCCAAGTGAACCCCTTTGAGCTTATGACCATTCTTTGGCACCTTGTTTAACACCTTGACCTTTTTGGAACCTCTATCTTGGCGCCTATCCTCCCTAATTTCTTGGAAGTGAAACGTAGGCTAAAACCCTATGTTTGGGGGGGGGGGGAAGAACAGACAACATAGGCAAATGCCTATGTTTGGGGGTGTATGTGATCAAATGAGGAGAAGAAAAGAAATGCACTTCAAGTGCAAGGTAGCACCTTAAGTTTAAATAGAAAATTGCTCTAAAAGTTCAACCCAATGAGCAAAATGAAAAGCAAGAATAGGTGCTACCAAAAGAAAGTGATACAAGGAGTTGAATGATCATGATTGAAAAGGAGAAGCTTGGGTTGTGTGAGGGAGAAATAAGGTGAAGTTGAAATCTAAAAATGTGAGTGGTGTTTGAAATGAAAACAAAGAGCATTAGGGAGGTGTAGTCACTTGAACCAAATGAAATCCTCACCTTAGCCCTAGCCAATATCGTAACCCACAAGTCCTTGGTGATTCCTAGCTTGGCTACCCTACATTAGTGGCAATTTACATGAAAGGCAAGCCTATTGTTCGACGTGTGTTCACTTGAACTTCTTTAAGAGAATGAGAGTCTTCTTGGTTCTCTTATAATCCCGTTGTTTTGAGAATTAAATGATTGTGATTTGTATTCTCTCTTGTGGTGAGTGGCATCATGCACTCGAGTTGAAACATGAAGTCTCTATTTCAATTGAGAGGAATGAATGAGATAAGTTGTGTGGAGAATCTCGAGGCAAACCTTGACCGTGCATGCCAATGACTTGAGAAGCTTAAATGTCTAGTTTTTAATGACAAAATTCCCTTGATTTTGAATAAGAAATGAAGTCCTTTTGAAAAAGGTTTTGAAATGAACAATTGCCTTGATATTGTGGTGGTTCAAATTGAGATGAGCATTGTAGTTGAGTCTTTTTGTTTATTCTTTTTCTTGATTTTTAGCATAGATTAGTCTTTTGTGCCTTGATTGAGTCTAGAGCATAATTCTTTCCTTGCCTTATGAGTATCTTGCTTGAGGACAAACAATAGTTCAAGTTTAGGGGTTTTATAAGTCGGTAATCTACATACTTATTGAGTCTTTATCCATGAATTATTGCTATATTTTGAATAGATTTAGAGGTTCTTATAGCCTTTATTGATGTCTATACATGTACTTGTGATAAAAGATGGAAAACAAGAAAACGGACCCAAAAAGAGCTTAAAAAGAGTGAAGTGTAAAGTGATAGAAAAAGATAAAGATTTTGCCTTGAGATGCGGCACTTGTGCGACACGCACAAGCCTTGGTGCATTTCGCACCTCTCACCGCATGGAGCCTTGCATTGATTGAAGATTCTGATATGAGGTGCGATCACTGTTATGAGGTGTTATGATGACATCTCCCAAGTCAGCTAAAGTCACTGGTTCAACTGAAGAGGGTGTGTGACACGCACATTACAACGTGCGAACCGTACGTCGCGCCGCACGCCACCCAAAAGGTATTTTTGTCCAAAAATTTGGTGATGTTTTGGGAAAGTATTTAAACCTATTTTAGGCACAATTGTAAAAAAAAATTCTTCAGTTCTGAATACTCTTGTGTAATTTTAGCTTTGAGAACAAGTTTTCTCTCTAAGAAGAAGAAACGGGTTTCAATCAATTCTTTCTTCCAATTCTTAGTTCACCATTTGTGTACAAAAGTGAGCTTAGATATTGAAATTACACTTGAATGAAGAGTAATTTGACTTACCCACTTGGTATATCTCCTTCCCTTAGTATGAGTAGCTAATTTCATTGTCTAGGGATGTGTTGATAATGGGTGATTGACAAATGGGTGTGGTATTGCTAATCCTCACTTATAATTGCTTATTTTACATGGGGTCTAGTTGTTTCACCAAGTTTTTATCCTAAAATTAGTGGTTGTAAACATTGATTTTTCTTACTTGGTTATGAAAGAGAATTCCATAGCTTCGGATGTGAAATTACTAGTGGGAACTTAGGGTTCCATTTAGATTGAGGCTAGAAATAGCTCATATCGATGGAATCACCCATTTAAGGGTCTAAGCTAGAAATAATATGACCTCCCTAAGCTTTAACTTGGTTGTTTGTTGTTAAACCGATAGTGCTTTAATCGAGATTGTCAGATATATAGTTGTTGATCGAGAGATGAACAACGATACCCATAACCAAGGCTACTTTTGTCAATGAGTGA
This sequence comes from Jaltomata sinuosa, assembly GCA_003996215.1. NCBI lineage: Eukaryota > Viridiplantae > Streptophyta > Magnoliopsida > Solanales > Solanaceae > Jaltomata > Jaltomata sinuosa. The sequence goes on from QJPP01000263.1 coordinate 109,317, forward strand.
GATTTTGTGTGAATAGGCAATCACCTTATCCCACACTAGAGCCCTATCGGACACACATCCCTAGTTGTCTACTCTCATTTGTACACCCGTTTTACTTTATCGTCTTGCTTGAATTGAATTTTTGTGACAGAATTCCCAATTCCCCCCAATCCTTTACTTTCTTATATTTAAACACTTACTCTCTTCGTAAAATCATTTCTATACAATCATCATTGTGTTATCTACAAGTCTCTGTGGGTACAACTGTAATGACCCTTCCGGTCATTTACGCGTTTTCGCCTTTCTCGTATCGTTAGATCTTTTCTATAACGGCCCCAAGTCATTTATGGCTTGTTGGGACCGGTGGTTCGGTGCCCTGGCCGTTCGATTGGTATTTATGACCAATTCCCTGTTTTAGGAGCTGAGTATCAAAATCGTGCGATAGTGATTTGCGATCGTATGACCTTAACCCTCGTTTGGTATTAAGGCTTGCGAGCCTAAAATTTAAGAATTTTATTAACATCGCGCGTATTTGAAAATATTTTATTTAAAAGTTGAATGTGGTAAAAAGTTATATTTTATTGCCTTTCTAAAATATTTTAAAGGTCTATGAAAAATACTTTTATTATGATATAATTGTGTATGTATTTATTTTATAAGGTTTTTATACATTGTAATATTTTAACGGAGATAGTAAATTTAGTTATGTTGAAAGCTATTATTATAATATAGTAGGTTTTATTTGAAATGATTTTCTATTAATTATGGTATATTCAAAATATTAAATATATTTTACCACGAACCTATGCAATACCCGAATATATTCACAATGGAACAAATTATGTTGGTATGGACACCCCCTCCACGTGGAAGTGGAGGGAGTGTACAACAAATGCCTACGTGGTGTCATTAAGTTAGGTGTACTTGGTACTTCTTTAGTGAGATATAACCAAAATTGTGCTACACCCATTTGCTGACTACTTTCATTATATATTATATTAGGTTAGAACTAATGACATTTTCTTTTCATTGTGACAAACATAAGCTCCAGTACCCTTTTCACTTTATTATTCCTCTCTAACAAGTGGGTTATATAGATGTTACACGTATAGATATATTGTGTTAAGGAGGGGAAATGATGATTGGTTGGTGTTTTTGTTAAAGCACCATAAGAAATCGATTATTTACGTCAAGGTATTCAAGCCCGAGTTCAAGTTTGATTTCATTTCAGAGCTTTTTGGAGAGGTTCGAGCTCGAAAATTATTGTCCTAGCAGCTTGTCATTGGACGACAGGTAGGTTATGGTTTATTTTCCCTAGACTCCGCATATATAGGATAAAATTGTATTAATGGGCATCCTTGGGTTGGGTTTATTAGGTCGGTACCACATACCTTGACCGCTTTATTCATGCCTGCCTATTTTTGTCCCTCCGATGCTTGTAGTACTTGCCGATATGTTTTATTTACCCTTGTGGCCCTGTGAGGCCTTGTTGACTCTAGAACATAGAAGGTGGGATATTGAGAATGTCCGCGAGTCCCAGGCATAGAATTATCCTTCTAGGCTGGTTATGCTTGCTGAGTTGCTATGGGCCTGTGCAGGGTCGATAGGTTGATTGTGAGCTACTGGGAAGCTATTGTGTTTGATCATACCATTTCCATGCATATAAAGAGGTTTTATCCATGTTTTACTACAGTTTTGGCTTCGGGCGTACTGGCCCTATTTTCTAAACCATGCATGGCCCTGGGGGCCCGTTTTTGATGGAAATGAATTGGAAATGGTTTGATTTACCTTGTGAATAATCTTGGGGTAAAAAAAGGTCAAATTATGATTTCTATCACCAGTTTTACTATTAATGCTAGACTCGGCAGGGCCGGGGTGCTAGTTGAGTTTCTTATGAAATTGGGATGGTTTTTAGCCTCGGTCGGACCGAGCACCTGAGCTGACTTTCTACTGTTTAGACCCAGTTATTCTCGGGAACCCTTGGAGGGGTTTTTGAGATATTTTCCCACTACTTTAGTCCTGTACAAGATCTGGGCATGCATATATCTAGACTGGGTCTCTATCTTGAACCCGTACTTTCTTCCAGATGACATGTTTTGATACTGAGTTTTAGTATGGAGTCGGGGACCTCCATGGACCTTGCCATCTGGGACTGGGGCTTCGGGCTGCGTGTGCCGGAGGAAGGGTATATGGTGGAGTAGAGGTATACGGGCAGTGTCCTTCCATGGAACCTACCTGCTGGGCCGGATCGGCACCGGAGGAGGTACATACAGAGATACCATTTTCACTTGAGATCTTCATGCATCATATTATTCATTATTTGAGGCTCCACCCTTGTTTGATGTTTGTTGATTGTACACTCCGGTAGTATGGGATGCCGGAGGGTTTGTTTTCACTTATTTGTGTTCCTCCGTTGTATGGGCGGCCGGGGGACTGTAGGTAGACTCTTGTTATTTATTTATGGAATTTTTCCCTGTTATGGCTAAGTTGTTGGGTTCTGGATTTGAGATTGACATGATTAGTTCGATCTTTGATTTCTATTTTCCCAAGCATGTCTATCTCTACTCTTCACTCCCTTTTCCTTATACTTAAGGTTACCGGTATACCATCTATTTTGTAAACTTATTATGTATATACTGTTATTGCAAGGACCCCAGGTGCGTTGTTTCTTACTTTAACCTGTGCCTATGGTGTATATATTCTGCTTGCTGGCCTCACACGTGGTTCTGTTGGTTTCCCTCTGGGCTAGTTCCTGTGTACCTTTTATTGATTTCTGTGACTACTTGCTTCTATTCTTTCTGTTACTACGCTTTTATCTTATATGTGGCCAGTCGGCCTATGATACCTACTGGGTACCTTATGCTTCGCATTTGGTGCTCACCCTACCCCCTGCATCTTTTGGTGCAGATCCTAGCTTGGGCCATCGTTGTTAGATCACTGTGATTCATGCTTGGAGATCTATTGGGGACTACTTCAGACTGAGGGTGAGCTCTTGGCGATCGAAGCTTAGCTTTAGTTTATCTTTTGCTTTATGTACTCTATTACCATTCAGAGACATCTGTATACGTTATTTTGGATCGTTTATACTCCTTATATGTAGTTCTGGCTCTATACTATGATACCAGATCTTGGGGTTTGGTTTAGTTTCCACATATGTATATATATATTCCTGCTATCTATTCTCTTCATCTTGTTCCCTTACTTTTGCTTATTAAATTGTTCTTCCGCTTATTGGTTATATAGTATCCCATTACTAACTGTCCTGGGCTACGGGGATTGGTTCGCCTAATGGAGGGTTTTTGGTTCCATCATGAACAAGAAATCGGGTCGTGAGAGCTTGGTATCAGAGCTCTAGGTTCACCGATGTCATCGGTATAGGAGCCAATATCTAGTAGAGTCCTGAAGATCGGGGCGGAGACATTCGTACTCAATCTTTGGGAGGCTGCAGTGGCATCTTAGGATATACTACCATCTTATTGCCTCTATATCGTGCATCTTATCCTTGATGGTTTCTTGAAATCTCACTTGTTCTAGTTCATTCTCCCGCGGATGGTTCATACGAGAGCATTTTATCAGACTTATCCAGGGTTCTATGACAGTATGTGAGTATGAGACTCATTTCCATCAGCTTGCTCCATTTGGGGCTATGATCATTCCTACTAAGCTGGACAGGGTTCGCAGATTTGTTTATGGGTTGCGGACAGAGCTGAGAGAGCCAGCCATGATATTAGTTGCTAGTGGTCGATCATTTCAGGCTATTGCAAATTATGATCATACTGTGGAGGACTTGTATCGACATGATCAGGGGCTAGGGATAAGAGGCCTCGTTATCAGGGTAGCTTCAGTGTTTCTTGATAGGGTCGTAGAGGTTCGGGGCAGTGGGGCTGGGGTTATCAGCCACAGAAGAATCAGGGTCAGACTAGTAGACCAGTTCAGGCTTCACTTCAGACTTTGGGTAGTTCTCAGTTTGAGTAGGGGCAGTCTTCGAGAGGTACTACCTCTGGGGCATAAGGCTGGGGTGGCCACATGGGTTCAGCTAGTTTGTCTCGACAGGGTAGGCCATCGGGGCCTTGATATTATTGGGGTGTTAGCGGTCACTACGCCAGAGATTGCCCTTAGTAGGGTACAGTTCAGTTGGCCGAGCCTTTACGAGCAGTTCTGCCTCCGGCTAGAGGGGGTGGTTGTCAGGGTAGAGGTGGTGCTCCGCATGACAGAGCAGGTGGTAGGGATGGCAGTCGGGCAGGTGGAGGTCATCTTCAATTTTACGCGGTCCTTAAGAGACCAGAGGCAGAGGCATCAGATGTTGTGATTACATGTACGATTTCTGTGTGCCATCAGTCTGCTATGGCTTTATTTGATCCTGGATCCACTTGTTCATATGTATCTGCCTACTTTGTGCCTTGTTTGGGGTTGTCTAGTAAGCCATTATCTGTTCCTGTTTCTGTTTCGACCCCAGTAGGAGATTCTTTAGTAGTGGATCAGATTGTGAGATCCTGTGTGATATCTGTTGGTGAGTTGGAGACTTGGGGTGATTTGACGATCCTTGATATACTAGATTTTGATGTGATACTGGGCATGTATTGGTTTTCCCCTCACCATGTGGTTTTGGATTGTTGTGCCAAGACCATTACCATAGCCGTGCCTGGTGTATCCCCAGTTATGTGGCAGGGTTCTGTTAGCCATGCACCATCTGGGATCATCTCTTGTCTTCGAGCTAGGAAGTTGATTTCCCATGGGTGTTTAGCTTATCTAGCATATGTACGAGATGCTAGTGCTGACCCTACGTCTCCTGAGTCTGTTCCTGTGGTTAGAGACTTCCTTGATGTGTTTCTTACCGACCTGCCAGGCCTTCCACCTGAGAGAGATATTGATTTTCCTACTAAGTTAGAGCCGGGCACCAGGCCCATTTCTATTTCTCCTTACCGTATGGCTCCGGCTGAGTTAAGGGAGCTTAAAGAGCATCTCCAGGATCTATTAGCTAAGGGGTTTATTAGACCGAGTGTGTCACTTAGGGGTGCTCCTGTTCTCTTCGTGAAGAAGAAGGATGGGTCGATGCGCATGTGTATTGATTATCGGCAGCTGAATAGGGTGACAATGAAGAATAGGTACCCGATGCCAAGGATTGATGACTTGTTTGAACAGCTTCAGGGTTCAGTCGTGTTTTCAAAGATTGATTTGAGGTCCGGCTACCATCAGTTGAGGATTAGGGCGGAGGACATACCTAAGACAACATTCAGGACACGTTATGGCCATTATGAGTTCCTGGTGATGTCTTTTGGGTTGACTAATGACCCCGCAACCTTTATGAACTTGATGTACATGGTTCTAGGCCCGTATTTGGACTCATTTGTGATAGTTTTCATAGACGACATCTTGGTATATTCGTGGAGTAGGGATGAGCATGAGCAGCACTTGAGGATTATACTCCAAACCTTGATAGATCATCAGCTCTATGCCAAGTTCTCAAAGTGTGACTTTTGGCTTGAGTCAGTTGCATTCCTAGGGCACGTGGTGTCTAAGGATGGGATTAGGGTTGACATGGGAAAGATTTCTGCGGTTTGTGATGGGCCTAGACCTACTACTGCTATTGAGGTCCGCAACTTTATTGGGTTAGCAGGCTACTACAGACGGTTCGTTCAGGGATTTTCTTCCATAGAAGCACCCTTGACTATGCTGACTAGGAAGGATGTCCCATTTCAGTGGTCGGATCAGTGCGAGGATAGCTTTCAGAGGCTTAAGGCCTTATTGACTTCAACTCCTGTTTTGACTTTACCGGTTGAGGGTTAGAGCTTCTCTGTGTATTATGATGCTTCCAGGGTTGGTCTTGGTTGCGTGTTGATACAGCAGGGTCGAGTGATAGCATATGCGTCGAGGCAGCTGAAGGTTCACAAGCGCAACTACCCCACTTATGACTTAGAGTTGGCGGCAGTAGTTTTCGCGCTTAAGATCTGGAGGCATTACCTATATGAAGTTCACTGTGAGATCTTCACTGATCACCGTAGTCTTCAGTATATCACGAGTAAGCAAGAGCTGAACTCGAGGCAGAGGAGATGGGTCGAGTTACTGAAGGACTATGACTTCACTATTCTGTATTATCCGGGCAAGGAAAATGTGGTAGCAGATGCCTTGAGCCGGAAGGCGGTGAGTATGGGTAGCCTATCTTCTTTTTAAGTTTCAGAGCGACCGTTGGCCTTGGACATCCAGTCCTTGGCTAACCGTTTGGTTAGGCTTGACTTGTCGGATCCTAAAAGAGTTCTCGCCAGTGTTGAGGTTCATTCTACTTTGATTGATCAGATTCAGAGCCATCAGTTTGAGGATCAGCAGTTGTGTGACCTTTGTGATTAGGTTGTTCAGGGTGAGAACAGTTGAGCTACTCTAGATTCAGATGGCGTTCTGAGGTTTGATAGTCGCCTTTGTATTTCGAGAATTAGTGATTTGATTCAGTTGATACTTCATGAGGCATATTGTACTAGATACGCCATTAACCCTGGCACAACAAAGATGTATAGAGACTTGAGACAACTTTACTGGTGGAGTGTTATGAAGCGGGATATAGCGGAGTTCATATCTCGGTGCTTGAACTGTCAGCAGGTTAAGTTCGAGCACATGAGACCTGGTGTATTGATGCAATGACTTCCCATTCCTGAGTGGAAGTGGGAAGGGATTACTATGGACGTCCTTGTTGGTTTGCCTCATACTTCTCATGGGTTTGATTCCATATGGGTGATTATTGATAGGCTGACTAAGTCAACACATTTCTTATCGGTTCAGACTTCTTATGGTGCAGAGAGGTTAGCTCAGATTTACCTTCGTGAGATTGTTCGATTGCACGGGGTCCCAACTTCTATCATTTTAGACCATGACACTCAGTTCATATCTCAGTTCTGGAGGGCTATTCAGCGAGCTTTGGGAACAAAGGTTTAGCTTAGTACTGCTTTCCACCCTCAGACAGATGGCCAGTCTGAGAGGACCATTCAGGTCTCCGAAGACATGCTTCGGGCCTGTGTTCTTGACTTTGGAGGTTCTTGGGATCAGTTTGTGCCCTTGGAAGAGTTTGCATATAATAATAGTTTCCGTTCTAGTATTGGCATGGCATCTTTCGAGGCTTTGTATGGTAGGCGTTGCAGATGACCGGTTGGTTGGTGTGATGGTTTGAGTCTAGGCCATAAAGTACAAATTTGCTTCGAGATTTCTTAGACCGAGTTCGAGTGGTTCAGGACAGACTTCGGACAGTCCAAAGTAGGCAGAAGAGCTACGCTGATCGTAGACTTTGTGCCTTAGAGTTCAGTGTTGGTGATTTGGTATTTCTCCGTGTATCGCCCATGAAGGGCGTGATGAGATTTGGTAGGCGGGGAAAGCTTAGCTCAGGTACATTGGGCCATTCAAGATTCTCCAGAGGGTTGGTAGTGTTGCTTTCATGTTAGCTTTGCCTCCGATGTTTTCAGCTATGCACCCGATTTTCCATGTATCGATGTTGCGGCGGTATGTTCTAGACGAGTCTCATGTATTGCATTGGGGTTCAGTTCAGTTGGATGAGAGTTTGTCCTTTGTTGAGGAGCTGGTTGCTATACTAGCCAGAGATGTTAGGAGGTTGATACCTAGGGAGATTCCGGTTGTTAAGATTCAGTGGAGGCACCGTCCAGTTGAGGAGGATACCTGGGATACCGAGAGAGAAATGCGAGCTCAGTATCCACAGTTGTTTGAGCCTTTAGGTACTTTCTTGTCCTTGACTTTCGAGGACAAAAGTCCTTTTTAGTAGTGGATGATGTAATGACCCTTCCGGTCATTTATGCGTTTTCGCCTTTTTCGTATCGTTAGAGCTTTTCTGTAGCGGCCCCAAGTCATTTATGGCTTGCTGGGACTGGTGGTTCGGTGCCCTGGCCGTTCGATTGGTCTTTATGACCAATTCCCTGTCTTAGTAGCTGAGTATCAAAATTGTGCGATGGCGATTTGCGATCGTATGACCTTAACCCTCGTTTGGTATTAAGGCTTGCGAGCCTAAAATTTAAGAATTTTATTAACATCGCGCGTATTTGAAAATATTTTATTTAAAAGTTGAATGTGATAAAAAGTTATATTTTATTTCCTTCCTAAAATATTTTGAAGGTCTATGAAAAATACTTTTATTATGATATAATTGTGTATGTATTTATTTTATAAGGTTTTTATACATTGTAATATTTTAACGGAGATAGTAAATTTAGTTATGTTGAAAGCTATTATTATAATATAGTAGGTTTTATTTGAAATGATTTTCTATTAATTATGGTATATTCAAAATATTAAATATATTTTACCACGAACCTATGCAATACCCGAATATATTCACAATGGAACAAATTATGTTGGTATGGACACCCCCTCCACGTGGAAGTGGAGGGAGTGTACAACAAATGCCTACGTGGTGTCATTAAGTTAGGTGTACTTGGTACTTCTTTAGTGAGATATAACCAAAATTGTGCTACACCCATTTGCTGACTACTTTCATTATATATTATATTAGGTTAGAACTAATGACATTTTCTTTTCATTGTGACAAACATAATCTCCAGCACCCTTTTCACTTTATTATTCCTCTCTAACAAGTGGGTTATATAGATGTTACACGTATAGATATATTGTGTTAAGGAGGGGAAATGATGATTGGTTGGTGTTTTTGTTAAATTCCAATAAGAAATCGATTATTTATGTCAAGTTATTCAAGCCCGAGTTCAAGTTTGATTTCATTTCGGAGCTTTTCGGAGAGGTTCGAGCTCGAAAATTATTGTCCTAGCATCTTGTCATTGGACGACAGGTAGGTTACGATTTATTTTCCCTAGACTCCGCATATATAGGATAAAATTGTATTAATGGGCATCCTTGGGTTGGGTTTATTAGGTCGGTACCACATACCTTGACCGCTTTATTCATGCTTGCCTACTTTTGTCCATCCGATGCTTGTAGTACTTGCCGATACGTTTTATTTACCCTTGTGGTCCTGTGAGGCCTTGTTGACTCTTGAACATAGAAGGTGGGATATTGGGAATGTCCGCGAGTCCCGGGCATAGAATTATCCTTCTAGGCTGGTTATGCTTGCTGAGTTGCTATGGGCCTGTGCAAGGTCGATAGGTTGATTGTGAGCTGCTGGGAAGCTATTGTGTTTGATCATACCATTTCCATGCATATAAAGATGTTTTATCCATGTTTTACTAAGGTTTTGGCTTCGGGCCTACTGACACTATTTTCTAAATCATGCATGGCCCTGGGGGCCCGTTTTTGATGGAAATGAATTGAAAATGGTTTGATTTACCTTGTGAATAATCTTGGGGTAAAAGAAGGTCAAATTATGATTTCTATCACTAGTTTTACTATTAATTCTAGACTCGGCAGGGCCGGGGTGCTAGTTGAGTTTCTTATTAAATTGGGATGGTTTTTAGCCTCGGTCGGACCGAGCACCTGATCTGACTTTCTACTGTTTAGACCCGGTTATTCCTGGGAACCCTTGGAGGGGTTTTTGAGATATTTTTCCACTACTTTAGTCCTGGACAGGGTCTGCGCATGCATATTCGAGACTGGGTCTCTATCTTGAACCCGGACTTGCTTCCTGATGACAAGTTTTGATACTAAGTTTTAGTATGGGGTCGGGGACCTCCATGGACCTTGCCATACAGGACTGGGGCTTCGGGCTGCGTGTGCCAGAGGAAGGGTATACGGTGGAGTAGAGGTATACGGGCAGTGTCCTTCTATGGAACCTACCTGCTGGGCCGGATCGGCACCGGAGGAGGTACATACAGAGATACCATTTCACTTGAGATCTTCATGCATCATATTATTCATTGTTTGAGGCTCCACCCTTGTTTGCTATTTGTTGATTGTACGCTCCGGTAGTATGGGATGCCAGAGGGTTTGTTTTCACTTGTTTGTGTTCCTCGGTTGTATGGGTGACTGGGATACTGTAGGTAGACTCTTGTTATTTATTTATTGAATTATTCCTTGTTATGGCTAAGTTGTTGGGTTCTGGATTTGAGATTGACATGATTAATTCGATCTTTGATTTCTATTTTCCCGAGCATGTCTATCTCTACTCTTCACTCCATTTTCCTTATACTTAAGGTTACCGGTATACCGTCCATTTCGTAAACTTATTATGTATATACTGTTATTGCAAGGACCCCAGGTGCGTTGTTTCTTACTTTCACCTGTGCCTATAGTGTATATATTCTGCTTGCTGGCCTCACATGTGGTTCTGTTGATTTCCCTCTAGGCTAGTTCCTGTGTACCTTTTGTTGATTTCTGTGGCTACTTGCTTCTATTATGTCTGTTACTACGCTTTTATCTTATATGTGCCCAGTAGGCCTATTATACCTACTGGGTACCTTATGCTTCGCATTTGGTGCTCACCCTACCCCCTGCATCTTTTGGTGCAGATCCTAGCGTGGGCAATCGCTGTGATTCATGCTTGGAGATCTGTTGGGGACTACTTCAGACTGAGGGTGAGCTCTTGGCGATCAGAGCTTAGCATTAGTTTATCTTTTGCTTTATGTACTCTATTACCATTCAGAGATATCAATATACGTTGTTTTGGATCGTTTGTACTCCTTATATGTAGTTCTGGCTCTATACTATGATACTAGGTCTTGGGGTTTGGTTTAGTTTCCGCATATGTATATATATATTTCTGCTATCTATTCTCTTCATCTTGTTCCCTTATTTTTGCTTATTAAACTGTTCTTCCGCTTATTGGTTAGATAGTAGCCCATTACTAACTGTCCTGGCTACAGGAATTGGTTCGCCTACTGGGGGGTTGTAGGTGCCATCATGACCAAGAAATCGAGTCGTGACAACAACCCCGACATCCGTTGGGTATGACCCCGACATCCGTTGGGTACTTAGAAATGTATTTTTCTTGACGATCGCTGATAGTTCCATCTTAGAGAGTACGTTTGAGCGTTTATCACATGCCAACTATGAATATCAGTAAAACCACCCGAAACACGTGTCTCCTCAGTCGTGCAAGTTCAAATAATCAGTAAAATCGCCCAAAATACAAGTCTCCTCGGGAATGCAAGTTTATAAGCCAGTAAGTCTTTCTCAATATAGTTCATTCAATTTTTTTCTTTAAGGAAGCCAACTACATTTAAAGTATTCCCAAAATTCAATTTTTGTAGCCAAAAACAGTGTTTTAGACCAAGTTATCCATATGCCATGATTAAGATAGCAATAGCACAAGAAATGAGATGAATAACCATGCAAAAGATCAATACCAAGTCCAACCATACCATACTAAAGAAAGGATACCATCCTAGTGTAAGTACTATTTGATATTACTAAACTAACCCCTAATCCCCTAGGAACCCCACCTAAGGTAGTCAACTAACCGAAATTTAAGCTAAGGCAAGTAGCTAACCAAATCGAGACAAGCCACGCAACTAATTGAAAGTACGCTAACATAAGCAACTAACTGAAGTTACATTAAGACATGCAACTAATCGAGTGTAAGAAAAAGGGTAAATCATACTGACCCGGAGTCTAGCCAATCCAGCATCCACGACCTCGGTCCTACAAATATATAATAAATAGGATAAAATAGAAGAATGAAGCGGTAAGTACAAATCATCGGTAAGCACCTACTCTATCACGAAACCCTCCTCTAAATCTGTACTAAGGAATCTAATCACCTCAACAACACAAGCAACCTAAATTAAGTTAAGGCATCCAAATCTAATCCTAAGGATACTAGACCTACTAAGCCAAGTCCTAAAGGACCAACGACTGCCTATACAAAGGTTTTCGAAGCAAAATTTTACTCTAAGGCTCCTAAACAAGCTACAAGACCATAAATACCTAGATATAGAGTATTCAAGCGACAATATCCAACCAACAATTAGCAATTTATCACCCAAATACCTTAAACGATCCAAGTCTAAAAGTAAGTAAGTTGTAACCTACCTGGAGCCCAAACACATGCTCCTAAACCCACTATATCAGAGCTTTTTCCTTCCGAGAAGCCTTCAACTGCTGACACACTATCAAAATATTAATCTATGTGTTAAAATATGAAGAACAACACCCATATCACTACTTTAAAATTTGGTCCAAAAATCGAGGCAAGAATCACTTGCGAGGCCCACTTACAAAATCAAAAAATTAGACCTGCCAAAAATGTCCCTTGTGGGATAAGGGTCACATGCTCAAAATTTGAGCATGATTTGACTTCAATTTCAAGCTAGAAATAACCCCAAAGTAGAGGAATAAAACAAGGATCAAAATGGAGAATTTTGACGGAATAGAACCATAAATTTATGATTTAATGATGGGATAATGATCAAGGACAAGCACCAACTGACCCTAAGCTATGGAGGGTGATCCCACAACAATTTCTTGATCTTATGCTCTCAACAATAGAAGAATTCTCAATTAAAATGATTTGAAAATGAAGAGGAAATAATTATATACTGCCAGACCACTGACCTTCGCGAACGCAGGAAGGCCATTGTGAACGCGGCCTCGCGTACATGGCTAGCCCCTCACAAACATGAAGAGGAAATGAAAATAGGGCCCAGAGCCCTTTCTTTATAGATACAGTAGAGCCATTTCTAGCACGTAAATGCAGCAGACCCCTCGCGAATGCAAAGGGTTAAATTGGTTGCACCAACTGGTGAAAAACCAGCAACTTTTACCAAGTTCAAAATTCACTCGGATGGGCACTCGAGATTCATCTAAAAATCTCGTGCATGCAAATAAAATATGCTATACACCTAAAAATGGTATTCCAAACTCAACGGAATCGATGAAATTTCCTCTAATGACCCTTCAGGTCATTTTCTTATTTTTTGATTTTTTTCTTTTTTTTCTCTTTATTTTAAGCTTTCCCGTAGTGTCTACAGGTTATTTATGACTTTTCTGGATATATGGTTTGGTTCTCAGGTAGTTCATTTGTGTTTTAAGCCCCTTTTCTTGTTTGAAACTCTTAAAATTGGTAGAGTTGACTTTCGTCAATATTCAGAGATGATGGCCTCAGATGAAATTTCCATTAGTGCTGTTAGCTATAGAGCATTGACTTTGAGCTATAGGGACCTTTGATTCGGGTCTCGAGGCTTTAGAACTCATTTTGGGCTAATGGGTTTCTTTGGTAAAAAGTTTGTTTTTGGGCGTAGGGCCCACTTTTTGGTAAATTAATCTCTATTGGAAATTTTGTTGATTCTATTATGTATGGAATTCCATTTTTGGTAGGGTAGCATAGTTCATTTGCATGCGTGGAGTCCCAAATGAACCCTGAGGGTCCATCCGGTGACTTTTTAACTTAAGAAAAATCTGTTGGTGTTGTTGCAGGTGCATGTTTCAGACCTTCATCGTGACAACGAGGAAGGCTATACTATCATGATGGTTTGCCTTGTTGGGCATCACAACCGCGAGGATCCCTTTACGCGATTGTGATAAAGGGTCTGTGGACCCGACACCCATTTGTTCTTTGTAACCGCGTGGCTGGACCGTCGCGATTGCTATGGTCTAGCCAGCATGGTCATTACAACTGTGTGGGCTCCTTCACGATTGCAATGAAGAAACCCTGGTAGTATAAATTGTTTTCCCTTTGATTTCTCCTCATTTATTCCAAACTTCCACCATTTTTATAGAGCTTGAAGACTCATTCCAAGCTCCCACTCCCTCCTAGAGATTTTGGTAAGTCCCTCCTAGTCCCTTATTCCTTTTTCATCATTTAATTCTTGTTGCTTCGATTTAAATTTCCATTATTCCCTTGTTTCAAATTCTTGATCAAAGCGGGCGTCGGGGCTATTTTGGGCCTCAAAATGAGTCCTGTTCGCACTTAAATTTTAGGTATGGTTTTATAATCTCACTACAAATTTAATGGTGATTTTTGTTTTCTAATTCATCACGCGGGCCCAAAGGGTTATTTTTCTGACCTGATTTTTGGCTTGATTTTTCGTATAGCATTATAGGTTTCATTCTTCTCATCTTGACACATAGTTTATGTTTTTGATAGCATGACAACTTTTTGAGGTTGTTCGAAAGGGGAAAACACATGAGTGATGGTTTGTGCTTGCAGTTCAGACCCGAGGTAGGTTATGGTTTACTTATTTTAGATTGGCTTAGTTAGATTTTATATGTTATGAGTTGCATGAACGTTAGGCTAGCTTAGGATAGAATTAGTCTTAAATACTATTTTCTGCTCTTTTTGTCAACCTTCGAGACTGTAGAATAGTATTACCATGTTTATCCTTAGTTTAGGAGCTTGTAAAATTTTTGTGGCTAGCCTAGAACCCTAGAATGCTTTTAGGAGGTTTTAGAGGTAGAGTAGGCACTTTTGTTTATTTTCGTGGTTATTTTCCCATTCCTTCCACTTTTCTTTACTGTATTTGTGTATCTGTGGGCTTGAGGCCACAACGTGGATCGGATGGAGTTCCAGATCAATTATCTTATTTGGAGGGTATTGTTTTCTCTGAATTTGGCATCATATCTCATATTGCATTGCATGGCAAATGGTTTGAAAATGATGGAAATATGAGGTTTTCGGTTCAAACATGAGATTTTTACTTAACCACTGGTTTTCAAAGGAAAGGAAAGTACCACTGCTTATACCGGTCTGAGGGACATTTCTGAACCTTTTCTCTATTTTACTTTCCTATTGATGAGTCCGAGGTACAATTTAGGGTGGATCGAGGAGTACATATATGGATTTTACTTTTATGCATATGTTGATGAGCTCGAGGTTACATTTCAGGCGTCTGGGATACCATATATCTGGTTTTACTTTTCTATATTGGCCATATTCTGCATCATATCATCTCACGATGCATTGCATGACATTGCATTACTTATATGCACTTGGAGTGACTTTGCCTTTATAATCATTATTATCTTCACCATCAGTGTATCTAGTTTTGTTTTCTGTTGATTACTAGATTTAGGTGGATCCCTGTAGCTAGTTTACTTTTGTGTCTTATAATATATATATTATCTTTCTGAGCTTAGTCGGCCTATGATGCCTACTGGGTACCCATTATTTTGGTACTCATACTATACTCTGCATCTTTTTTTAATGCAACACCTAGTACAAGCCACCCTCGTTGATCCTCCTATCATTAGAGGCCAGCTGTTGTTCGCATCGTGGTGAGCTCCCGACACTTTGGAGACTTTTGACTACTTTGCATCTACATTTCTGTCTATATTTTGTATTTTGGATAGACTGTACTTGTTGTATAGCTATTCCGTACTTTATATGCTCTTGTACCAGTGACATTAGGTCTAGGCTTGTTTCTTGTATATATTGTCTTCTTGGTCACTTTGGGCCATTTTTGTATGTTTATTACGATTGATATGTATCTATATTGTTGGCGCTCTTCTTGTATGTCTCCCTTCTGCTTTTTGTTATTAAATTATTTTATTATACTTCCATATTCTTGGGTTGGTTTGCTGATGATGCTCAAAGAACTCTCCCGAAGGAGGTGGTAGCAATCGTCAAGCAAAACAATAAGTAATCCAACGGGATGTCATGGTCGAATCTACGGAGAATGGGACAATAGTTTTGCGACTAAACGTCAGAGTTCAATTCACTAATGTGAGTAATTGTCCAAATAATTTAAAGTAAAAATAGGGGGAAAAGGTTTGCGAATTATCGAATTGCAAGTAACAAGATAACGACGTAAACACGATTTAGAGAATTCAAGAGAAGGAAGACTAGGGGTATGCTTCCGATGGGGGTCTACAATGGGATAGGGAATTGATTAATCATGCAAACTTTCAATTAAAGATATGGGTAGATTGGTTCAAGCTATATTTAGTAGTCTTTCGACCCTCCAAATATATGTACCATGATCTTTGCTCAAGCACCATAGATTTACCTTAAACCAACTAATTAATACGTGGGTGAATTAAATTATCTCTAGATTTGATTCTTAGATGGGAATTTCCTTCAATCAAACTATTTCTAGCCTTAATCTATAGTGAAAATCTCAAATCCTCACTATTGAATTCTTACCCAATTTATAAACTCCTCTTTCAAGCAAGTACAAAATTAGTAAACTCAATCAATATTTACAACCATCAATTTTATAATTAAACCATGAAGAATTCAATAGATCTATACTAAATAATCAATTATAAGCATAATTTATCAATACCCATATCCAAATTCAAACATCCATCATGCACATACCCCTAGAATAGGATTTAGCTGCTCATATTAAGGGAACAAGAGAATATACCAATTGGGTTTCCTAAAATTCCATTCATATTAAAAGCCAAGTTCCAATTCCAAGCTTAAATTCCTTACAAATGGCGTTTTTCAATGAGGAGGAAGAAAAGAAAAAGTGTACTCTCAATACTCTTCCTTGAAAAGTAAAAAAACTTTTATAATTCCTCTGGTACAGAACCCAAAATGGGTTTTAGAACCTTCCCAAATACGTCACAAGTACTTGGACAAAAATTCCCTTCGGGGCAAGTGTGATAGATGTGCGATGGCACCTTGAGGTTTGCGGATCGCAGGTGACTTTCTTTTCAAGCAGTGAAGTCCAGTAGCAGGTGCAAGTCAGGTGCAAAAGGGAGGGCGATTGCCCTTTTCATTGTGCAACTTGCATGTTTGTAACTGCTCAGGCAGTTTCTGATCTTCCATGTGTTTTGTAGGTGCCTCTTTGCGGCTCGCACGTCATTTTGCATCTCTTAATAGTTTCTTGCCCTTTCTGATCACCTTCATACTTTAACTTCATTTTAAGATCTTTGGGTTCAATTCCTTTGGTTTCTTCATTTGACAAAGAGTACCTGTATTTATGTCAATAAAGGCAATAAGCACCTCTAATTCTCATCAAAATATGTAAATAATTCAGGAGTAAAGGCTCAATAAGTTGGTAGATTACCAACTTATCAATCCCCCAAACTTGAACTATTGCTTGTACTCAATCAAGATACTCACAAGGTAAGGAATGGAATAGGTTCTCAAAACATAAGTGTTGTACACAAGATTTCTTGGCTCTAAAACCTAAGAAAATAACAACAAAGGACTCAAAGCAAAAAGACTCAACTACAATGCTCATCTCAAATGGTATCACCATACTCTCAAGGCAAGTGCTCATTTCAAAGCTTTACTGAAAAGTATTTCATTTCTCATTCAAAAGAAGTAGATTTGTTATACAAAATATGATTATCAAGCTTCTCAAGTCATTGACATGGACCTTCAAGGTTTGCCCCGAGATTCTCCACACAACTTGTCTTATTCATTCCTCTCAATTTAAATAGAGACTTCATTCTTTATTTCAAGTGTGTGATGACACTCACCACAAGAGAGAATCCCACTCACAATCATGCAAATCATAATAAAAAGGGATTATAAGAGAACCAAAGAGACTCTCACTCTCTAAAAGAACTTCGAGTGCACACACATTGAACCATAGGCTTTCCCTTAATGTAATTCTCCACTAATGTAGATTTACCAAGCTCGGAATCACTAAGGACTTACGGGCTATGATGTTGGCTAGGGTTAAGGTGAGGATTACATTTGGCTCAAGTGACTAAACCTCCCTAATGCTTCTTGTGATTATTCAAAGCACCACTCACATTTTTTAACATTAGTTTCATCTTATTTCTCTCTCTCACAACCCAAGCTTCCCTTTCAACTTATTCATTCAACAACCTTTTGTTTCATTCATTCAGTAGCACCAATTTCTCCATTTCCTTTTCATTTTGCTCACTTTGTTGAACATTTTTGAGCAATTTTTCACTTCGAGCATAAGGCGCCACCCTGCATTGAAGTGCATCTCTTTTCTTATCCACATTTTGTATATACACCCCCAAACTTAGGCTTTTTCCTATGTTAACATTTCAATTCCCTCTCCCCCCCCCAAACTAGGATTTTAGCCTATATTTCACTTTCAAGACATTAGGGAGGATGAGTGAAAGAATAGAGGGTCCAAAAAGGGTTAAGGTGTCTAACAAGGTGCCAAAGAAAGGTCACAAGCTCAAAGGGGCTTACTAGGGTCAATGTCAAGGGAAGTCAATTTGGGTGAAGTGTCTATTCAAAAAAGGCCTAAGGTAATCTTCCAAACTCGATGACATCTAGTATTTTGCCTTGAATCACATTCGGGGCAAGTTCTAGACAACACATATACACAAGAATGAAGTATAACCTTACCACACAAGGCATCACAATTCAAGAATTTCACAACTAGTCTCAAAATCAATTGGGACAAATGACTTTTGACAAGTTATTCCGAGTTCTTCTACATACTCATTTGTGAATCGGTCAAACCAAACGGGGAGTGTGCAAGTCATGAAAAGAGAATACTTTTAACAAAAATCATTTTCCCTCTTTCCTTCAATTTGAAAATATTTTTCCAAGAAAATTTTTGGTGGGCCCATTTTGACACAAGTAAAACACGAACTCAATTTAACACTAAGACTTGGCAATTTTCCTTAAGAAAGTCACCTCTCAATCTATCTTAGGAAAACACCAACCCAGTTTGACACAAAAATAAGCAAAAAAATACAATTGCTCCTTTGGAAAGAACCGTGATATAAAGAAAACCCTTGGATTTTATTTGACTAATCTATTATTAACAAGGAAAAAATAAGTTAAGCGCTCATGGGTTAATGGAAAACAAGCCTTGGCGTAGGCACTAAGCGCGTTTGGAAGGTGTGGGTAGTGAAATAATTGTGTGTGTAGGACTAACCCGGTGATATCACAACTCAAACAATCAATAGGATAAGCCCAACAAGGGCACAATTTAACCATTTAAGAAAAATAAAAGGCCCGGCGAGGGCATAACACAATCATCCAAACTATGCCTAAAAAGGACCAAATTATCTAACACGAAAAATAAAAAGGCCCGACAAGGGCAATAAAAATAATATCTCAAAGTCCAACAAGGGCAACCAACAATATCATAAAAAAATCAATGCACCACCTCCCTCACTTAAAATAAAGCACTGCCCTCAATACTTAAGCTTAAAGTAAGTAAGGGAAAGATGCAAAGACTCCCTGTTCTGGCTAATCCTCCTCCTCCTGGTCAGCCAGCTCTAAACTGGTGCCTACTCCTCCCTAGCGAGAGTGTGCAGTGTGCTGTGACTCAAAGAGCACCTATTGGAATACCTGTGTATCATCAAGCTCCTCATCCTCTCCACCTATAGTAGCAAACAGGGTATCCACTAGGCTAGAAGTTGGGTGAGAGGCAGCTATGGCACCCTCAAAAGTGCTCTGCAGCCGCCATTGGAGCCTTCCCCTTAGCTTTGTCAACATCTCTCCAGATATCAGCCATAATATGATCAACAACGTCCACCCTTTTGCATAATTTTGACACCCTGTCCACCACATCCTTTATAGCATTCTTTATAGCCTTCTAAATCATGCCTGGCAGCTTCTTGGCCAGAGCGGTCAGCTGATTATCATGGGAGTATGTCATGTTGACCAGCTTCTGAAAGTTAGTCGGGGTTGAGGTTGAGGATAAGGGGGAAGGTCCAGGAGGGGAAGCAACTGTAGGATTTCCTGACTCTGTGGGAGTAGGTGCACCTGAGACTGATCTAGTAGGAGAGGAAATGGTGGGGTCAACATCAGTTTCCACAATCTGCACACTGACAAAATTATGTATCTTGCGTTTCTTTATCCTAGGAGCATCAACATTCATCTTCTTCTCAAGATCAATCACACTAGTGGCAAGGGTAGATACATCAAAGGGAAAATACTAGATCCCAGCCTTAGCACATAACTTACTAATAAGCAGAGGGAAGGGAAGAGAAAGATTACCACTACCACAATCTCACCAAAATTCACATGGGCCCATGATATGATGGAGGCTACTAGAATGTCACCCTCATGTGTAACCTTCTAATCATTTTTAAAAGGTAAGAAATAGGAGCGGACGAAGTCATACCATAGGTGCGCCTCAAATGAAGACTCTGATGCAAAATTATGCCCCTCATAGTTGCCCAAATAGGAGTCCCAAGAGCAATGATAGAAGCATCCCAGCCATGTGGTTTATCATTTGGAAGGGCATTAGCCTAATATTCTAGTGTAGGCTCAATCGGGTCATCCCAATAGATGGGATTGATAGCAGCCAGTGTAATGTGAATTTCTTTACCCCAGACTATCACTGAAACTAAGCAAGAGAAATAATCAATATTGCCCATGTATTTCATGGAGTCCTGCTTGGCTTGGTAGGAGGCATAAAATTTATAGACCACCTCAGCGTAATAATCTCCTGGCATATCTATGAATGAGAACCATTAGCGAGTAGTGAATTAGTGGTATATCAGGCAAATAAGCCCCAACCGCTGCAAGGTTAAAGCTTTACTCCAGGGTGAAGGTTCTTCCTTGTCCCTGTTGTTAGAGGGATTTCATGCCCTCTACCCCAAAGCGAATCCTCTCCTCTTCAGTAACTTGCATAGGAGGAGGTGCTGGGGCACCTACGGGGGCTTTCTTCTTTCTCTTGGACTTGGTATTAGAGGTAGGAGGAGCTGGGGGCCTTCTTGTACTGTGACCTAAATTACCCCTACTAGAAGACATTTTTTGCCCAAGGAAATTGTGAGTGCTCAAAAGAAATAACAAATTCTTTTTGTATTTTTGGAATAATAAAAGAAGAAAAATGCTAAAAGAAGTTAATAAATTAAAAAGAAATTGAATGCATAGGAGAAGAAAAGGACACCAGGTAACTGCTGGCATGTGCAAGTCACATGCGAGCCATAAGTGGGGATTTGCGCTTCGCATGTGGCTTTGCCCATGCTGGCTGAAACCTTGGTAAAAATAGATGAAAGGATCAATGGCATATGTGAAACACCTCATCTAGTTTGCGCATCGCATGTGCCTTCTCCCTTGCAGGTAGTACATTGGCACATTTTTGGCACATATATGTGATGCTTTATGCATTTCATAGGTGAAGATCTGCGTGTTGCATGCGAAATGCATATGAAAATAGTAGGAATATTTCAATTCCTCATTTTCATGTGCGTTGCATATGAGATTCACAGAGCAATACCTGTGAAATGCACGTGCAAAAGAGGCTATGAACATAAAATTTAACATGACCTAAGGCATTATCAGCACTAGTTGACTTATTACCAAGTTAATTGGGTACTCAAACTTCCCCAAAAATCTTCAAACACTATCAAGACCCAAACATTATGAAAGATTTGCTTAACGACTTCCCTTAAGAAGGACGTTACCCCTTCTATTATCGGGAACATCAAGCATTCATGAAAATTAATCAAGCACATTCAATGCAACAAGAGTTCACTCCCTTCAACCAAATTGCTCACCGAACAATTATAATCAATTGAAATAACACAAGGGCGCGAGGTATATACAATTTCGGCCCACATAACACAATTCAACCAAAAACATGCAAAGATGATGATTTTCCCTTAAAACTAACGTCACCCAATCTATCATTGGGTCAAACCATGCATCATTGCAAGTGGGTTACTCAGAATTCACCCAAAAAATACAAAATTAAGGACTAAAAATTTACACAAGTTGCATACATCATCCTAAAAACATGATCTACCAAATTCTTCTCAAGTAAAATTGACAATATACCCCAAAATTGGGATCCCAAAAATAATATCTCAACCAAAATCAATATGGTAGATTAAACTAGCATGCTTCACAAATGACATTCTCAATCTACTTAAAAATAAGGATTTAACATTGGGGAACTTACCACAAGTGACGATGAGGGATTAAAAAGCAAAAACATGAAGCTTTTGGTGCCTAACAATAGAGACCCAACTTTTTCACCAAAAAAAGGGAGGTGCAACAGCGGATTAGTGGAGGTGGTGACGTAGTAGTAAGGGAGAAGGAGATTTTGGCGAAAGTTTGGAAAATTTGGGGAGTTTTGGTGTAGAGTAATGGAGATTTGTGTGTGAGTAATGGGAGAAAAGTGAAAAAAGGTGACGGTTTAAAGGGAGAAAGAAGAGGAAGAGATGTGGGTCAAAGTCTAAGTTAGGTCGGTCAATGGGTAGGTCAAACAATTTTTAAACATACCTGCACTTGCATCACGATATGAGATTCACACATGACAATGTGAATCTCGCATGTCACTTTGCAAGTGATGTTTTTGAGCCAAATTTTTACCGGTTTTCTATTTTGGCATGCGACAGCAGGGGTGACGCACGAATCAGCAGGTGCGATTCGCACCTCTAATTGCACATGCCTTCAGCTCTTTATTTTTCTTCTCAGTGCATTATTTGTCAGAGGCAACACCACCTACGGCCGCAAAATGCCTCATGAAAAACACATGAGGTTCTGCATATGTCCTCCAAATTTTTCTTCCACTTAGCCATTTTTCAACTCCATGCATTCCTAAACACATCAAAAACAACAAAGGATAAAGGAAATAAACTAAAAACACTAGGGTTTCCTCCTAAGAAGCGCTTGATTTTACATCGCGGCTTGATAATAGTACCTCAACTCTGAATCATTTCCCAGTGGCATACCAATATGATTGGCACAACCCTATCCAAAGAAATGGAAGTACTTCTTTAAAATCCTCATCACATCCTCGTGTTGCCAAGTTTGCAACATCATAGATATTGTCACTTGAGGGATGTCATCTGGATTCATGTGCATTTCTACCATGTATGGTGGCTTAGGTAAGATTAAACCCTCAGGATTCTTGTTTTCTCGAATATTCAAGACTAAAAGTTTGTCATTAGGTAGTGCATCCTTAATCTGAACCTCTCCAGGGACTTCAACCATCTCACCCTCGGTAGCAATCATTGACATAACTCTATACTTATTCGGTAGTTTGGTGGGTTGACACATGTTGAATGTGACTTCTTCACTCCCTACTTGGAATTTGAGTTCCTCTAGCTCCACATTAACAAGGGCCCTTCCGGTTGCAAAAAGTGGATGCCCCAAAGTGATGGGCACTTCAAGATCAACATCACAATCTAACACCATAAAATCAGCTGGCAAGATGAACTTGTCTACTTTTACCAAGACATCAAATAATATCCCCACTGGGAACTTAATTGAATGGTCAACCATTAGTAACCTCATTGATATATGCTTAGGAGTAGCTAAGCCTAAATTTTTGAAAATCACAAGGTGCATTAAGTTGATGCTTGCTCCAAGGTAACACAAGGCTTTTCTGAACAAGAACACTGCAATGGTACAAGGGATGGTTAGAGCTCCTGGATCCTCCCATTAAGGATCTATATTGCTCGTCATGACAGGACTACAACTATGGGACACTTCAACCATACCCACATCAATCACACATTTTTTCTTTAGTAACTCCTTCATAAATTTAGCATAACCCCAAATTTGCATTAGAGCGTCAACCAAAGGAATATTGATGGATAGTTTGTTGAACATGTCTACAAACTTTTTGAATTGATTATATTCCTTTTTCTTGATTAACCTCTGAGGATATGAAGGAGGGAAATTAGGCAATGGCTTTGGCAGACTCAGGGCTTCCTCCTAGATCTCAATAGAAATTTAAAGAGGAGACTCAGTCTCGTCCTTTTCCTCATGCGGGCTATCATTAATTTCAACCATATTGGGTGCACTAAGCATCATCCCAATATCTGGACTTGCATCACTCTTTTTCTCAATCCTGACTTCCTCCTCTATCTTATCATCCTTCTTTATAACAACTTCTATGGTTTGTTCCTCACTCCATTAAGCATTCTCCCACTTTGAGTCATAATTGCCATCACATGACCATCATTTTTTGTATTTGTGAGAGTGTCACTTGGAAGGGTACCTTTAAAATGTGGGTTCATTAGAGAAGAGAGATGGTTCATTTGATCCTCTAAGTGCTTGATTAATGCCAAGTGTGAACTCACTATTTGATAAAGAGTGGATACCTCACTTTTTAAGTCTTTCACCCTGCTATCCATAAATTCAACTTTTTCCAACACTTGAGATAACATATCTTCAAACTTGGAAAGTACAGGGTTACTCACACTTGGCTAATATGGAGAAACATTGGCTTTTGGTGGAGGCACATAGGGATTAGCACTTTAGTGATTATAACAATCACCATCTCTCTCACATTCTCGCTATTAACCTTCACATTATCTACCCTGCTCTCTATCCTTTTATTGAGTGCCCTTTTCTCGGTTCCAACCTTGATTCTTGTCTCTTGGATGCTAAAGATCCTGGTTGGTACCTTGATATCCGAGTCGAGAACCCACTGCTAGAAAACAAAGCTCCTCATCTCTCAATGTATGAGTACCAACTTCATCATGATCTTTCAAACCATAAGTACCCACAACATTGACACTTTTGGTCCTGGCTCTCATTATATGTTTGGCTAATAAGTCAATTTGAGTCATCAATTTGGCCATGGTCTCATCTCTTTCCTACTCCTTTATCCTTAACTCACTAGTCATAATGGAAGAAGTAACACCCGGTGAGACATTGGCTTCTCTTGTATGTTATACCCTATTGGTTTTTGTCATTCAATCTAAGAGAGCCACAACGAGACCATAGTTATGGTCCATAAGTGTTCCACCTACGATGTTATTCTCCACTGATTTGTTCATAGAGTCTATAGATTGATAGAAACTTTGGAGAAGAACATTTTCCGATAAATGATGGTTGTACATAACAATAACTTCTTCTTTAACCTCAGCCATACTTCATGCAATGGCTCATCGGGTAGTTGTTAGAAATTGGTGATATCATCCCTTAATTGAATCATCCGAGAAGGTGGAAAAAATCTCACCAAGAAGGCATCAACTAGTCCATTCCAAGTTATAATAGAGACCTTAGGGAGCTTCTCAAGCTTGGCTGTTGCTTCCCCCATAAGGGAGAATAGGAATAATTAGAGTTGGATTGACTCTTGAGATATATTATGAATATTGAAACGCTGATATATTTCAACAAATTTTCGGATATGTCTGTTGGCATCTTCATAAGCCAGTGCTCTAAGGAGTCCTTTCATTTGTATCAAATGAAGCATTATGCTCATAACATGGAATGCAAAATTTCCAATAGTTGGGGGTAGGTGGATGGCTCCCATGGTGCCATGGACAATAGGTCAGTCTTCCACGTCCAAAAATCCATCAATACACTTTTGATCACCCACTTGGCTCATGGGTAACCTATTCAAAACAACACAAATAACAAAAAAGTAAAAGAGACCAAACACTCAACAAAAGTCAACTAAACGATAATCAAATGGCAAATCAAGAACCATTCCCTGTCAACGATGCTATTTTTTGATGACACTCAAAAGCACTCTCCCAAAGAAGATCGTAGCTAACGTCAAGCAAAACAATAATTAACCCAACGGGTTATCGAGGTTGAATCCATGGATAATGGGACAATATTTTTTCCACTAAATGTCAGAGTTCAATTCACTAATATGAGTAATTGTCCAAACAATTTAAATTAAAAATTGGGGGAAAAGGTTTGCGAATTATCGAATTACAAGTAACAAGAGAATGACGTAAACACAATTTAGAGAATTCAAGAGAAGAAAGACAAGGGGTATGCTTCTGATGGGGTTCTACAATGGGATTGGGAATTGATTAATCATGCAAACTATCAATTAAAGAAATGGGTAGCTTGGTTCGAGCTATATTTTGTAGTTTTCCGTCCCTCCAAATATATGTACCATGGTCTTTGCTCAAGCACTATAGCTTTACCTTAAACCAACCAATTAATACTTGAGTAAATCAAACTATCTCTAGATTTGATTGTTAGATGGGAAATTCTTTCAATCAAGCTATTTCTAGCCTTAATCTATGGTAGAAATCCCAAATCTCCACTATTGAATTCTTACCAATTTATAAACTCCTCTTTTAAGCAAGTACAAAATTAGTAGACTCAATCAATATTTAAAACCATCAATTTTATAATTAAACCATGAAGAATTCAATAGACTCATATTAAATAATCAATTATAAGTACAATTAATCAATACCCATACTCAAATTCAAACACCCATCATGCACAAACCACTAGAATAGGATTTAGCTGCTCATATTAAGGGAATAAGAGAATATACCAATTGGGTTTTCCAAAATTCCATTCATATTATAAGCTAAGTTCCAATTCCAAGCTTAAATTCCTTACAGATAGTGTTTTTCAATGAGGAAGAAGAAAAAAGAAAGTGTACTCTCAATACTCTTCCTTGGAAAGTAAAAAACTTTTATAATTCCTCTGGTACAGAACCCAAAAGGGGTTTTAGAACCTTTCCAAATACATCACAAGTACTTGGACAAAAATGCCCTTCCGAGCAAGTGCGATTGATGTGCGACGGCACTTGCGATCGCACTTTGAGGTTTGTGAATTGCAGGTGCCTTTCTCTTTAGGCAGTAAAGTCTACCAGCAGGTACGATTCAGGTGCAAAAAGGAGGCGATCGCCTTTTGCATTGTGCGGTTCGCATATTGGTAAATTCTTAAGCAGTTTTTGATCCTCCATGTATGATGGCACCTACAAAACGCAGGTGCCTCTTTGCGGCTCGCACATCATTTTGCATGTCTTGATAGTTTCCTCCTCTTTCTGATCACCTTCATACTTTAACTTCATTTTAAACTCTTTAGGTTCAATTCCTTTTCTTTTTTCATTTGACAAAAAGTACCTGCATTTTCGTCAATAAAGGCAATAAGTACCTCTAATTCTCATCAAAACATGACATAGTTCAGGAATAAAGGCTCAATAAGTTGGTAGATTATCAACTTATCAAGTGGTAAGTATTCCGCCTGTCACACGGGTGACCTAAGTTTTACCCCCTGCAATGGCACCATTTTTTATGAAATTCAAAGAGCACTCTCTCAAAGGAGGTGGTAATGATCATCAAGCAAAACAATAAATAATCCAATGGAATATCGGGATCGAATCCACGGAGAATAATGTAAAGGCTATTGAGATAATAAAGAATTAAAGTAACTTATTAAAGTTCAAGGAGAAAAAAAGAAATAAAATGATTGGGGGTTTTGTTGTTTGATAACACGAACGTGCGAGGTTGACCAAACATTGCAACGCAAGAATAGCAATGGAGATTTGGGAATAGGAATTACTTCAAATCCATATGATCTATTACAAATTAATCAACTACTTACTAGATTAATCATGGGTCAATTAAAATATGCCTTGGAATCTCAATTATCCACCAATATCTCTCGATAATTGGCAAATATTTCTCAACTAGTTCTCTCGAATCTAGCTAAGTGTGAGCAAAGCTATTCCAATAATGGAAATACTAGAATCAACTATCTCTAGCTCAATTCCTTAAATAAGGTTTAGAGCCTCAAGTTAGTGCTAATAAACCTTTCCCCAACTTCGATTCACTCTTTCAAGCCAAATCAAAGTAGAAGAGGCAAGTCCAAGGATTGAACACTCTCTTTAGAATAAATTCAAGCACAAGATTAATTAGATAATCAAAGACCCAATTCATAAACTAGAAAATATTTAATTAATTGCAAAAGTGTAAGATAAGAATTTAAATCCAAATAATATTTATCTCTAACACAAAATCCAGATCTCAAATCAACCAATACACCTATAGTTTTAGCAATAGAAAGCAAGAGTTGAAGAAAGGAACCAAACATTTTACAATAAAATCTTCCAATCTTCACTCCAATGGTGTTGGGTGATGAATTTTCACTCTAAGATAGCCAAAAGTAGGTCTCTATATGGCCAAAGATCAATAATAATGAAAGATATTGAATCCCCCTTCCTGAAGTGGTTGGAAGTTATTTCATGTGGATTGGGGTTTCCAAAAGTGTGAAATGACCAAGTTAGGCCTTACTGGAACCCGTCAGCCACACCTACAAAACTTTTCATCGCAGGTGCGTGGCTGATGTGGCAGAAGATTTGGCGCAGGTGCGGTAGTCGGCTGACATTAGCATCAGCCGCAGGTGCACTGGTTTCTTCATTGATGCAGAGCCGCAGTGGCGGCTTCTTCTAGCGTAGGTGCGCCTTCAGCAAGATAATGCATAGATATTGGTCACCTAAAACATAACCAAAACACGCCATAAGTAGTCTCATATCACCATTATATGATGCAAAAATATTGAGAAAGATATGTAAATAAGTGGTAAATTCACCACTTATCAACACCCCCAACTTAAGTTCTTGCTTGTCCTCAAGCAAGTTACAACCAAACTCAAAAGAGACTCTAACTATTTTAAGCACAAGGGCCATCCAATCATTTTCATAACACACTTTTCACTTAGGCGCAAATAATATGATTTTGGTTGGTACTAATAATTAGTCAACCACAAGTGAATGCTTAATAAAACAATCCCCTCAATTTCATACACATTTCCAAGAGTTACAATAGATTTTCAAGGATGACCAAGTGACAACAACCAATCCTCAAGAAGTAACTCAAAACTACTAGTTTACCAAGCATACTCTTTTGACTCATTTTTGGAATTTATCAACATCACCAACTATCCTAATTCACATGCCCTCACAAGAATAAAAGTCCCAAAAACACTCTATTCACAATGATAAAACAAGGGATAAATGCACAAACACTCATACTCACACTCACAAAGAACTTCAAGTACCAACAAGTAACAAACTATAAGCTTGCCCTCATTTTCATTCGCCACTATCTCAAAAGCAATCAGTTAGAGATCTCAAAGGACTTTACTAATCTTGTAATGTAGGCTTGAGGAAGGTAGGATACACATTTTGATTAAAGTTACTACATACTCCTTGAACACTACACACCTTTTTCAATTTGAAACCAAATCCATTCTTTTCCATTTTCATGCAACACAAAGCACTATTTCACTTATTCCATTTGATGCCCCAAATCTTATCATTCTATTCACCTTGAAAGATTTCTTTCCTTTTTCTATTTTTTCACTTTTTCTTCTAGTTTTGCTTTTCTTTCCAAATTCTTCCTTTATTTTGACAATTCTTTTGGGGTTTGACAACAAAGCCATGATAAACTTACTTAGCACTCCTCCAAGGTGTTTCTTCATCACCCCAACTTAGGCTTTTAGCCTAAATTTACACTTGTAGAGTTCAAGGAGGGATGGGCTCAAATGAGGGATTTATTTTCAAAATGGATCAAGTCTTGTAATGAGGTTGCCAAAGAAGAGGTATTAGGCTCAAAAGGGGTAAGTAGGGATACAATTAGTGCAATGATAGGCTTTTAAGGCTAAGTAGGCTTCAACAATCACAAAAAGGCCTAAGATCATTTCTCCAACCATCACAAAGACTAGAATTTGAACGACTAACCGAGAAAGTTCTAGATGACACAAGCAAGAAAAAGAATTATTCAACAAAACTCACCACACATGGTATGCGAACTATTCAATATGGGTCAATTTTACTTCCTAATCAAGAAAAAATAGAGCCATATTCTACATTTACAACCACTAATGAGTTAAGAGTCACAAAAAGATTAGAGGAGTTGTCACTAACATCATTCTTTGTGATTCAACTACTCACATTAACTTTTGGAGGGGTATGACCAATTCACATGCATGATTAAATCTATTAGTACCAAACAAATCACTATCAATATTATCTCAAAAGATGATTATTTGCCCTTAAGAATAATGTCACCCAATTTATCATTGGGCCAAATCATCTATCTAAATCGATATGGCTACTCAGAATTCACCAACATATATATATCCCAAACCCAAGCAAACCTGTGTTTGCACATGCATTTCGCATGTGCCAACTTGTGGGCCTCAAGTGCCAATGCACCTGCCAGGTAGTATAGGTTTCCCTTCTGCCCAGCATATGTGAAGCACTTGCGTTTCATAAGTTAACAGTTGTGTCTCGCATGTGCAAAGAAGTGCTACCAACTCAAGTAAGTTCAATCTAGTCTAACAGGTACTTAGACTTCCCCTGGCTCTAAACACCAAACAAAGCTACTATAAAAGAAGATAAAAAAGTACATAAAGAAGTAATGAAAGTGACTAATCCAACAAGATTTCAAACAACAAAAAACCTAGCGATAGCATAATATCTAAAGAAAACAATCCTGGCAAGGTCACAATATCCAAAATGATCTCGGCAACAACATAAAACAATACAAATATCCAAAACAAACATAAACATCACACAAATGCCACCCCAACTAAAAACTAAAGCAGTGTCCTCAATGCAAACTATAGAAATGAAATATAAAAATAATAGTGCTAGGCTTCCTGGAGTTTGCATCAGACTGGCGAACTCTGGAATAGGCTGCATAGAGCTAAAAAGAGAACTGCGCCTCATCATCATCATTATCACTCTCTCCCTTAGATAGGAAAGAGTACTCCTAACTCTTATTATCTTTAGTCACTGGGATCTTCTTGTTTGGCTACCCCCACTTGAAGATAGCTTTTATACCTCTCCACATCTTGACCATGAACCTGTTTCTCTTCTTGTTCTTCTCCTTCTCAGCCTTAAAATCTTACTAAAGAGCAACATGGGCCTTAGCTAACTCAAGAAAGGCCTGGTCAAGCAACTCCACAGAAGTTGTCACAGTGGCAATGGACTCAGCCTACTGCTTCTGGGCATCCAAGAAAGACTGCATCTCAGCTTTGGTTAAAAGGTCATTTGAAGGTGATGGATGTGAATAGCTACTGGGAATCTGTGCCATTTTTTTCCGAATGGAGTCCAACTAAGAAACAATCGACCCAAAAGGTCCCTCAGTCTGTGTGGCCTAATAGGAGGGATCCTGATCCACTTATATCAATCTTTCTTTTCTTTCTCTGTGGTACACCCTCTTCTTCTTTTACTTTTAATAGATGGAATAGTCTATCAGGTGCTATCTAATAATCCCCCAAACACTAAACAACTTCAACCTGCCTACATAACTCAGTGATTAAGGAGGGAAATATCAAGGTCAAGCTGTCCTGAATTAGATACTCCTTCAACATCTGGACTATATAGTGACCGACATTCACGGGAATGTCATCAAGAATGTAAGATATCATCCTAGATCAAAGAGGAGGGACACCATACTTATGCCCCCTGGGTGAAACATGGCTACAAATAATCTCTAACCATATATTTACCTCAGCTGTGAAGTCACTTGATGATATTTCCCTTAGCGTTCTTGCCCAACTCACTGTTGCCCCTGGAGGGCACAATTTAGACACTAGTCAAGCGCTTGAACATAAATACTTCTCATGCATCAGCTCAAGTGGATGATTAGGCAGCCTATAAAACACATATATCTGCTCCAGACCAAATCTCACAACCTTCCCCCTAATGGTGAGTTTTGGGTCGTTGAAGTCCGTACGCTTTATGTTTTTGTAGAACTCCCTCACCCATTCCTCATTTGCATCACAAGGGGTAGGTATGAAATATGTCCAACCTGTGGCCACAAGATGCCCATGGAAATATGGAAGACGCTATGCCAAGTTCTTCTCAACTATCTCCCTCTCTGATTTATCTTTTTGTCAAGAAGATTGTGATATTATAGACGCTCACAGTCAAGAGACATGAATCTCAAAGCATCAAATTGTGTTTTCAAAGCTTCCTCCTTAATTTTATCACCCAAAGGCTTATCATCAACAAGGTTATGCTCTATTTTATGGCTTAAAGTTCCTTGAAGATTTACAGTGAGATGGAGGGATTTGAACTTCCGTGTCTCTTTTCTCCTTTAAGAATAAGCTGCTCCTTCCTTCTTGAAATTCCTTTCTTTTTGATTTATGAAGTTCAGTGTGTGAAATTGAGGGATGATATTGTGGCTAATTTGGGAGTTGAGAATCTGAGGGAGTGGGAATAGTTGAGAGAAAGTGGCAAATTTGAAAGAGGCTAACTTGCCTTCATTGTGAAAAAAGAATCGATAGGTGCACATGCAATTACTTTGCCACAAGGGCATCATCACCCGTGTGTAACACTTACTGTTGCTGCACCTTTTGATGGATCAGATGCTTACATAGTTATGGCGCATAACCGCTCTTACACTAGAACACTTGTGGTCCAGTCAGTGCATCTACACCTCTGCACCTGCGCTTATATCCTCCGCAGGTGCGTCTCCCCTATTGGTTCAGCAACATTATTTCTTCGCTACTAGTCTGAGGTGCGGATGCATCTACAATCTTCAGATCTTGAGGTGCGATCGCAGATGATTTAGCATGCCATTTTAGCACTCTTTTGGTCATTGATTTGATTTTTATAAGGCTTCCACTTCTCAAACTTTATGGATTAGTCAAAAATTACATACTAAGCTATTCTAACAAAAAGAAACATTGTAAAACTTCAAGATTTTGAAATGCT
The DNA here is from genome assembly GCA_003996215.1 of Jaltomata sinuosa. NCBI lineage: Eukaryota > Viridiplantae > Streptophyta > Magnoliopsida > Solanales > Solanaceae > Jaltomata > Jaltomata sinuosa. Next base: position 141,422 of record QJPP01000263.1, read on the forward strand.
GGGTTTCCTCCCATCAACTTAATTTGACGTTGTAGCATGATGCAAGTTACCTCACCATTTGAATTTCCACTTGGAGGATATGAACCTTCAACCTAATTTTGAATCGAGATTCCGGTGATAATCAAGAGGTGAAGGCACAAACATAAGAATGCTATTTCCTTGGTGTCGTGTTTTGTAGTTTTTCGCCTTCAAATAAGGAAGGTCATTTTGCCTTCTATCAACAACAAACTTCAAAACGAATACACCTCAATCCTTCCCCCTTTCAAAGTCCTCCACAAGCTTGATTACTTCGAATTTCATCCATTCAACCAAACTCAATGTTGAAAAATAGTTGGAGTGAGATTTGGGTGTGTCCACTCTCAAATTTGCCTTATTTATGACATCCTCATCTTTGAATGAACTAGAGTTTTTCAAAATAAAATGTTAAACTTTGTCTTATAACTCTAGTATCATTTTTTTGATCTTGGCATCTTTATTTATGTGTGGGATGGTCGGTTGACACAACACCTTTAATTTATGAGAATCCAATGTGTCCTCTTCTTAAATGGGAAATAACTCAAAACTACTATCCACAACCATGCATATTTCAATTGAGCATTCAATTTGGTATTCAAATTCTAGATAGCAATTTCAAGTAACCCCTCTTTTTGACTTCTTTTAGCATGCCTTTTGAGAAATATCTCAAACATTGGTAAAACTCTGTCACGTTGTTCCCTATAGGCTTCAAGTTGGTGATCTTGATTTAACAACCATTCTTGACTCACAATTTCATCTAAGACAAGTATTTCCTCATGTTGGGGCTCAAACACAACCGACACAAACTCACTCACGTGCAATTCCATATTTTGAATTTTTTATCATCATTCCCAAAGTGAATTTGATTGACACAAATGTTTGAGACATGTTCATTTGTTAGGCTTGGAGGTTCTTCTTCACCAACTTGATCAAGAGGAGTAGACAAATCTTTCATGGATTTTTTAACATGATTTCTCTCTTCTTCCTCCTTAGCTTTTCTATCTAAGAAGCCTTGCTTTAAGCACTTTAAGCCTTCCTATATGCTATCTTCCTTGGCCAAGAGAGTTTGGAGCATAGCATACATACTCTCTGAGTAGGTATTGTGTTCTTCACTTGTCAAGTTATGACTCCTATCAAGATCACGAGTACCACTAGCACCATTGTTAGCATAAAAGGGTGAGGGGGCGTGAAGATTAGGACAATCACTCTAATGAACATATTGACCACCACATAGATAGAAATTATACCCATCATAGGATCTAGAAGGTGAATACCTCCCTCTCCTAGGTCCAATTTGACAATCTTTCCACAAAGTGGGATCCTCCATAATAAGGGTTGCGACTACCAAACCCATGAGACTTTCGAACATATTTAGAGGCCATAGAATTAATAACAACAAACTAAAGCTAAGTTAAACAAAAAAAAAATATTAACAAATTTGAGCTAAAGTAAGTAAACTCAAATTCTAAACTAACTCAATATGCCAAATTATTCCCCGGCAATGACGCCATTTTTGATGATGTTCAAAAGCACTCTCCCAAAGGATGCGGTAATGATTTCCAAGCAAAACAATAAGTAACCCAATGCAATGTCGGGGTTGAATCCATGGAGAATAATGTAAAGGCTATTGAGATAATAAAGAATTAAAGCAACTTATTAAAGTTCAAGAAGCAAAAAAGAAATAAAATGATTGGGAGTTTTGTTGTTTGAAAAAACAAATGCGATTGCAAGTGCGAGGTTGACTAAACTTTGAGATGAAAGGATAGCAAGGGAGATCTGGGAATGGGAATTACTTCGAATCCATATGATCCATTATAAATTAATCAACTACTTACTAGATTAATTATGGATCAATTAAAATATGCCTTGGAATCTCAATTATCCACCAATATCTCCTGATAATTGGGAAATATTTCTCAACTAGTTCTCCCAAATCCAGCTAAGTATCAGTAATGCTATTTCAATAATGGCAACACTAGAATCAACTATCTCTAGCTTAATTCCTTAAATGAGGTTTAGAGCCACAAGTTAGTGCTAATTAACCTTTCTCCAAGTTTGATTCACTCTTTCAAGCCAAATAAAAGTAAAAGAGGCAAGTCCAAGGGTTGATCACTCCCATTAGAATCAATTCAAGCACAAGCTTAATTAGATAATCAAATATCCAATTCATAAACTAGAAAATATTTAATGAATTGTAAAAGCACAAGATAAGAATTCAAACCCAAATAATGTTTATCTCTAACACAAAATCCAAATCTCAAATCAACCAATAAATCTACAGTTTTAGCAATACAAAGCAAGAGTTGAAGAAAGGAACTAAAGATTTTACAATAAAAGCTTCCAATCTTCACTCCAATGGTATTGGATGATGAACTTGCACTCCAATCTAGCCAAAGGTAGGCCTCTCTATGGCCAAAGATCAATAATAATGAATGATATTGAATCCCCCTTCCTAAAGCAGCTAGTAGGTGTTTTATGTGGATTGGGGATTCCAAAAGTGTGAAATGACCAAGTTAGGCCTGACTAAAACCCATAAGTTATACCTGTGGAAATTTTTATCATAGGTGTGTGGCCTCTGTGAAGATAGATTTTGTGCAAGTGTGGTACTCAGCTGACATCAGCATTAGCCATAAGTGGGTTGATTTCTTCGTAGGTGCAGAGCCACAGTGGCGGCTTCTTCTGGCACAGGTGCGCCTTCAGCAAGATAATGCATAGACGTTGGTGCACTCCATTCTCCATAGTTGTGGAAGCGTTATTGCACCCCAAATAGATGCAGGGGCAGTAGACATGGCATCTTACATTGTTGTCTTTTCCTTTATGCTCCACTTTACTTCTTTTTGCCTCCATTGCTCTATGTTCTCCGCATAAATAAGAATCACCTGAAACATAACTAAAACACGCTATAACTAGTCTCACATCACCATTAGAAGATTCAAAAACATGGAGAAAAAGATGTAAATATGTGGTAAATTCACTATTAATCACTTGCCTATCAATGGGTTATGTAGGCGCCATCGCGACCCAATTTTTTATCGTGATAGGTTGGTATCAGAGCTCTAGGTTAACTGGTCTTGCCAGTAAAAGAGCAAAGTATCTAGTAAAGTCTCATGGATTGGTACAATAATGTTTGTATCCTATATGTAAGAGACTATAAGGCATTCCTAGGAAAGATTCCATCTTGTTTAATTCCTGATCATGCATCCTTGACTATATTAGCTTCTAAGTATCTTTTGTTTCACTCTTTCTCAGATGATTCGAGCAAGATTGGTAGCAGGTGAGTATGAGACCCCTGTAGTTATAGTTAGAGCCCCAGATAGGGGATGGGGTAGTGGTCAAGGTAAGGGATGGGCTGCAACACCAACTCGGGCCTAGAATAGATTACCATTGCCAGAGCCTGATATTAGGATTGTAGAGGTGCATTATGAGCCGGAGGGTGTGAGGCTTTCCCAGCCTCTGATAGGTTTCGTGGATACTCTTATACTATAGGATACTTTGATTAGTTTGCTTGGGTTACTTGAGGATATGTCACAGCCAACATCTTCACCTGGTACTTTGATTGGTTCTCAGGTCAGAGAAGAGGCTCAGACTTCAACCCAGGCAGTGGCATAGGGTTCAAAAGTGCAGTTTGCTAATGTGACTCCCCCATTAGAGGTATTGCCAATACCTATAGTTGTTCCACCTTTTCCAGCTGGTCCAGTCATGTATTCTAAGGAGAAGAAAATACTTGGTAGGTTTCTACGGTTGGGTCCCCTGAGGTTTTCTAGTCGTCTTAGGGAGGATGCGTATAAGTTTTTGACTAATTGCCAGGAGAGGTTGCCTAATCTTGGGTTGGTTCAATCTCACAGAGCATATTACACTGCATTTCATCTAGACGGTCTAGCAAAATAGTAGTGGAGGTCCTATATAGCTTGCAGACCATTTTGGTTACCTCCGCTTACATGGGCACAGTTCTCCACAGCTTTCTTAGAGAGATATGTATCGCATAGTTTGAGAGAGCAGTTGATGGATGAGTTCTCCAAGTTGGAGTAGGGCTTCATGCCTATTTCAGAGTACGACATTTGCTTCTATAAGCTGGCTAGGCATGACACCATGATTCTGCCCATCAAGCATGAGAGAGTGCATCGCTTTATCAGAGGTTTGACCTTGTAGCTCTTTTTGGCTATAGAGGGTATGCTAGCATCAGGACTGACCTTCCTAGAGGTTATGGATCATGCCTGTACTATTGAGGGCATAACTTCGCAAGGCTCAAAGGGGTAGCGATAAGAGGCCCTGCCATTAGGGCAGTTACAGTGGCTCATAAACACGTGGCAGAGGCTACTTTGGTAGGGGTCAGCATCAGCAGTGTTTCCAGCCAAGCTAGCCTATTCAAGTGGTATTATAGATTACTAAGGGTCAGAGTAGTTAGGGTTTTACTCAGTCTTCGTGAGGTGCTCGTTCTGGGTCCATAGGTCATGGTAGCCAATCTGATTTAGCCGGGTCTTCAAAGTAGGGTATGGTTGGCCAGGGTTGTTATGAGTGTGGCTAGTTGAGAAACGTTTCTAGGGAGTGTCCTTTAGTGCAGCACCATAGGAGATATAATAAGCCAATTCAGGCTCCTAGGGCTCTAGAACCACCAACCAAAGTGGCATACAGGGTAGTATGAGTGGTCCCTTGGGTACTAGAGGCAGTCCTCATCCTGGTATATCAGGTGGTCATGGTAGTCGGAGCAACATGTATGCTTTTTTGGGCCGTCCAGAGGCTGAGGCTTCAGATGTTGTCATCACTGGTAGGATCTCCATTTGTCATCAGTCAGCTTCTGCTTTGTTTGATCTAGGATCTACATTCTCCAATGTGTCTGCTTATTATGCTACTCGTATGGAGTCTGCTTATGAGTTATTACATGTGCCTTTGCATGTAGCTACCCCAATAGGAGATTTATTAGTAGTAGATCATGTATATCAGGCCTATGTGGTAACTATTCTAGGTATGGCATATGGGTAGACCTGATTGTTCAAGATATGGTTGATTTCGATGTGATTTTAGGCATGGATTGGTTGTCTACCTACCATGTGGTCTTGGATTGCTTCGCCAAGAGCATTACTCTACAGATGCTTAGTATCCCTCATATAGTATAGAAGGGTGCTGATAGCCATATGAAGGGGGGAGTTATATTTTTCTTGAGCGCCCAATGATTGGTTGGCAAGGGGTGCTTAGCCCATCTTGCTTATGTTTGTGATACTAGTGCCGCCACACCTTCTCTTAAGTCAGTTCTTATGGTTTGCGAGTATTTGGATGTGTTTCGTTCTTATCTACAAGGTCTTCCTCCTGATCATGATATTGACTTTGACATTGATATCGAGCCAGGCACTTAGCCCATTTCTCTTCCACCATATCAGATGGCACCAGCCGAGTTGAGAGAGCTTAAGGATCAACTCTAAGATTTATTAAGTAGAGGGTTCATCAGGCCTAGTATATCTCCATGGGGTACTCCTGTTCTATTTGTAAAGAAAAAGGATAGGTCCATGCATATGTGTATTGACTACATGCAGTTAATTAAGGTGACAATTAAGAAAAGGTATTCGATGTCACGTATTGATGATCTGTTTGACCAGCTACAGGGTGAAGCAGTGTTCTCTATGATAGACTTGAGGTTCGATTATCATCAGTTAAGGATCAGGACTACAGATATCCTAAAGATTGCATTTCAGACTCGATACAGCCATTATGAGTTCCTAGTCATGTCTTTTAGGTTGACCAATGCCCCAACAACATTTATGGAGTTTATGAACCATGTGTTCAAAGCCTACCTGAATTCCTTTGTGATTGTGTTCATTGATGACATCTTGGTACATTTGAGGAGTAGAGAGGAGCATGAGCAGCACCTGATAGTTGTACTTCAGACCTTGCGAGACCATCAGTTACATTCCAAATTCACTAAGTTTGAGTTTTAGTTTGAGTTAGTGGTATTTTTTGGGCACATGGTGTCCAAGGATGGGATTACGGTAGATCCAGTAAAGATTGCGGTAGTTCGTGATTGGGCTAGGCCTACTTCTTCTACCGAGGTTCATAGTTTCATCAGGTTGGTAGGTTACTACAGATAGTATGTGGAGGGGTTTTCTTTTATAGTAGCTCCATTGACTAGATTGACTCAGAAGAATGTCCCTTTCCAGTGCTTTGATGAGTGCAAGGTGAGCTTTCTGAAGTTTAAGGCCTTATTGACTTCAGCTCTGATTCTTACTCTTCTGATCAAGGGTTAGGGGTTTACAATGTATTGTGATGATTCAGGTATTAGTTTGGGTTGTGTATTAATGCAGCAAGACAGGGTTATTGCTTATGCTTCTAGATAGATGAAGCTTCACGAGAGGAACTATCTCACTCATGACTTGGAGTTAGCGACGATAGTCTTTGCATTGAAGATTTGGAGGCATTATCTGTATGGCATGCATTGTGAGATCTTCACTGATCATCATAGTTTTCAGTATATCTTTAGCTAGAAGGATCTAAATCTGAGGCAGCACAGGTGGTTGGAGTTATTGATGGACTATGACATCTCTATTTTTTATCATCCGGGAAAGACAAACATGGTAGCGAATGCCTTGAGGTGGAAGGTAATAAGTATGGGTAGCATGGCATTATTAGCAACATAGGAGCGACCTTTAGCTTTGGACATCTAGTCCTTAGCTAACAAGCTTGTTAGATTTGATATTTCTGAGCCATGCCGTATTCTTACTTGTGTTAAGGCTAGATCTTCCTTGTTGGAGCAGATTCAGGCACAACAACTTGATGATGCAAGGTTGAGAATCATTCATGATAAGGTGTTGAGCGGTAAGGCTAGGAAGGTGACCATAGATCCAAAGGGTGTTCTTAGGATTAAGGGTCGTATTTGTGTTCCTAGAGTTGGTGATTTAGTTAGGTTGATCTTGGAGGGGGCTCATTATTCTAGGTATTCCATTCATCCCGGGGAAGCTAAGATGTATTGTGACTTGAGGCAACACTACTGGTGGTGTGGGATGAAGAGAGATATCTCAGATTTCGTGTCTAGGTGCTTGAACTGTTAGCAGGTGAGGTTTGAGCACCAGAGACCAGGTGGTTTGACTCAGAGGCTACCCATTTCGGAGTGGAAATAAGAGAGGATAGCCATGGACTTCATAGCTGGTTTGTCATGCACTTTGCAGAGATTTTATGCTATTTAGGTCATTGTGGATAGGTTGATGAAGTCTTCTAACTTTCTACCAGTTCAGACTTCCTACAGTTCTGAGAGGTTGTCTCAAATCTACATTTGGGAGATTGTTTGTTTGTATGGGGTGCCAGTTTTTATCATCTCAGATCGTGGTACACAGTTTACTTCATGTTTCTTGAGGTCTATTCAGAGGGAATTGGGTACCAGAGTCGAGCTTAGAAATGCTTTTCATCCAGTGACTGATGGTCAGGCGGAGTGTACTATTTAGGTTCTAGAGGATATATTGCGGGCTTGTCTTATTGATTTTGGAGGTCAATGGGACCAGTTCTTGTCCTTGGCAAAGTTTGGTTATAATAATTGTAATCATTCCAGCATTCAAATGGCTCCGTTCGAGGATTTATATGTTAGGCGGTGTAGATCTCTGGTGGGTTGGTTTGATGCCTTTAAGGTTACACTATGGGGTATTTGTAATAACCCAGAAATTGATCCAGCTTTTAAACTCAGAAAACTTGCTGAAATTTTTAACTCCCAGGGATCATGAGTCAAGTCTACGAGCCGTGGAAAGTTCCATGAGTCATGGAAGGGACTCGTGATTCCAGCCCTGCAGATCACACTTAGGTCTGAGAACCACGGGTCAGTCTCACAGTTCGTGGAAGCTTCCACGGGTCATAGAACCAACCTGTAGGACTCAGACAGAGAGTAGTCATTTTCCCTGAAACCATGAATTAGTTCCACGACTCGTACAAGTTTCTACAGGTCATCCTATTGAGTCGTAAGAACTCATCTGCAGCCTAAAACTTTGGCTCAGGAACCATGACTCTAGTCCACGAGCCGTGATTAGTTCTACGATCTCTGGAAATGACCCGTGGAACCTGAAGCCGGGTTTTAAATTAGCTTTTTCTTAATTAAGTTCCAAGGGTATTTTAGTCATTACCCACCCTTTTAACTCCTAAAGATGTCGTTTTGACTATTTCAAGAAGGGTTTCCACCCTCATTAGCCTAAGTTCCTTCTCAAATCTTCATTCTTCTCCCAAAAAGGAAAAGTTCTTCTCCAAGCTCCAAGTCTCAAGCTCCAAGTTCAAGTCTCCTAAGTCTTTTCAATTCAAGTGGGTTAGTTTTAATCAAGGTATGTGGGTATTCAACAATGTGTTCCTTTCACCCTTGTGCCCAAAACCCCCAATTCCTATTTTAAATTATGAGCTTGTGAAATTAGGGTTTTGATCTAAATTGGGGAAAAGTTATGAAATCAGCTTTTAAGCTCAAATCTATGGTTTCTTATTGCTTAATTATGATTTGATTATGATTCCTTCATTGGTTTTAAAAGCCCAAGCTCTAAAGTTGATTTCTAGCATGATTCCATTGAATTGCATGTTTTCAAGAGAAACTTGACATGATTAGATATCATGACCTTCTGTATTTTATGAAATTGCATGCCTAATTCTTCCAGTATGAATTTAGAAAGGAAAGGCATGATTTGAATTATGGCTATGCTAAGTCTTTAGATGTATGATTTTGAATTGCATGGTATCAAATATGTCTTATTGCTTTTTAAATAGTTTTGACATCAGATATGTCACCAGTTATGATCAGTTTTGGCATTAGATATGCCCCAGTATTATATGAGCTATAAGTATGTTTTGGGAGTAGTATTTATCATCGAGTTGGACAGGGTGAGAGTACCCTTAGTCCTAGAACTACGTTCCCCCATAGGTTTATAAGTCCCCTCTGTTGGGCATCAGGTTTAGTGATCACGCCACAGTCATGCCTTAATACCCTGGCAAGGTATATTGGGTCCTCTCGATGGGGCGTATACATCAGATTCCATGTATCTCACATGGTCTATGTCGGTTAGAGAACCTCTCATAGAAACAGTTTATGCTGTTAAATGTATTTGACTCTTGGTTAGATTTTAGACTTATTATTTATGATCATGTCTTCAGGTTATGACATTTTATAGAGTCACTTGCATCCAGTTTCACTTCTAAAGCATGATTTCGATTGTTAAGCATACTTAGCATGTTTTCTTGACATTTATGCATATCCCTCATACTCGGTATATCCTATAGTACTGAAAGATATCTTGCGCTACATCCTTTGATGATGCAGATTCAGGTGTCCCATCCTAGGCACGTGGCTAGAGCTTCCAGGCCACTTCATCCGCTAGCTGTTGGTGAGTCCTCCTAGGTCGAGGGCTAGTCATGTTATTAGCTTATGTTAGCTTTTCATTTCCATATTTTGAGTTAGCTAGGGTCTTGTCCTAGCAACTCTTTATGTCATGAGTAGAGGCTTTTCAGACATAGACAGTATTTGAGTCATCTTATGGATCTTGTATTCCTATTTTAATGGATTATCCATTTATGCTATTCCGAATTTATCTATTATGCTTCCGCTTATATTTTTTTATGCTTGAGAATACTATGACCAAGGGTTAGCTTAGGGCACTTGTGATCCCTAGTCCCGTGTTACATCTAGGGGATAACCTCGAAGTGTGACAAACTTGGCATCAGATCCTCTGGTTCCAGAGTCCTAAGATGTCTAAAAGATACATCGAGTAGAGTCTCTTTCATGTGTGTGAAGCGCGCCACCCTTATGAGAGGGAAGCTATGAGGTGTCTTAGAAAACTTCACATCTTTCATAATCACATTGTGCGATAGAGCTTAACTCTAATGTTCCTCTAATCCTTATCTTGTACATTTCAGATTATGCCTCCTCGACATGCTATACCTCCCCAAGCCACTCAAAATGCTGCTCCTCCCATTCCGATCCCCGATGTCATGAATGAGAGGTTCAGAAATTCCATCCATTTGCTAGGCCAGACTTTGGCCACTCAGGCCAATCAGAAGGCTCCTACCCCCATCCACCCTCAAGGTAGGGTAGCAGCCCAAGTTCGTGACTTCATCCGAATTAACCCACCTGAATTTTAGGGTTCAAAAGTGAGTGAGGACCCGCTCAACTTTATTGATGAAAAGAAGAAGATCTTCGAAGTTATGCAAGTGGTTGGGTTCGATTGTGTTAAACTTGCATCTTATCAACTCAACGATGTAGCTTATATTTGGTTCACGCAATAGAAGGAGGCTAGGGTGAGGTACGTGGTCCCCATGACTTGGGAGTGTTTTGAGAGGACCTTCCTTGATAGGTTCTTTCCCCGAGAGTTGAGGCAAGCAAAGGTGAAGGAATTTGTGAACTTGAGACAGGGGTCGATGTCGGTCCAAGAGTATAGTTTGAAGTTCACTCAGTTATCGAGGTATTCCCCTTCTATGGTAACAGACCCGCATAATCAAATGAGCAAGTTTATAAATGGGGTTTCTGATATGGTGAAGAAAGAGTGTAGGTCTGCCTTGTTGATGAGTGATATGAGCATTTCCTGACTCATGACTCATGCCCATCAGATTGAGGGTGACAAGCTAAGGGAGATGGTGAGGGAGAACAGAAGAGCTAAATCCAAGGGTTCGAGATTTAGCCATCAAAGGTCAGGGGGCGGACATCGCTCTTCTTTTTAGAAGAGATCATCAGGGCCTGTGCATTTTTCTGCCAGTACTCCTTCTCAGGCCTCCAGGCCCTGCCATGATCAGTCCAGTAGAGGTGCAAGCTTTTATTCTCAGGGTGGTGGTGCAAAGAGGCCTTCTTTCCCCGCTTGTACCAAGTGTGGGAAGAATCATCCCAGCGAGTGTTTGGCTGGTAGAGACCGTTGTTTTGGTTGTGGTCAGATCGGGCATCGGATCAGATATTGCCCTTCAGCTAGGAAGGGACAAGGAGGTAAGACCCAGCCTACCCCAGCAGCTTTAGGAGGTAGACCAACCTCACAGGGCGCAACTTCTAGTTTTGGGGGTCTGTTCCAGAACCATCTTTATGCTATGTCCTCCCGTCAGGATCAGGAGAGTTCTCCAGATGTGGTTATTGGTATGTTGAAAGTATTCTCTTTTGATGTGTATGCTTTGTTGGAACCCGGTGCCTCCTTATCTTTTGTAACCCCTTATGTTGCTTTTAAGTTTGAGATTTGTCCGGATCAGTTTTTAGAACCCTTTTGTGTATCTACTCATATTGGTGAGTCAGTACTAGACGAAAGAATCTACCGAAATTTCCCTATCTCATTCCTTTATAGAGTCACTTCAGTGGATCTAGTAGAGTTGGAGATGACAGATTTTGATGTTATTCTTGGCATGGATTGGCTACATGCTTGTTATGCTTCTGTTCATTGTCGTACTCGGGTTGTCAGTTTCAAGTTTCCAAATGAACCCATTTTAGAATGGCAAGGTAGTCCCTCTTCCTCGAAAGGTCATTTCATATCTTATCTTAAGGCTAGAAAGATGATTTCAAAGGGGTATGTTTATCACATAGTGCGGGTTATGGACACGAAGTCTGAAACCCCATCCCTTCAGTCTGTTACTTTAGTGAATGAATTTCTAGAAGTGTTTCCTGAGGATTTTCCTGGAGTCCCCCCTGAGCGAGAGATTGACTTTGGGGTAGATCTTCTCCCAGATATGAATTCTATCTCTATTCCTCCCTATAGAATGGCTCCCACGAAGCTTAAGAAGTTAAAGGATCAGTTGAAAGATCTTCTTGATAAAGGTTTCATCAGGCCTAACATTTCTCCATGGGGTGCCCCAGTTTTATTTGTTCGAAAGAAAGATGGTTCTCTTAGAATGTGTATTGACTACCGTCAGTTGAATAAGGTCACAATCAAGAATAAATATCCCATTCCTAGGATTGATGACTTATTCGATCGGCTTCAGGGTGCTAGTTTCTTCTCCAAAATCGACCTTAGATCCGGTTATCATCAGCTTCGAGTTAAAGAGTGTGATATTCCGAAGACAACTTTTAGAACTCGGTATGGTCATTATGAATTTGTTGTGATGTCTTTTGGTCTAACGAATGCTTCTGCAACATTTATGAATTTGATGAACCGTTTGTTCAAACAGTACCTGGATATGTTTGTGATTATTTTCATTGATGATATCCTCATCTACTCTCGGAGTGAGGAGGAGCATGCAGACCATTTTAGAGTTGTGTTGCAAACTCTCAAAGACCGGCAATTATTTTCTAAGTTTAGCAAGTGTGAGTTTTTTATGCAGTCTGTTGCTTTTCTGGGTCATATTGTGACTAAGGATGGTATTCGAGTTGATTCTCAAAAGATTGAGGCGGTAAAGAACTGGCCTAGACCCACTTCCCCTTCTGATATTAGAAGCTTTTTGGGTTTGGCTGGCTACTACAGGAGGTTTGTGGAAGGATTTTCTTCCATTGCTTCCCTTTTGACCTGATTGACTCAGAAGAAGGTAAAATTTCAGTGGTCTAATTTGTGTGAGAAGAACGTTCTGGAATTGAAGACTAGATTGACCACAGCTCCAGTGTTAGATCTACCCGAGGGCCTAGATGATTTTGTTGTATATTGTGATACTTCTAGGATTGTTTTGGGTTGTGTTTTGATGCAGTGTGGTAAGGTGATTGCTTATTCTTCGAGACAACTTAAGACTCATGAGAAGAAGTATCCTACTCATGTTCTTGAGTTGGCAGCCGTGGTCTTTGCTTTGAAGATTTGGAGACATTACTTGTATGGTACGCATGTGGATGTATTCACTGACCATAAGAGTCTTTAGTATGTGTTCACTCAAAAGGAATTGAATTTGTGACAACAAAGATGTCTTGAGCTTCTTAAGGATTATGACATGAGTGTGCTTTACCACCCGGGTAAGGCCAATGTAGTGGGGGATTCTTTGAGTATATTGTCCATGGGAAGTGTATCTTCTATTGAAGACAGAAAGAAGGAGTTGGTTAAGGAGGTTCATAGGCTTGCTCGATTGAGAGTTCACCATATGGGCTCGACTGAAGGTGGTGTTATTATGCAGAATGGTTCTGAATCATCCTTAGTAGCGGAGGTGAAGGCAAAGCAAGACAAGGATCCTATTCTACTTCAACATAACGGTGCAGTTCATCAGTAAAAGGTTTAGGTGTTCTCCCAAGGGGGAGATGGTGTACTTCGTTATCAGGGTCGACTATGTGTGCCAGATGTATATGGGTTATGCCAGCAGATTTTGACTTAAGCTCATGGTTCCAGATATTCCATCCACCCCAGTGCCACCAAGAAGTACCGTGACCTACGAGAAAACTTTTGGTGAAATGATATGAAGAGGGACATAGACAGTTTTGTGGCTAAGTGTCCCAACTGTCAGGAAGTGAAGGTAGAGCACCAGCAACCGAGTGGCATGAGTCAGTATATTGACCTTCCCATTTGGAAATGGGAAGCGATCAATATGGACTTCATTATGGGTTTGCCTCGTACTCGAAGGCAACATGATTCCATTTGGGTGATTGTCAACCGGATGACCAAGTCATCCCACTTCTTGGCTGTTAAAACTACTGATTCAGGAGGCAATTATCCAGACTCTACATCCGAGAGATAGTCTGATTGCATGGTGTTCCTTTGTCCATCATCTCAGATAGAGGCCCCCAATTTACATCTCAGTTTTGGAGGTCTTTTCAGAGGGGTCTTTGTACCCAGGTGAAGCTTAGCACAACTTTTCACCCTCAGACAGACGGCCAGGTAGAGCGTACTATTCATAGTTTGGAGGATATGTTGAGAGCGTGTGTGATTGATTTTAAAGGTAATTGGGATGATCACTTACCTCTTATCGAATTTGCCTACAACAACAACTTCTAGCATCCAGATGGCTCCATATGAGGCACTTTATGGTCAGAGATATAGATCTCCTATTGGTTGGTTTGAGGTAGGTGAGGCAGTCTTGATTGGTCCAGATACGGTTCATGAGACTATGGAGAAGGCTCAGCTTGTTAGGGAAAGGCTGAAAACCGCTTTGAGTTGACAGAAATCTTATGCGGATGTGAGGAGAAGGGAGTTGGAATTTGAAGTTGATGATTGGGTTTTCCTAAAGGTGTCACCCATGAAGGGTGTGATACGATTTGGCAAGAAAGGAAAGCTTAGTCCCCGTTTTGTAGGCCCTTACGGATTTCGAGAAGAATTGGTAGTGTTGCTTATGAGTTGGATTGGCCAACAAAGTTGGAAGCAGTTCATCCAGTTTTCCATGTTTCCTTGTTGAAGAAGTGTGTTGGTGATCCGACCTTGATTATTTCCTTGGAGGATGTGGGTGTGAAGGATAGTCTCACCTATGAGGAAGTTCCCATGGAGATCCTTGATCATCAGATTCAGAGGTTGAGGAACAAAGAAGTCGCTTCGCTGAAAGTCCTTTAGAGGAATCATCTTGTAGAAGGTGCTACTTGGGAAGCGGAAGAGGCCATGAAGGCCAAATACCCTCATCTCTTTCCTTCCGCTTCAGTTCCAGCTTGACGTACTAGTTTCCTCCTTAGTATGTCCCTCCAATTCTATTCCACCAGTTCCTCTCATAATTCTAGCATGTATCCATGTTTTCCGAAGTTAGTTTATCATGTTTTCAAGTTGAAAAGTTCAGTTTTCATATTTATCCCTTGATTTTCATGTTTTGTTGCTGGTTGGGCTTTTTTCTCTTCAGTTTCCCTTGCTTAGTCTTCATTCGAGGATGAATAATCTCAAGGGGGAGATATTGTAACACCTCAGAAATTGATCCAGCTTTTAAACTCAGAAAACTTGCTGAAATTTTTAACTCCCAGGGATCACGAGTCAATTCCACAACCCGTGGAAAGTTCCACGAGTCACGGAAGGGACTCGTGATTCTAGCCCTGCAAATCACCCTCGGGTTTGAGAACCACGGGTCAGTCTCACGGTTCGTGGAAGCTTCCACGGGTCATGGAACCAACCCATGGGACTCAGACAGAGAGTTGTCATTTTCCCTGAAACCACGAATTGGTTCCATAACTCGTAGAAGTTTCTACGGGTCGTCCTGTTGAGTCGTAAGAACTCATCTGCAGCCTAAAACTTTGGCTCAGGAACCACGACTCTAGTACACGATCTGTGATTAGTTCTACGGTTCATGGAAGTAACCCGTGGAACTTGAAGCCGAGTTTTAAATATGCTTTTTCTTAATTAAGTCCCAAGGGTATTTTAGTCATTACCTACCCTTTTAACTCCTAAATGATGTCATTTTGACTATTTCAAGAAGGGTTTCCACCCTCTTTAGCCTAAGTTCCTTCTCAAATCTTCATTCTTCTCCCAAAAAGGAAAAGTTCTTCTCCAAGCTCCAAGTCTCAAACTCTAAGTTCAAGTCTCCTAAGTCATTCCAATTCAAGTGGGTTAGCTTCAATCAAGGTAAGTGGGTATTCAAGAATGGGTTCCTTTCACCCTTGTGCCCAAAACCCTCAATTCCTATGTTAAATTATGAGCTTGTGAAATTAGGGTTTTGATCTAAATTGGGGAAAAGTTATGAAATCAGCTTTTATGCTCAAATCCATGGTTTCTTATTGCTTAATTATGATTTGATTATGATTCCTTCATTGGTTTTAAAATCCCAAGATCTAAAGTTGATTTCTAGCATGATTCCATTGAATTGCATGTTTTCAAGAGAAACTTGACATGATTAGATATCATGACCTTATGTATTTTATGAAATTACATGCCTAATTCTTCAAGTATGGATTTAGAAAGGAAAGGCATGATTTGAATTATGGCTATGCTAAGTCTTTAGATGTATGATTTTGAATTGCATGGCAGCAGATATGTCTTATTGCTTTTCAAATAGTTTTGACATCAGATATGTCACCAGTTATGATTAGTTTTTGCATTAGATATTCCCCAGTATTATATGAGCTATAAGTATGTTTTGGGAGTAGTATTTAGCACTGAGTTGGACAGGGAAGAGTACCCTTAGTCCTAGAACTATGTGCCCCCATAGGTTTATAAGTCCCCTCTGTTGGGCATCAGATTTAGTGATCACTCCACAGTCATGCCTTTATACCCTGGCAAGGTATATTGGGTCCTCTCGATGGGGCGTATACATCAAATTCCATTTAGCTCACATGTTCTATATCGGTTAGAGAACCTACCATAGAAACAATTTATGCTTTTAAAATGTATTTGACTCTTGGTTAGATTTCATACTTACTATTCATGATCATGTCTTCAGCTTATGACATTTCATAGAGTCACCTGCATCCAGTTTCACTTCTAAACATGATTTCTATTGTTAAGCATACTAAGCATGTTTTCTTGATGTTTATGCATATCCCTCATACTCGGTTCATCCTATAGTACTGACGCATATCTTGCGTTGCATCCTTTGATGATGCAGATTCAGGTGTCCCATCCTAGGCACATGGCTAGAGATTCCAAGCAACTCCATCCGCCAGCTGTTGGTGAGTCCTCCTAGGTCGTGGGCTAGTCATGTTATTAGCTTGTGTTAGCTTTTCATTTCCATATTTTGAGTTAGCTAGGGTCTTGTCCTAACAATTCTTTATGTCATGAGTAGAGACTTTTCAGACATAGACAGTATTTGAGTCTTCTTATGGATCTTGTATTCCTATTTGACTTGATTATCCATTTATGCTATTGTGACTTTATCTATTATGCTTCCGCTTATCTTTTGTTATGCTTGAGAATGCTATGACCAAGGGTGAGCTTGGGGCACTTGTGGTCCCAAGTCCCGTGTTACGTCTAGGAGGTAACCTCAGGGCGTGACAGTATTGATTTACTTCATGATTCTATAGATAGAGTTTGGATCATTCAAGAGAGAATTCGCACTGCCTAGAGTAGGCAGAAGAGTTATGCTGACCGGAGGGTTCCAGATTTAGAGTTTATGGTTGGTGATCGTATGTTCCTTCGAGTGTCTCCAATGAAGAGCATGATGAGGTTCGGGAGGAAGGGTAAGCTCAGTCCTAGGTTCATTGGGTCATTTGAGATCTTTTATTGCATTGGGAGGTTGCTTATGAGTTGGCCCTGCCTCCTGCTCTTTCTGGTGTTCACACAGTTTTCCTTGTTTCTTTGTTGCAGTGATATATTCTGGATGAGTCTCACGTGATCTAGTGGAATTCGGTTCAATTGGATGAGTCTCTAGCCTTTGAGGAGGAGCCTGTTGCTATTTTGGACAGGCAGGTTAGGAAGTTAAGGTCCAAGGAGATTCTGTCGGTTAAGGTTCAAAGACGACATCGTCTAGTCAAGGAGGCTACTTAGGAGATCGAGACTGCCATGTGAACCCGCTATCCTCATCTTTTTGAGCCTTCAATTACCTTCCTTTCTTTAACTTTCGAGGATAAAAGTCCTTTTAGTAGTGGATGTTGTAATGACCCTCCAGGTTATTTTCCTGTTTTTTAAGTTTTTTTTTCTTTTTTTTCTCTGGGTTTCGAGCTTTTCCACAACAGTTACAGGTCATTTATGACTTGCCAGGACTGATGATCCAATTCCTGAGTAGTTCATTTGTGTTTTAAGCCCTTTTCCCTGTTTTGAAACTCTTAAAGCTGGTAGAGTTGACTTTGGTCAACATTTTAAGAAGACGGCTTCAGATGAAATTTTTGTTAGCGTTGTTAGCTCCAAAGTGTGGACTTTGGGCTAGAGAGACCTTTGGTTCGGGTCCCGAGACTTCCAGACTCAATTTGGCAATTGGGGTTCTTTACTAAAGAGTTGAGTTTTGGGCGTGGGGCCTACTTTTTAGTAAATCAATCTCCATTGGAAATTTTGTAATTCTGTTGAGTCCAGAATGTTATTTTTTGCAGGGTAGCATAGTTCATTTGCATGTACGGAGTCCTGGATGAACCCCGAGAGTCCATCCGGTGAGTTTTTAACTTAAGAAAAATCTGTTGGTTGTTGTGGGTGTAGGTCTGAGACCTTCATTGTGACCGCGAGGAAGGCCACACAATCGTGATGGTCTGCCTTGTTGGGCATCGCGACTGTGAGGATTCCTTCACGTGATTGCGGTGAAGGGTCTATGGACCCGACACCCATTTGTTCTTTGCAACTGCATGGTTAGACTGTCGCGATCGTGATGGTCTAGCCAGCATGGTCATGCGACCGTGTGGGGTCTTTCGCGATTGCAATGAAGGACTCCTGCCAGTATAAATTGTTTTCCCTTCGTTTTCTCCTCATTGACTCCGAACTTCCACCATTTTTACAGAGCTTGAAGACTGGCTCCAAGATCCCACTCCCTCCTAGCAGTTTTCATAAGTCCCTCCTAATCCCCTATTCCTTTTCCATCATTTAATTCTTGTTGTTTCCGTATAAATTTTTGTTATTCCCTTGTTTAAAAAATTCTTGATTAAAGTGGGCGTTGGGGCTGTTTTGGGTCCCAAAACGAGTTCTGTTCGTGCTCAAATTTTGGGCATGGGTTTATAAACCCGCTGCAAACATAATGGTGATTTTTGTTTTATGTTTTATCGTGCGAACCACGGGGATCATTTTTTCGACCTGATTTTTGGCCTAATTTACCGTGTAGCATTATGGATGTCATTTTTCTCGTCTTGATACCTAGTTTATGTTCTTGACAGTATGACAGCTTTTTGAAGCTGTTCGAAAGGGGAAGGCACACAAGTGACAGTTCGTGCTTGCAGTTCGGCCACGAAGTAGGTTACGATTTACTTATTTTAGACTTGGCTTAGTTATATTTTATATGTTATGAGTTGCATGAATATTAGGCTAGTTTTAGGATAAAATTAGGCTTAAATCCTATTTTTGCTCTTTTTGGCCACCTTCGGGACTGTAAAATAGTATTACCATGTTTATCCTTAGTTTAGGAGCTTGTAGAATTGTTGTGGCTAGCCTAGAACCCTAGAATGCTTTTAGGAGGTCTTAGAGGTAGAGTAGGCGCTTTTATTTATTTTTATGGTTATTTTCCCATTCCTTCCGCTTTTATTTACCATATTTGTGTATCTGTGGGCCTGAGGCCATAGTGTGGATCAGATGGAGTTCGATAAAAATATATTTATAATATTTAGGACTTTGAAATCAACTAAAATTTAATTCAAATTTTTCTTTATTTGGACTATGTAGAAAGTCCTAAAATGAAATAATATTTTACCTAATAAGAATCCTTACTTAAAATTTAGTACTTTAAAATAAATGATAATTATTTGAGAAAAATAGTAAATTATAATTTTATCTATTGTAAAGTCTTTTAATAAAGGGAAAAAAATTCAATCTAACATTAGTAGTTTCATTTCAAGTTTTCTAGGATTGTTAGGAGTTAAATTTCCTAACATTAGAAATTTGAAATAAAATAATTTTTTATATATTAAACACATGTGTTTGACTTTTACCATTTTTAATATTATAGGAGTCCTTTTTTCCTTTCAGATGTCCTTTTTTAGAAAACTTTCAAATTAAATTAATAATTTTCCTACCACTTATCCTTAAAAAAGTCGATCAAGTAACTTAGGCAGCGTGAAACGAACTTTAAATAGCAAAAAAAATAATTTAATTTACACTTAGATTTTAGTTCGTAAATAAGTGAGTTCATTCCTACTCATTTTTCTACCCTAAAATTTATGAGGAAAAAAAGAAAGTGGCTCGGGGGTCTTGATTTTTACAATAGTCATATCATTGAGTAATATTGCTTGAAATAAGGTAAACTGGAACAGATAAAAAAATTGAGAATATTAACAAGTTTTGTTTTTACTTTCTGGTTTAGGAAATACAAAAAAATTTAGCCATCATTTTATTTCTTTATTATTTTATGTAATAACATTTAAACAACTATCGAGAGTGTGAGTTTCCTACCTGAACTATCACCCAAATGATTAGTGTGTGTTTCACTAACCAATGAGTGATAGTTCAGGTAGAAAACTCACACTCCCAATAATTCAGGTATGAAAATAAAAAAACTGAGATAGTTTATGTTTATTTTTTACCATTTACTCTTTGTAAAAAGTTGGCAAGTGAGAAACAAATATTAACGAAATTCATCATATTTGCATCTTCAGAAATTATGTAATAATATTTATTGTATTATTTAAATAAATATTCTATTTATTTTAATATTAATTATTATTTTTAATAATTTTTATTTATTTATTACTTGATGGGATACAATGTGCACATACGCTAAGCCAATTAATATAATATTGGAGAGGTTAGGAGTATCCACGTCCATATAGAGTTGCAACTGCAAGGGGCATAAACAAGAAAAATGAGAGGTGCAAAGAAAAAGTCGGCGATCATTTCAACAAAATTTTCCCCTGTATTTTAGCATGAAGGAGTCCCCTCATTTCCTAAAGCTCTGATCCCCACCCACAAAGACCAGAAAACTCAACAAGACTTTTAATTAGGCCTCTTATATTAATTAGTTTTGAAGTTTTAAAGGTCTCATTTTCCCTATGTTCCTCTTCATTATCCTTTTTGTAGTGTCGGCTAATATAAATGACGCTATAAACTATAATGTGCCTGCAATGAGAAATTTTACCTTTGTGCACATCCAATGGACAAAATAGCTTTCTTCTATTCTCTGTCGTAAATGGTAAAATTATGACTGGCATATTAATGACTTTCTCAAATTTGTAGCTGTTTTGTTGTATAATGTCACGGTTAGTTACAGCCGTTGAATCATTGGTTTTGCAATTTCTATACCTTTGTGAGCAACTTGATCGAAAGCAATCAAGATTTCTTTAATGCAATTGAAGCTTGTGGATTGGCCTGTCATCATATATGTAAGCAAAATATCTATTCCAAAAGAATTATTTTTCAAATGTATTTGAATAGCCAAAATAAAAAATGTATTTGAGAAGTCAAAACAAAAAATGTATTTAAAAAGCAAAAATCTCATTACTTGGAGAAAATGGCAACTGAAAGTTTGTGGTGACTTCTTGCATGAAAATTTGTCCAAGTGTCTGTTGATGGCACAAGTTAATGGACAAGTGTAAAGGTGCCATAAAACTTGTCATTGCCTTATAGGAGTACCATATTTACCTCTATAAATAGCTCTTCTCAGGGCCATTCCGTGAACCAAGAAAAAAACTTATCATTAGCTACATTTAACCAACGCCGCTCTTCTTTGTTTTTTATAGCTTGTCTTACCAAATAACTTATTTATTTCTCTTATGTTCTTCTATTTATTCATCCTAGTTTAACTTGTTGATGTTAATTAATTTTATTAATTTATGTATTCACTATTTAATTAGAGAAGACTTATTTAATTCTAGAAAAATATTTCACACTGCTAAAATAATTTCTTAGAATAGTCCTCAGCACGAGTCAAATATTATTATTTATTACTTAATATATTATCATAGTAATACTTATGTAATTTTTAGTATCATTAATTTCCTAATAATAAAAAATGTTATTATTGAGTTTTTACCATTGTTCTCCAACAATATCTTATTCACATCTCAAAGTAAACCACTCTTCAAGCTCTGTGGTTGTTGGGTCCTTTAAGATATTCGGTAATGTTTCCTGCTCTTGCCTAACCATTCAATACATCATCGATTATCCAACATCTTTTTGGCTTATCAAACTAATTTTTTTGCTGCATTTATGAGACTTGTATTCAATGAATGTAGTCTTTAATCACATCTTAAATATAATTGCATGAGCTTTAATTGAATGACTTTGCTTTCTTGTGATGTTCAGAACAGGACAACGCAATCGCAAGTTAGCAGATAGTGTCATCCATCTCTTCTATTAGATTTGGTAATATTTGGGCCTATTGTGATGACCCACCACATCATCATGGCACTTAGGCACCAAGTGATACAATGTTGTCCATGTGAAAGGCTTACATTGGAAGAAAACTAGTCTTTAGTGAAATATTCTAGAGATATATGGAGAATTTTCTTGGAAGACTTTAGAATTACATGGATTTACATGTAAGGTCCTTAGAACATTCTAGTTGTGTAGAAAATTCTAGAACAAGGACTTGTACACAATTTATATTTACAAATTAGCCTCTAGATGAGTAGAATAAATAGAGGGGCATTCATATGTAAAGGCACTCAAGCAAATCTTCTATGTCTTGAACATTATAAAAGTTTTTTTTAGCAATTATCTTGTGTTTTTTTCAATTTAGCATTCTAGTAGCGATCTAGTGCAAAAAGGGTTTACTTGAGCTTGCAAGATAGTGAAAGATTTGTGAGCAAGTTTTCAAGTTCCACATAGTGTTCTTAGTGAAAGCCTAAGTCTATGACAATGTGGTATCAGAGAAAGGCAGCAACTAAGAAAATGGCAAACGATGGAGAAATCAATATTGCTAATGCCCAAGCCAATGTCACCCAGAATGCCGCCAATAAAATCCATGAATTACCACCCGAGGTTGAGTCAAATGAAGGTATTACATCCCAATAATCATCTGCCAAAGAGGTGAGTAAGGATGATGTGGAGGTCCTGTCCAAGGACTCCATCTCGATAGAGAGTGGGTTATGAAGATTAATGTAGGGATGGATACTGTTGAGATATTTGGCCAATGATCGGGGAAGATGGAGGGCACCCTAAACATTCTTAAGGTCTATACTCTTGAGGATATTGACAGCATCCAAAATGACTTGGAAGGGTGTATGCAAGCTGAGATAGAGTTGAGGAAAACCATTACTTCCTTAGAGTGCATGCTCATGGAGGCGCTGAGCACTATTAATGCCATGAAGGAGTAGATAGAGGCACTCGAGAAGCAGGGAAATGCTGGTGTTGTAGAGGCAGCCATCCATATTGTTGTAATAAGAGAGGCCAAGTGTAATACCCTGGAAACCTTTTTTAGCTTGAAAACTACATGGTATGACCCTTAGATAAATTAGAAATCAGTTGGGATAAGTTCCAAACTTGAATGAAAGTTTTGGGCATGAGAAATGGCTGATGCAATGTGCCACGGGGTCTCTATATTGAGGTATGCATCACACCTGTAACTAAACTTCAAAATATTTGCAAAATAGTCCCTAGGCTCTATGGGAGGCGTGGCGTGCCTCTGGACTGGCGCTATGGGAGAAGTGTGGTGCTCTTATGTATTGGCACTATGGGAATCATGGTGTGCCTCTGGATACGCACTATAGGAAGTGTGGCATGCCTAAGGCTTCTCAGGCATAAAACTTTCCCAACTCGCCTAATTAAGAGTATTTTAGTCCAAAAGCATTTCTGAAAACTTCCTAGCATGACTTTTAAACATCCTAAAATGGCCTACTGTTAGGAAAATCATCGATACTTCTCCTTTTTTCTCCCAAACTCCAAAAGCAGGAAAGTCCTACAAGCAACACTTACGGTTCAAGCAAGGGCTCCTTCAAGTTCTTCTCCAATGTTCTCTCCTCCTTGTAAGGTGTATAAGGCTACCCCTCCTCTCATCATTCCTCACAAATGTAATAATCTGTGTTAGAATAACTCTCATGAAAAAACTAGGAATAGGAAAAATCCTAAGTTATGTGTTTAAGTTATGTGTTTCTATGGATGTTCCTTTATACATACTTATTAAATTGGTGACCCTTATGGAATTGATAGGAATCTCATGAATCATATATAACTTATGATCCTTATGAATCTTACGAAGTCTATGAATCTGATAAAACTATGTATCTCGTGAATCTTGTGAAATCTATGAACTTCTAATTCCCTTGAACCTTATGAAATCTCAAATTAGGAACTTTTATGATAATGTAACTTCTATGGTTTTTAATATAAACTTTTTTACTTATGTTTCAACATGATTATATGAACTCCTTACCCATAAATTGTGTTAAAACTATAATGAACATCCCAAAAGCTTACTCTTTATAAAGGTATGAAAAATCCATAACTTATGAACCAAGACAAGATGAACAATGATTCTACTTCTCATGAATCCTCTATGATTTGTAAATGAACAACATGAATTATGACTATGAGCCAAAAGAGGCTAACATATGATTATGAGTCTAAAAATGGCTAACCTACCAGCTTGATCTTTGTCCTCCATTACAATTAGGGTCAGAGTGCTCAATTGAACCTACCAACTATACTTGAACCCCCCATTGATATTGGTCTAAGGTGCTCAAATAGAGCCACCCATGTCTATTGGGGCCAGGGCACTCAGTTAAGTCCCCCATTTAATTTGAGGCTAGTGTTCTCAAATAGAGTCCTCGTTTAAATTAAGGTCAGGAAGATTGAGCAGTTAATGTTAGATATGTATGATTGTGATGATTACACCACTCACACCCACCACGAATGAAGAAATAATGAACGTACTTAGCCTTTCATAGATATGTTTCCAGTTTATGTCTTATCATGTTCTTCTTATCTCTATTAGTTATAATGCTCCATGCACATTGTATTGTATTCTTTTATGCCATTTTACATACAATACATTTCACCTACTGACGTTATTTATAGTTGCATCATTTTATGATGTAGTTTCAAGAACACAAGTTCATCAGCAGGCGTATCTCTAGATTTGTTCTCCTCGACTTTTGATGAGTCATCTTTGCATTCATGGGGCTCAGTTTGGTCTTACTTAATATGATAGACAGTTTTATCAAATGAAGGTAGCCCGAGGTTTTGTCCCGATAGACTTGTTCAGTTCTTATATTTAGAGGCTTCAGTAGACAGTTAGTAGTATGTCAAAGATTCAAATGTTATCAGTTGCTTTCGAAATTAGGTTTATAAAGTTTGTTTTATTTACTTAAAAAGTTTCTCCCACGCTAATTATTTCTTCACTTCTATAATTATGTTGGTATTTTAGTATTAAGTTTCAGCAGCAAGCCAGGTCAAGAGTCTTCTCGGAAAATAGTGGTTTCGGGTGCTGGCCACATCCAGGATGAAGACTCAGGGTGTGACAAATTTGATATCAGAGCACTAGGTTTAAGTTTCCTAGGGTGTCTAAAAAGCCATGTCTAGTAGAGTCCTTTCCATGAGTATAAAGTGAGTCATACTTATAAAAGGAAAGCTATAAGATATTAGGAAGTACCTCTCTTTTTTCATACTCTAGTTGATGCAATAGAGTTGAACTCTATGAAGTTGTTCTAATTCATTCTTGTACGCATTTCAGATCATGCCTCTAAAAAGGACTGCCAGTCAGATAGCCACTATCAGTGTCGAGGTTCCTACTGGGGCTAATGCTAATGAAATGCCTTCACCTCTTGAGATGTAGACTAGGAATAGAGACTGCTCTTCTCGCTAAAACACAAGTGTTGGAGCTTCACCTGTGCCATCAGTCCTAGTAAGAGTTCCTGTGACATCTACTCCTCAGCCTCCATGCACTGCAACTACTGATGTTGAATTTAGGGGAGCTATTCAGATGCTCACACAACTCATAAAAGCCTAGTCCCACTATGAGGGTGCAGTCCCTTCTAGTTCCAGCTCACACAACTCTTCAAACACTTTAAGGATCCATGAGTTTCTCAAAATAAACCCATCGGTCTTCTAAGGGTCCAAGGATGAAGAGGACCCTTAGAATTTTATTGATGAAGTGTAGAAGATTCTTAGGGTTATGCATTCTACTGAGATAGAGGGGGTTTAACTTGCCTCCTACTAATTGAAAGATGTCGCTAGCATCTAGTAGGAGAAGTAGGAGTTAACTTGTAGTGAAAATGTAGCTCCTGCATTTTGGGATGACTTTATGGGTGCGTTCATCAACCACTTCTTTCCCCAAGAGTTGGGGGAGGCCAAAGCATATGAGTTTGTGAATCTCAAGCAGGGTTCTATGAGTGTAAGGGAGTATAGCCTTAAGTTCACTCAACGATCTTGTCATGTTCCTAAGATGGTGTCTTTTAGGAGGGCAAAGATGAGAAAGTTTGTGTCTAGGATTGGTAAGAAGGTAAAGAAGGAGTGCAAAAGGGAATTGTTGATCAATGAAATAGACATATCAAAGTTGATAGTTTATGCCCAACGGGTCGAGGAGGAAAAATTGAAAGAAAAGGAAGAGTACGAAAACAAGAGGTCCAGATCAGCTGGCAATGAGGTAAGTCATTAGAAGAACGATAGTAGGACCTTCTTTCTTAAAGGGTTGTCAAGACCTGCCCCATCTTCAGCTAGAGCTCATGTGCTGAGGCCCAGGAATGACCAGAGGTTTAAAACTAATCAGAGTTTCAGAACTAAGGGCTCCTAGTATCACGATAACCCAACACTACTTACAATAATTGTGGATAGAACCATGTAGAGGAGTGTTGTTATAACAAAGGTGTATGTTACGAGTATGGCCAGCTGGGCCATATTCAGAGGGAATATCCATTGGCTAAGAAAGTCTATGATGAAAATAAAGCCCAACTTACTACTTCGTCCACCCCAGTAGGTTGAGGTACCACTTCAAGAATAAGCAGAGGCCAGAACCGATTGAATGTTATGGACAACAACCAAGAATTTGAAATGTCTCCAAATATTGTCACTAGTATGTTAAAAGTCTTTTTCCTATGGTGTTTATACATAAATTGATCCTAGTGCTACTTAATATCCTTCATAATAACACTTGTGATGTGTTTATTCTATCTAAGGGTATAAGCATGGAGGGAGAGCGAGATGAGAGTTTGTTATGTGAAATAGTTAGATGGAGGATATATGGTGTTACTCCGTGTAGAATTTCTTGAAGTTGCTGATATTAGGAGTACAAAGGAAGATTCTTAGGTAGCTAAATTACCAAGAGACTAAAGTGAATGTAGTAATAGGCTTGAATGCTGATAAACATATGAACAATCATATTATATGGCTAGTGACTTCCATTGAATCCCAAGGTTGGTTAATTAAGCCGATAGGAAGGAGTAGTATTCTTGGGGGTAGCTCTAGATGCAAAAGGAACCTTGTAGAGTCTTAGAATGAACCTTAGAGCTAATTAATGTTCAAGGATGAAGGTTCCTAAGGGGGAGATAGAATATGCAGTTAGATTTAGACCTTAGTAGCTATATGTGGCTGTGTGAGAACTATAGGTTGTAAATGGTGAAGCGTAGTATTCAAAAGAGGAAGTATGGTTGGGAAGTGTTGCTAAGCTCTAAGGATGTCAGTGGTATCGTTTAAGGCATGAGTAGCCTCGTTCCTACTTCATGCTCTATTTACTCATGTTTCATGACCAATAGCTTTAGATCAAATGAGACTTATATCCAAGTTTGTGTGCTTATGTAGTCCTTCACGTCTATGCGCCTTTTGGTTCTATAAACTCATATTTATGTCATGCTTATGATAGTCTCTTGCATTCACAACCCATGGTTATGCTTTCTTTGTAAGTTTAATAAAGCTCTTTGTTCCTTGATACACTTTATGATGATGAGTATTAGTTCAATATAGACAAGAGGAATCATCTTCAGTTCAGCTTATATGTTACCCTTCTAGTTATGTCCCTCATTTGATGATGAATAATCCCAAGAGGGAGATATTATAACACCCCAAAATTTTATTTCCTATTCATGTTGCTTTATATGCCTTTTTGACTTAAAAACTGTGTCGTATGACCCTTAGATCAATTAGAAATCATTTAGAATGAGTTTTAAAACTTAAGCAAAAGTTCAGGGCACGAGAAATGGTCAGTGTATCTGCCAAAGAGTTTCCATATTGAGGTACGTGCCTCACCTATCACTAACTTCAGAATGTTTGCTAAACAGACCCCAAGCACTATGGAAGGCATGGTGCGCCTCTAGATTGGCTCTATGGGAAGGTTGGCGTTCCTCTAGATTGGCTCTATGGGAAGCTTGGTGCGCCTCTAGATTGACGCTATGGGAAGCCAGGTGCGCCTAAGGCTTCCCAAGAATAAAATTTTCCCAACTTTGCCTAATTAAAGGTATTTAAGTCCAAAAACTATCGTGAAAACCTCCTAGTCTGACTATCAAACATCCTAAAATGACCTACACTTAGGAAAATAATCGATACTACTCCTCATTCTCTCCCAAACTCTAAAATTATAAAAGTCCTTCAAGCAACACTTAGGATTCAAGCAAGGGCTACTCCAAGTTCTTCCCCAAAATTCTCTCCTCCTTCTCAGGTATGTATGGCTACCTTTTTCTCATCATTCCTCACAAATGTTGTATCATGTGTTAGAATAACTCTCATGAAAAACTAGGGTTAGGTAAAATCCAAATGACTTTGATGAATCTTTATATTCCTCACGAAGACTTCATGAATCTTTCTATCCGTGTCTTCTCATCTCATGTTTTACTTAAGTTATCTGTTTCTATGGATGTTCATCTCTCTAAGCACTTATGAAATTGGTGAAAATTATGGAATTGATAGAAATCTCATGAATCATGTATAACTTATGATCCTTATGAATCTTACGAAGTCTACAAATCTAATAACACAATGTATCTCATGAATCTTGTCATATCTATGAACTTATAACTCCCTTGAACCTTCTTAAATTGTGAACTTTTATGATAATATAACTTCTATAGTTTTTAATTCAAACTCTATTACTTATTATAACTACTTGTTCTGTCATTATGGGTGAACCTCTTCGTGCTAAGTTTTGGGTTAGAAAACTTCCAGGTTTAGGAGTTGGAAAATTTGGACAAGGCTAGTCTCGAATGGATTCTGAGAAAGGTATGGTCTTGGGAAATTTGGGTGACAATTTGTTAATATACCTTGGGTCAAGCTATTGTTTTTGTTAGCCCAAGACCTTATGGAGTCCGGGGGACCTTTTAAAAGTGAATTCGGGTGAGCAGAACTCCTGATATTAAAGTTAACATGAAGGGGTGGTTTTAGAACGTCGAGATTTGAAGTGTATTGTAAAATAGGAACTTTTGGGGAACTTTCCAAGGTTCTGTCCTTTGTCAAACACTATAGCAGTTGACACAGTGCTATAACAGCCTCCGCTATAGCAGATAAATTCCTCTATAGTGGAAGTCAACGCCAGTCAGCACTGCCATAGTGGTTGGTTCTCCTATGGCGGCGCTGCTATAGTGGTGTATATACCGTTATAGCAGAATAAGTCGGGGTAAATGCAAAAAATTTCCTAAAAACATTCAAAATTTCTCAAGAATGTTTTGGGGAAAGGCAGAGGCGATTTTGGCGATTTCAAGACAGTTTTCCACCAAATTTCATCCTAGAGGTAAAGATTTTTCTCCCCTAACTTAGTGATATGATTCCTACGTAGTAGAATCGTTAACTATGAGCTTGGGGGAAGGTTTGAGTTAACTTAAGAATGTAGAATCCAGGGAAAAAAGGAATTCTAGGTTGTGTAATTTTTGGGTTATGTTTATTATCACTTATTCATGATTAAATCACCATTAATTGCTTAGTGTAACCGTTAAATGATAGTTTTTAGGTGTATTAATGGTGGGAAAGCCCTGAGGAATGATCATGGGTTGGCCTGGAGATTAGGATTTGAGTATGATTTGGGTAATTATAGTCCATTGGACTAATTTTGGTATATTTATAATCATTGTTAGACCAAGAACAAGCGAATGCTTCGGAAAATAGGAAGGCTCCAGTCATATAGAGTTTTCAAGATATTCGAAGTAGGTGGTGGTTATTTTCTTTCCAAATGCAATGTGCGTACATGTAACTTTAGCTTAGTGATATATGTGCTTGCATGCATAGGGAATGAAGTTTATGAATGTCTAATTATTCGGGTGTCAATTATGTGAAATGAACTTGGTTTGTTGCATGTTCGTGTTACAAGTGTATTTCTGTTCATTTAATTATTGACTGTTGGATTGTGTGTGACATTCGGTTGGCTCGGGTACCACGTCTGGTATGATATATATATATTGGTTGGCTTGGGTACCACACCTGATATGGGATACTAACGGTTGGATTGGGTACCACTTACATGTTCTATATTGGTTGGCTCGGGTACCACACCTAGTGCAGGTTTAAATATACATTATTGCTTGTATTTGTCTATGGTTCCATGAGTGGACCGGGTTGATTGTGAAATTGTGATTGTGAATATCGGTCCTTGAGAGACTGAGTTGTTACACTTAAATATGGGGTTGGTCCTTGGGTGGGCCAGACATTTCATGTTAACTCTTAATTGTTGGTCTAGGGATCCTTAGTTGGTCCAGGTGACGTAAAAATGGTAAGGTGTTATTGTTATTATTCATTGTTTAAAAGGTTGTTGAACGTGTTTCATATGGTTGATAAGTTAAAATGTAGACTGAGAGTCTTGAAATATATTACTTGCTATTTTACATATTTGTACTGCTTTACTCAGTTCTGATTTATTGTTCATATATTTTTTGTTGGAGCTGGTCGATGATCCTACCAGTACACTGTGGTTGTGTACTGATTCTGCACTTGCTTTCCTCTTGTGAGTACATGACATATTCTAGCAGCTCCGACGTGACCTTAGATTTAGTCCCAGCAATTCCATATTCCAAGGGTGAGCTACTTCCTTCGAGCTACTATGGTTTCTTTTAGTTTAGCATTAGTCCACTTGTTTTAGACTTAACTCCCTATTATTGGGGTTGCATCCCCATTTCTAGACATTTGGTAGATGTTTTGGTATGATGAATTTAAGTTTCTAGGGGTATTTCCGCAAAACCTTCTTGTTTAGTAATTTTGGGTTGTGAATGATAGTTTATTTTAATGCTATTGGTTTTGAGATGTTAGATTTACTAAGTGTTGGGGTGTTAATGGGTTTGCTCATCCAGGGGTTTTGGGTGGGTGCCACTCACGGCGGTTTGGGATGTGACAAAGATGGTATCAGAGCCCTAGGTTTGTTAATCTCATCGTACCAAAATGGGTCTAGTAGAGTCTTACGGAATGGTATGGAGACATCTGTACTTTTCTTCGAGAGGCTATAGAACTTTAGGAAACTATCTCTTCTTTCTTCCTTCGTGCTATAACTTGATTCCAATTGATATTTGGAGATACAAATTGGTATCTAACTTTTTTCACTCTTCTGTCCATAGATGGTTAATACCAGACGTAATGGAGTGAGAGCGATAGTTTAGGTAGCGGGACCAACAGTCATAGGATATGGAAGGGGAAGGGGTAGGGGCAGAGGTAGGGCAACACCCGCTAAGGGTGAAGCTCAGGCGGCTGCAGGGCCAAAGGCAGCGACCCCTCGCCCACTCCAGGATCCTGTTGAGGAGAAAGTTGAGGTTGTTTATGAGGAGGGCGCGGAACAGAAGGAGGCGACACCGGCTGGAGGTGCAGGCTTTCCGTTTATATCGCCCGAGGCATTTCAGCAAGTATGGACTTTTCTAAGTGTGCTGGTAGGTGCTGGAGCCACTCCCACTGGTACAACGTATAAGGTTCTAGGCACTCAACTGACTGCTACAATGGTTCCTAGGATGGATGCAACATAGGGTACTAATGACTTCTTCTGTCCGATGCTAGACCCTGTTATGACTGGGAATGATCATGAGATGTTGACTAAGTTCTTGAAACTAAAGCCCCCAACATTTTAGGGTACTGAGAAGGAGGATACTTTTGAGTTTATTCTAGACTATTATGAGATGTTGCATAAGCTGGGCATTGTGCAGCAGCATGGGGTAGAGTTCACCACTTTCCAGCTTCAGAGTGATGCCAAATAGTGGTGGAGAGCTCATGTAGAATGCCGACCATCAGCTTTGACTCCAATGACTTGGGCATATTTCTTTGCTCTTTTCTTGGAGAAGTATGTGCCTCGCACTTTGAGGGATCGTAAAAAGGATGATTTTCTGGCTCTTGAGCAGGGTAACATGTCGGTTTCACCTTATGAGGCCAAATTTCATGCCTTGTTGCATTATGCTACTCAACTTCTTGGTGCTGAGAAGGAGTGGATTCGTTTATATATGAAGGGCCTGAATACTAAGTTGCATGTGTTGTCTGTGCATATGACCTCGGCAGGGAAGAGTTTTAATGAGGTGACCAATTATGTGAAGAAACTAAAGGGGGTTAGACAGGTTGGGCAGGCTAAGGTGTTAGCCAAGAAGTCCCAAAATGAAGGTAATTTCAGTGGTTCATACTCTAGGGGTAACAACCAGCAGGTGTATTCTGCTCATCCTATTCAGTCATCCCTGCCAGTCTCCACAGGTGGTCGTCCGGGAACCGATCAACAGTTTTCAGCTCTTAGAGGCCAGGGGGCTTCTTATACTTCTACTAACAGGCCTAGTCTTGATTGTGGATGCTTTCATTATGGTGATTCGGGTCACTTCAAGAGGGAGTGCTCCCACAGACAGGCAAGTAATCAGACTCAGCAGCAGTCTAAGGCTGTGGTTCCGACAGGTGGAAGTGGCTATGCCAGAGGTCATCCATAGGGTGGGTGAGGTAACTTTCAGGGAGGCCGAGAAAATAGAGAAAATGGTGGCATGGGCAGGGGAGTGTCGCAGCCATCCAAGGAAGTTGCTCAGATTGATGATCGGGCCCACTGTTATGCATTTCTAGGAAAGTCTGAGGCTAAAGCGTCAGATGTTGTGATCACGGGTACAATTCTAGTCTGTGACATGATGGCTTTTGTGTTATTTTATCCAGGTTCTAGTTATTCATATGTTTTTGTCAAATTTGCTTTGGGTTTGGATTTGGTTTGTGATGTACTGTATCCCCATAGTCATGTTTATACCCCGGTTGGAGAGTATGTGGTGGTAACTCATGTTTATCATACATGTCTTGTGGTTTTTGTAGGTTTTTAGACTTGGGTAGATTTGGTTATTCTGAACATGCTAGATTTTGATGTTATTTTGGGTATGACCTTGATATCTCCGTATCATATTGTATTGAATTATAATGCTAAGACTGTGACTCTAGAGATTCAGGTAAGGATAGGCTAGAGTGTGAAGGTGTGTACAGGCCTAAGCCAGCAAAGATTATATCATTTTTCGGGCTAGAAAGTTAGTGGGAGGGGGTTGTTTTGCATTCTTGGCTCATTTCCGGGATGTTAGTGTAGAGCCCTCTTCCATTGAGTCAGTTCTGATAGTTTATGAGTTTCAGGAGGTGTTTCTGGCAGATTTACCTGGCATGCCTCCGGATAGATAGACATTGACATTTGTATAGACTTGGAGCCGGGCTATTATGCCCCAACCTCGGGAGGTGCAACTGGCACCTGATGCCAAAACTTAGACCCGAGCCAACCTTGCTGAACCATTTGCCAATAGCACATGGCAACCACACACAATCAAGAAAACAAACAAGTATACCTCGGCTTAAAAATAAGTCCTCGACTAGCGAGGCCCTTGTCAATAGCTCTACAAAGAAAAGAGTTACTCCCAACAGTTTATATAAAGCAATAAGAAAATAGCATACAAGTCATGTTTGGGCCATCGGGGCCACCATGAAATCTAGAAAAGCATAAATGCTATGCAATATAAGCTAGGCCAACAGCCTCTACATCATCAACAATCACAACAAGGACCAACTGGCCAACAATGGACCTATACAACCCAACATACTAATCTAAAAGCCTCTAGAAATACAATACATGGTGGGACAAGGCCCCAGCCTACCCAAAAGCTATAAACAGTAAAATAGGTTGTCACGCCTCAAATTCCATTTAGACGGACAGACACTCGATGCCCTAAATGCCCGAGAGAACCAACTTATAACCTATGATTCATCATGCATATAACTATGATAGTTAAGAAGATTTGACTATAAATAAGCTGCCTGAATAACAAGACCAACATAGATAGGCCCAAAACTTATGTACACGATCTGGCCATTGAGGCCACAACTGTTAAGAGCAAAGACATAACTAAGTTTTACTTTAACATTGGTCTATAAAGCCTCTACAAGATAGACAAACCTAGTTTAGGTCGGGACAGGGCCCCAGCTTACCCTTAACTATACAATACCCAAAATATATACCAAAGACTCGGTAAAGCCCCGAATCAACCTGGAGCTCACCAACAGCAGCCGAGTGTCCTGTGCTCCTACTGGGGAGGTCTACTAGCCAGAGTACATGTGCCTGCGACATGAAATGCAGCGTCCCCATGAGGGATGTCAGTACGAGAGAATGAACTAAATATGTAAGGCATAAAGTAAACCATATGTAAACAAGAGCTCAAATAGAATCAGGTATCAGTGCATAAACATGTAAATAAGAACAGAAGATCACATTTACTTAAACTTGTGAAATCATGTATATTACATTCTTTGGTTACTCTTCTTTGCTTTATGATCATTGTAAAGCATGTAATACACGTGACCAACTGATCAGTGGTAAAAGAGGAGTTCCATGCTAGGAAATTTAACCCCTGGGATGCTGCCCTCATAACTATACAAATTGGGATCGACACATGCTAGGCTTTCGCCCCTAGGCTGCCACCCATAAGTACACAAATAGGGATCGACCCATGCTAGGATTTCACCCCTGGGATGCCACCCACATATATACAAATTACTTCATTTAGTTTCTTTAATCTTTGAGATTGTTACTTTGGTGGTTGTAACCTTTATTGAGCTCAAAACTATGGACCAGTAGTAGAAGACATGTGAACATGCACTTAAGGCAGTAACAATGATATAAGGAGCAAACGTAACATCAACGTACTATTTAGGAGCTTATATGATACAATGAACCTCATTTGGCTTAGATAATAACTCACAAAGCTTGCTGTTGAAAGTACCTTTACTAGGAAACTCACTTCGTTGGTAACAACACAAATATAAGAGTTCATGCCAAGGAATATGAAACTGAGAAACCTTACATACCTTGTTGTGTAACTCAGATATTACAACGAATTAAGCTTCCCCCTTTCAGATTATTTATCTACAATGAAATACGTGGCAAAACTAGTATTAGTAGCTAGTTAACCAATTTGGGCTACTTGATCCCACTAAATCAGTAACTAGGCAGTAAGCTCGTAATTGATCAACCCAAGAGTGTTCCTTTCACCTCTTCTCCTCTAAACATATCTACATACTGTACGACCTTCTCATAGGGTCCCTTGAAACTCTTCCGACTTCACAACATATACCAAACAACATACAAAGGTGCACAGGCAGCAAGTTAACATAACACCCAATTAAGTGGTGTATTACCACACCCTCCTTCCATAATTCAATACAACTTCACACACCCTTTTACAAGTTCAACCAAGCTGTCCCAAATATATACACATAAAACCGCTCCTAAAACAATCCCAAACATCCTTCAACATAATAAGAAAGTATTTTAACTCAAGGATTCCAATCACTACCCCATGGTTCTTGACACAAACACATACAAAATTCTCCATCAAACTTGCACATAAAAAGGGGTAAAAATGGGCAGTAACTTTACCTTAAATTCTGAAAATCTGTCCTCCTAACTTGTACTTCTTCAAGAGCTTGAACTCCCCTTCAACTTAGCTTGAAAATAGGGAGAATACTTAAGAACCCTAATGGTATTTTATGGCTGCTATGTGAAGCTAAGAGAGAGAGAAAGAAAGAACTTCTAAAATCTATTTTTTTTCAAGTTAAAATGAGTGAAATGAGCTGGTCTTAACCCCTTTAAAGGGGGCTGCTTTGGCCGACTTTCCTTGCTCATTTTGAGCCACAAAATGTCAAGAAGGTGATACACCTACTTGGCCATTTTACATGGGCTTTGTTGGACTTAACCTTATTGGGCCTTGGCTGCCAATTCTTTCCCTTTCTTTCACTTCTTTGGGACAGAATTTATTCAAGTGGGTGATGGGTGTACTTGGCCCTCTAAGCTAGTCAAAATAGTCTTAGTAGGTGATGCACCTACCTAGTTCTTTAGGCTGGTCAATAAGTCAAAGTAGGTGATGCACCTACTTGTCACCTACTAGCTTAGTTAAGTAAAGCAAGCAGCTCACTTATTTTATTCTATTTTCTAATTTCTAATCCCTTTTGCTTTAACTTAACACTTCACCCTAAATATTTACTCAAATACAACCTTACCATCTCGAGTTTAAATACTTTTGTCGAGGTTAACTTGGCCGTTTACGTGCTGAACTGAATGGGGCATTACATCACCTCCCAATACACATTAAACTATCACTGCTCATATAAGAAACTCGGTCCCTCACCTATACGACAAGGCTATATCAAGTGATATATGAATAGGACTAGTATATGCAGAATACGGGATGTTACATCCTCCCCTTCTTAGGAACATTCGTCCTCGAATGATATTGAAGTTAACCAGCCCAAACAAGCTCAAGCCTAAGTTAAGTACCACTATTAGACATATAATATATATATAGACTTGTATTTACTCGTTAATGCCTCAACTCGACACTTCCACCTTTCTCATCGGACTGAAATAGATGAGGATACTTGGATTTCATCACTTTTTCCGCTTCCCATGTAACTTCTTCTACTTGTTGGTTTCTCCACAGTACTTTTAGAGAAGCTACTTCCTTATTTCTTAGCCTCTTAACTTGGCGATCCAAAATAGCAATGGTTACTTCTTCATAAGTGAGATCTCCCATAACTTGTACATCTTCAGTAGGAGTA
Organism: Jaltomata sinuosa; assembly: GCA_003996215.1. Taxonomy (NCBI): domain Eukaryota; kingdom Viridiplantae; phylum Streptophyta; class Magnoliopsida; order Solanales; family Solanaceae; genus Jaltomata; species Jaltomata sinuosa. The sequence goes on from QJPP01000263.1 coordinate 177,655, forward strand.
ATACGAGATGGGCCACCTATACACTTTCGAAGCATTGAGACATAAAATACCGGATGGACTGTTGAAAGCTCTTGGGGTAGCTATAACTCATATGCGACTTGGCCAACTCTTCGAATAATATTATATGGCCCTATATAGCATGGACTTAACTTTCCCTTTTTACCTAATCTCATCACCCCTTTCATTGGTGACACCTTCAAAAATACCCAATCTCCTATAGCAAACTCCATCCCTCTTCTTCTAATATCTGTATATGATTTGTATCGACTTTGAGCCATTGCCAACCGCTGTTGTATCACCTTAACTTTTTCCGTAGCTTGATGAACAAGATCTGGCCCAAATAAGGTAGTTTCACCCACTTCAAACCATCCGATTGGTGATCTACACTTCCTCCCATATAAAACTTCATAAGGTGCCATTTTGATACTTGAATGGTAGCTATTATTGTAAGAAAACTCAATAAGTGGTAAATGGTCATCCCAACTACCTTTAAAGTCCAATACACAAGCTCGTAACATATCCTCAAGTGTTTGGATTGTACGTTCTGCCTGACCATCCGTTTGAGGGTTAAAGGCCGTACTTAAATTCACTTGTGTTCCCAAACTCTTCTGAAATGATTTCCAAAAATTCGCGGTGAATTGAGCTCCCCTATCAGATATAATAGAGATTGGGATTCCATGTAGCCGAACTATCTCTTTAATATACAACCTTGCATACTCTTCAACTGTATAAGTAGCCTTAACCGGCAAGAAGTGGGATGATTTGGTGAGTCTATCAACTATCACCCATATGGAGTCAAACTTCCGAAATGAGCGAGACAGACTAGTGACAAAATCCATGTTGATCATGTCCCACTTCCAAATTGGAAGGTCTATATATTGCATATAACCTGCAGGCTTTATGGTGCTCTACATTAACTTGTTGACAATTTGGACATTGAGAAACAAATTCTGCAATGTTCTTGTTCATGTCACTCCACCAATACACTCCTTTCAAGTCATGATACATTTTAGTGGAGCCCGGATGGATAGAATATCTTGAATGATGTGCTTCTGTCATAATTCTCTCTCTTAGTCCATCTATATTAGGCACACACAATCTGTTTTGGCACTGGAGTACTTTGTTTTGCGTAAGCTCAAATGCCTTTGTCACCCCTTTTTGTACATTCTCCTTAAGCTGTAATAGAATAGGATCCATATATTGCTTCTCTTTTACTTCGACTACTAATGAGGATTCTGCTGCATTTTGCACAATAATCCTTTCATCTTGAGATTCAAGAAGGCGAACCCCCAAGCTAGCTAGTTGGTATAGATCCTTAGCTATTCTTTGTCTTTCCATGGACTGCCCATCGGTGTTTGCCATTGTCCTACGACTTAAAGCATCAGCCACCACATTTGCTTTCCCCGGATGATACAAGATATCAACATCATAATCTTTTAATAACTCAAGCCATCTTTGCTGCCTCAGATTCAGATCCTTCTGCTTAAAGATATATTGCAAGCTCTTATGGTCTGTATATATGTCAACATGAACCCCATACAAGTAGTGGCACCATATCTTTAAAGCAAATACAACCGCTGCTAGCTCTAGATCATGGGTTGGATAAATTTTCTCATGTGGCCGCAACTGTCTTGAGGCATAAGCTATTACTTTACCATGCTGCATCAATACGCATCCTAAGACCACTCCTGAAGCATCACAATACACTACATACCCTTCTATTCCTTCTGGAAGTGCCAATATAGGTGTAGAAGTCAACTTATTTTTCAGCTCTTGGAAGCTTCTTTCGCATGCATTGCTCCATTGGAACTTGGCTGCCTTGTGTGTTAGCTTTGTTAAGGGTGCAGAAATAGAGGAAAATCCCTCACCGAACTTTCTATAATAACCTGCCAACCCAAGGAAACTACGAACCTCCGTAGGTATTGTAGGTCTTGGCCAGTTCTTCACGGCTTCTATCTTTTGAGTATCAACCCTTATTCCTTCATCAGAGACAATATGACCCAAGAATGCCATAGATTTTAACCAAAACTCACATTTAGAAAACTTTGCATATAGCTTACAATCACGAAGAACCTGTAACACCTGCCACAAGTGATTAGCATGGTCCTCCTTTGATCTTGAATAGACCAAGATATCATCTATGAATATAATCACAAACACGTCCAAGAATGGCTTGAACACCCTATTCATCAGATCCATAAAAGCTGCTGGTGCATTTGTTAGCCCAAATGACATAACTAAAAATTCAAAATGACCATACCGTGTTCGGAAAGCTGTCTTGGGTATATCTTTCTCTTTGACTTTTACTTGATGATAACCCGACCTCAAATCAATTTTCGAGAAACAC
>QJPP01000264.1:0-69436 GCA_003996215.1 Jaltomata sinuosa
ACGATGTCCAAGGAAGGACCAGGGCCAAGATAGGAATTCAAAGTTAAACAGGAATGGTGACAGGTTATTGAAAGAATAAGGTCAATTATGGCTCAAACAGGGATCAAAAGGGATTATTTGTATTTGGACGGTCATATAGGCTAAGTGGACTGCATCAAAAAGGGCCTGTGATCCTTTCCTAAGCAACCAAACTTCAAACTTAAAAAAATAGACCGGGCAAGTTCTAGATGCATGCACAGAGTAAGAATTTATGACAATAAATCTCACACACTCTTAGCACCAAGAAACTATATCGCTACCAACTATCAAACAACCGCTCGGCTTAAGCATACTCATTCTAATCATATTCACACAATGACATTCAAGGATCCAGACAGTCAATTGTTTCAACATAAGCTCAAAACCAGAAATTTTTTCAAGGGGCCTCGTTTTTAGACAAGAACAACGCATGCTTGCTATAGATACTAAAAAAAAAATTAAAACAACAACCTAAACATGCCGGTTCTACTAGATAGCACACCGGAGGGAAAAGAAATCGGCAACAAAAACCCTCGGTGGTGACTCACAGGTTTCCCAACACCCTCAACTTAGACTCATGTATTGTCCCCAATGCATACATATGAAAACTAAAAGCTATGAGAATAAAGGAATACCTGTGAAGTCGATATGACTCAGATTCTGGAATGATGTTGGAGACCGCCTGGGTCTCCAAAACAAGAGAACTCGATGGAGTACGTGTGTGCGCCAACCTCATGTTGCGCTCCAACTTCCTCTTTTATTTGCTCCGCCGCTAGTCGTAACCGCTTCTTCGCTCTTTCCTTGTAGATTCTTTTGCGGTGTTTTCGTTTTCTTGAGCTATTTACACCGCTTTCCGCAACATGCTTCTCTTTTCGCGGCATCCTTCTCACAACAGCTAGCGTCTCGACCAAACACTTCTCCTCAATGTGCACATCCGCAGGAGCTTCCTCAATAGCATTGATGACCGCGACCACCCTCATGTCACTTGGTTGCTTCATCAATTTGGACACATCGAACTTGACCAATTCATTGTTCAATCGGAAGGTCAGCTCGTTTTTCTCCATATCAACCAAAACTCTCGCCGTAGCTAACAATGGTCGTCCCAAGATTATGGGAACTTCGAAGTCCACTTCGCAATCCAAAATTACAAAGTCAGCTGGGAAGATAAGCTTACCGATCTTTATTAGCACATCAGACCAGATCCCTACGGGTCGCTTTACCGAACGGTCAGCCATCCTCACTCTCATGGACGTTGGTTTAGGAGCTCCCAAACCCAATTTGTTATACACTGCTAGCGGCATCAAATTGATACTAGCACCAAGATCACACATAGCTCTTCCGAAGTTGAGCTTTCCGATAGTACATGGAACAGTGAACGCACCTGGAGCTCCTTTCTTTTCCACTAATGATCTAGAGGAAATAGCGCTGCAGTGATGGAGGTTGTCTTCCGGCTCAAAACTTACCGTCCTCTTCTTTGTAATCAAGTCCTTCATGAACTTGGCATAACCGGGCATTTGTTCCAGAGCTTCCACCAATGGTATGTTTATTGAAATCTGTTTTAACATGGTCATGAAGTTCAGGAACTTACTATCGTCAGCTTTCTTCTTCAACCTCTGGGGGAAAGGGGGTGGGTGTCGAAACATCATAGTTGGAAGCTTTTCAGCGTCCTTGCGTTTCTCTGCGGGCTTTGGCGTTTCCTCCTCTACCGCCTCTTTATCATCCGCACTATCATCTTGAGCATGAATTACCGGGTGTGATTCCGGTAATACTTTTCCGCTTCTTGTGGTGATCGCCATACAGCTTGCATCATTCTGCGGATGAGTGGTGTCGCTCGGCAAAGTACCTATTTTCTTTGGGTTTAGAGATGCCGAGATGTGACCCACTTGCTGCTCTAGTTGCTTGATCGCGGTTGAGTGTGACTCCACTACTAGACTCAATGTTGATAACTCATTCCGTATTGCCTTTACCCCAGAGTCCGTTGATTCCACCTTAAGCAGCATCTTCGCCATCATGTTCTCAAGTTTGGACGTCTCAGTTTCGCTGCCAGTTTTGTCCCGATTGCCAGGTTGTATATACAACCCACCTCTATCGGTGTTGTTCCTCCAGCTTCCTTGGTCGCGATTTTTGTAGCCACCATTCTCATAGTGGTTTGGATAGTTCCGACCTTGGTTTCCTTGGCCATTGGCCTGGAAACCCCCCACGTAATTCGCGTCCTCAGTCTCCATACCTTGGGAACCCACAGCTTGTACCTTCTCTATATTTCCTGACGTCAAGTGCCTTGTCAGGAGATCCAACTGCGTTTTCAGGTGCGCCATGTCTTGGTCGCGCTCCTCCTCTTTTCTTCGCTGCTCTGCTGACATGCCAACGGTACAGGTGCTAGCTGCAATCTCTGAATCTCGTGTGTGCCAGGCCCTGTAGGTCTTGGTGAGCCTGTCCAAAGTAGTTGTGGCCTCAACAAAGGTGAGACCCATGAATGCACCACCTGCTGCGTTGTCTAACATCGGCTTGGTAGCCGAATTCAGTGCCCGGTAGAATGTCTGCATCAAAAAGTTATCGGTCAACTGATGGTTCGGGCATTGGGTGATCTTCTTTTTGAATCGCAGCCAAGTCTCGTGCAGTGCTTCGTGCGGTTGCTGCCTAAAGTTGTTGATCTCGTCCCTCAACTGCATCATCCGAGAGGGAGGAAAGAACCTTTCTAGGAAAGCTCCTCTCAACTCTCCCCACGTTGCGATAGAGTCGGGGGTCAGCTCTGTCAACCACAATGCTGCCTCCTCAGACAGAGACAACGGAAACAACCTGAGCCTGATCGCTGTCTGACTCACGCCTGGCAGCTCAAACGATTTGCAGATCCCGACGAAATTCATCAAGTGCTGATTTGGATCATCACTAGCCGCACCTCGGAACACTCCTCTCAAGTTCAACAGCTGGATCATCGTGCTAGTGATGTAGAACTTTGCTCCGGGTGCTAGCGGTGGAAGAATAATGGCGCCTATAGCGCCAGCTCCATCTAGGTCGAGATCCTCATCGTTCATCATAACATCGTCTTGCCGACCCTTAGTATTTAAATTTTGTTGGGCCAGCAGTTCTGCAGCGATCCTTGCTGCCTCGTTTTGTGCAGTTATATTGAGCCTTAATGATCTCGCAAGCTCGGGATCGTAAGGTAATATTGAAGTATCCGAGCTTCGGGTACTTGGCATGCACAAATTTGTACCCTGTCCAAAAACAAAAACAACAAACAAAAAATAAAAGCAGGAAAATATGACTAAGAGTCAAATAAACACACTAGACTTAATCAAAAACCGTATTCCCCGGCAACGGCGCCACTTTTTGATAACGCTCAAACTACACCTCAAATTAACGAGGCGTAAGCGATCGTAGTCAAGTAAAGAACCCAACAAGGTTGGGGTCGAATCCCACAGAGAATATGGTGATGATTAAGACTTTAGTGAAGTAGATGACTAGTCGTCAATAGTTTCCAGTAAATAGGGGGGGGTTTTGTAATCAACGTGAACAACAGCAACAATTATGTAAGAGAAATAATCAGTAGGAGAGAATGAACTAGGGAAGTGTTCACCATGGCGTTGTAACAATGTCGATTCTAGGCTTAACCGGGTTCTTTCTATATGCTTGTCACGATGTGATTGCGTCAATTGTATCGTCTAAACGTCTCTCGACCAAATAAACAAATTTCCTTTTATTTTCTCTCGATCTCAAAAAGATGTGCTTTTTAGCTCTCAATCCTAACATCAAGTAGATTAATCCAGTTACGGCATTAATCTTTAAGACGAGAGTTGGTAGTCTCGAATCCTTGTTGTTAATCAAGTTTCCCGGTTTTAATCTCTTTCTCAAGCAAATTAAACCTAGGCATGTTCTAATGTTTGCAACCCACTAGAAAACGTGACATAATGTATGATTAACAATGTGACAATACATAAATCGAACCCAACGCTCCCCGGAATCTATATTGCTACGTTTGCCATGGCTCCCACAACCCTAGTTGCGGGAGTTTTAGTTAATCATGCTCGAAGAAGAAAAGAAGTAATTCATTATAAAGGAAAGAAGATTCTTACAATATGATGAAAATACTCTTCAATAATCCAAGAACAAGAACAACCAAGAACTCAAGAACACGAATTCACGAATCCGAAAACGTGTTGTTGCTCTCAAAAAATGACTAAAAACTATTCTAAAACTATTGGGTGTATTCTAATTACATAAACCTATCATAGGGTATTTATAGGAGTCAAAGAAACCAAATCCAAAACGGGCTAGGAATCCCCAAAACGCGGGTCGCCGCCTCACGCCACTGCCTAAGCGTGACGGTCAGGCTTGACGGACCGTCACGGCAGTGACGGACCGTCGCCTGGGCCGTCACTGGTAGGAAGTGATGCTGCCTTAAGTTGACGGTCCCAGTGACGGACCGTCAGCCTTGTGACGGGCCGTCACTCAGGCCGTCACTCTTAGGCAGAATGTTGTTTTTCGCGTACTTTCTTCCGTTTCCGTGTTTGTTTCCATTTCCTACAAATACAACATAAAAACATCAAAAATAACAACGGTTGCTTGAAAACGCACGATTGTTCTTAGTAAAAAGGAGTCGAAAGTGACGTAAATTAGCGTCACATCAGCACTCCTCCTAGAATATATGGGGTTATGGGGCCCAATACCCACAAAATTAAAGATCTCTCACTCTTCTTTCCGACGCCACCAACCGTTCATTAATTCACTTTTAGAGTAAAATGTTATGTCCATTTTACTAAAGACTGACCGTGCTAAAAAGATGAGGCCACTATAGCGAGATTAGGTCGCTATAGCGGGGCTGCTACCGCGGACTACACATAGTTAATGCATTTTTTAGACCTAAAATATTATTTTACCCTCCAAACTCATTCAAGGCCAGGCTAGGGCAAGGGAAGGGCGATTTCTTCAGTTTTCCATTGATTTCCTCCTTCAAGGTAAGTCCTTCCATCAATCTAACACTTGTTTGATTCTAAAATCCTTATAATAACATTTGATTGATCATGGTGGGCGTACAAAGTTAACCTAGGTGGAATTTTCTGGGGTAATGGGAATTAATAGGTTAAAAATCCCTTGAATTTGAGTTAGTGTTAATAGATTATGTCCTTGGGACTAGAAATTGACCTAACCATTCTAAAATATAGAGTTTTAAGTAGTTTGAAGGGTAGAAATAGTGAGTTTGAATTCACAAAGTATTTGTTTGAAGAGTAGTTTATTGATTACTTTATAATTATTGTTATTAGATGATTTAGCCTTTGAAAATGTGAAGAAGAAGGAAGATCTTCAGTGGCATAGCTTACTTGTTGCAGCAGCTTGGCACCCAGGTAGGTTATGGTTTATGAGTAGTAGATTGTGGTTAGAAATTGTACACATAATACAGATTTGACAAGAGAAATCATGTATTAGGCCCGCGGGCACAAAGTTTGGATGGATAAAACATGTGATTAATATAATAAGGACCTAATTATGTGTTGATTTGTTAATGTATAAATCCTTGATGGGTGTTTTATGTTTGTATGACTCCTTGGTGGATTGTAGTGTGAATTATGTGAATATAGATGATAAGGAAATTGTGTGAGCTTATAATCTAGTGTTTCAGCCTAATTACCATAAAAAGGGTGAACTTGGTATTATGTGTGTTTGGAATACGAGATAATCTTGCTTAAAGTTAGTGATGAGAACTGATTATGGTATGAGGAGGAGGTTACATAATTTAAGAGCCTAAGGTCAAGTTAGGCTAAGGGATTGAAAGTAAAAGGTATAAAGGTGTATGACTTTAACTAGAGTTTAGGCTCCATTGGATTGAATGTGCATTCCTAAAATAAGTACTTACATTCAATGAATATGGCTTGATAATGCGTACTTGAATAAGCTAGGGATTAGTCTTCGGACATATTATAATTGATGAAACCAATGAATCATATCTACTTGTGATTTGGTGTGTTAAAGAATAATTGTTGTTTGCATAAAATAAGTAACTTGAGTTTACAAAGTATTTGGGTGGTTTTCTATTGTTGCAAGGCATACTTTAGGATGGTAATTGTTAATGATATCATAAGTATTAATCACATATAATGGGGTTATATTAAAGGCTTGTTGACCGTACAAGTATGATTGCTTATTTTCATTGTGGTTGTGATTGTTGTGATATTTATTGTTATCGTGTGATGTACTGGTACTTGAATATCTTCATGGGATTGGTTGATGTTATTCATTTATTTTCTTGCGTACCACACCTGGTACAGTTTCTATTATTCATTGGTTTGCTCGGATACCATGCCTGGTATAATTTCTATTATTCATTGGTTGGCTCGGGTACCACGCCTTGTACAGTTTCTATTATTCATTGGTTGGCTCGGGTACTACGCCTAGTGCAGTTTCTATTATTCATTGGTTGGCTCGGGTACCACGCCGGTACAGTACATGGACAACAGCTCATCCCCTACAGGTCATGGCTAGTGAGTGACCATAATACCCTTAAAATGTGTGTACAAGGTATTGATGAGTTTGATAATTCCATGAGTAGATCGGTTATAATAATTGTTATTGTTGTTGTTTATATTGGTTCTATGAGCGGACCAGTTTATGATAACTGTAATTGTTGCTGTTTATATTAGATCCATGAGTGGACCAGATTATATTATGGTTGTTGTACTGGGATCGTTGTATGGTCCATTTACTTGACATATATTTGAGATCCTTGTGTGGTCTGGTTACTTGACATATATTGGGGACCCTTGAGCGGTTGGGCTAAGGATGTAGAAAAAGGGCATATATATTTTGTTATTGTCTACTTACTCTTGGATTTAATATAAGGGTAAGTTATTATTGTAGAGTCAGAGTTGTTGACCTGGTTAATGATTGGTAGTCAGGGTCTTGACTTGGTTTATAGTCAATATTGATTACATTTGACTGAATTATCTATTGTTGGTTCACGAGGATAAGGATGGAAATATTCATAGGTAATATGAGGCATAAAGATAACATAAGTGGATGAAAGTGATGTGGATTAAATCATTATATAAGTTGCCATGCTTTCTTTCTATGATTTGTATATTGTGTTTACGTGATCTAACCCTGGTCGGTCGATAATACCTACCAGTACATATTGATTGTACTGATACAACTCTTGCTATACCCTATTTTGGATATAGCCTGTATCACGCCCCGAGCCTATTCCCTAGATGTAACACGGTGCTTAGCGCCACAAGTGACCCATAGCTAACCCTTGATCTGGCATATACACTACTAAAGAAAAGCTAAAATGAGATGGCCAAAAGTGATGCTGGCCATCGCTTTTTTGGCCAAAAGCGATGGAAAAGCGATGACGTCACTCCCGTGGGAAAATGGCCTGTCGCTTTTCCAAAAGCAACAGAGAGCGTCACTTTAAAAGTGACGGCCAGCGACCCAAACAAAAAAGCGATGAAATTTTTTTATTTTTATTTTTTCCAGAAAAGCGACACTGTCCGTCGCTTTGTTCTTGAACTTGAAGAACAAACCGACGGATAAAGCAACGCTGTCCGTCGCTTTTTCTAGCTGCAAAAATTAGCATTTTCAACATGCACCACCTGCCATTTACAAATTTAATTCAAATACAGCCCAAATCATCACTAATTTATGCCACAACATTCATAATGCAACTACAACATCAACAAGAAATAAAATATGAAGTAAAACATTCATTAAATACATAAAAGATCCACCCAAAGGACCTACAAAGTGTTTCAAAACATAAAAGGAGTACAAAATTATAAATAAAGTGTCAAAAAGCTAATACAAACTAAAAAAAGTCAATCTAAGAAGTTCTTTGAGACGCTCGACGGTCTTGCAAATATCTTTATCTTTCTCCTTTCATTGTCTCTCAGAATCTGTCAAGGCATAAGTTGTGCTACCTAATGTTGAAAACTAATTGTCACGGCTCAATTTCTCAGGTCATGATGGCACCTACAACCCCCCCCCCAGTAGCCGAACCAATTGCCGTAGCCCAGAACGGTTAGTAATGGGCTACTACCTAACCAAAACGCACTAACAAGCAGAAATAAGCGGAGGCAGAATGTAAAGGTAGACAAAGCGGAAGCAAAACTTCTAATATACATAAAGGAAGCTACACCAACCCCAAGACTTGGTATCGATAGTACAAAACTTCTAATAGAGTACAAGTGCAAGAAGTAAAAAAATACAATACAATTTATCTCCGAAATTACAAGGAGTAACAATGCCAAAAGATGAGATATGGTCAAGCCCCGACCATCAGGAGCTCACCCAAGTCTCGAATATTCACAATCTGCAAGAGTCTCAAATGTGATCAATGGTGAAAGCTCAACTAATATCTGCACATAAAATGTAGAAGTGTAGTATGATCACCAAAACAACGGGTACTTAGTAGGTATCATCGACCGACTGAGCGCATATAAGATATAAACACAGTAAGTAACAGATAGCAAGAAAGCAGTCACTGAAGCAATAAAGGAGGCATAAGGAGCTAGCACAGAGATTAAACAACCAAAAGTTACAAGTAAAACATGCTAGCACGAAAAATATAGTCACACAGAATCACAGGTGAAGGAAAGGAGAACGCACCTGGAGTCCTTGCACAACAATATAAGTAAGTGGAGAGAGAGAGTTGAGAAAATGGCGGTATACCGGTAACCTCAAGTAAAAGGAAAAGACGGAAAGCAGTCTAACATACTCTAAATGGAATCAACAAGTATAAGGAAATCATATCAACAATCCAATCACATGATAGCATAACCAGGGAATCACCTCACAAGTACAAACCTAGGATGAAATAACTAGACCACAATAACCGAGAGGTACCACTCAACTTCCAACAAGAATAGAACCAGAATCTCACACTCTGTTCAGAAGACCACACAAAAGAGCCTCAATAAGATAGGACCCCCTAGCCCTCTCAATAATCAGATATCTCACAACAGAAGCCTCAACAGGCTAACCATAACTAATCCTTGATAACCGGGTGCCAAGACAAGCTCTAAATAAAGACAGGAGTAAATATAATCTACCTACAGTCCTAACGGTCGCGCATACAACCGAGGAATGCAATCAAGTGAAAACAAACCCTCCGGCCACCCATAAAACTGGAGGGTACACTGAACACATAACCTATAAGGGTTGAATCAATGCATGATATGATATGATGTGCCAGTAACCAGTATGTTCCCCTTCAGGTACCCTGCGGTTCCGTATAGAGGTGGGACCCATTCAAGGCTCTTTCCCGTGTACCTCTCCTCCACCATACACCCCCCTTCCCGGCACAGTGCGTCGGCCCATAGCCTATGGCCTAGGAATGACAAGAGTCCATGGAGGTCTACCTCTCGACCACATACAAAAACTCAACCTCAAAATGTGTCCTCCGAAATCAAGTCCAGGTCCAAGCCAGTGGCTAAGTCTCAAATGTAGCTCAACTTTGAAATCTCGTAGTACATGCCTGGCTTTGACCCAGGTCTTAAACAGTAGTAGTAATCTCAAAAGACCCTCTCACTGGGTGCCTGAGGTATACTCGGGTCTAAATCGATGGTAAAAGCCTCAGTAACCCTCTCCAAGGCTGCCCGGTGTGTGGTCGGGTCTAAAACTATAGTAAATCAAGTCTAGTGCTCCGCCCGGTAGAGACTAGTATCAGTAATAAAATCAAGTCTGGTGCTCTTCTCGGCAGAGAATAATACTAGTAATAAAATCAGTGCAAAAACATCCAAAAATCCCCTTTTCTATCATCAAGAGTACCAAAAAGGGGCCCCCGGGGCCATGCAAGTTTATAAAAACCGTTTGTAGTGGCTCGCAACCAAAACTGTAGTAAAACATGCAGGGGAAAACCTTTTTCATGGATGATATGCTCGCACACAAATATAAAATTAGCCCAGCGGCTCACAACAATTCCTATCAGCCCTGCACAGGCCCAGCAGCTGCTCAGCAGATATAACCAACATAAAAGGATAATCTCTATATCTGGGACTCGCGGACATTCCCCAAATAACCAACCATCTATGTTCCAGAGTCAATGCAAGGCCGTACAGGACCGCAAGGGTAATATACCATACTACACGAATACTACAAACAACGCATGAAATAAACAGATGAACAAAGCGGACGAGGTCTGGGGTACCAACCTATAACAACCCACCCAAGGATGTTAATGAATGCAGTTATAGCCTATATACGTAGAGTCTAGGTAGGGAAAGCCATACCTACCATTCGTTTGACGAATAGATGCGGGGACGGCGTCCTCCAGGATCGAACTGCTCTGGTAGCTCCAATTAGCAAAACTAATATCAAAATAGTAATCTACACATCAAAATAGTACTAATGATACCCATAATTCCATAAACATAACCGGGTCGTAATCTGGGTCACAAATGGGCCCATGGGCCTTGCAACCTAAAAATTGGAAACGAAAAATACACTTGTGTTCCTTACCATCCCGGGAGCACATGCTTAAAAATTGAGCAAAAATGGACAACAATTGGGGCCCAAAACAGCCCGCTCAACTCAAGAAATAAAGATGAAATTTTCAAGAAATCAAACGAAGGTTGGGCAAGAATTGCTTACCAAAAGGATGGAATTTCAAGCCAAGATGGACAAATTTCACTCCCACGAACATGCACCAGCTCAAAGGGCAGAAACTACCACCAAGTTCAAGCTTTAGAAAGAAGGAAATAATGGAGGACTAAGCAACAATAGTGGAAATTGGTTTTGGGAAGAAGAGGACTTACCAATAATCGAAGGGTCGCAAATTATCGATGAACAATTGAGCTCCCTAAGGCTAGGACTGAAATTGAGCACTTTGGTAGAGAGGATTTTTGAATTTGAGTTGGGATCAAATAGGGAAAATGGCTGGAAAAATGAAGGCCCAAGTATATATACTACTGGAAATTTGTTCAGCGCCAACGAGGCTGAAGAGGCGCGATAGCGCAAGAGAAGGTCCAAGCGTCTCGGCGCTATCGCGCTGGGAGAGGCACGATCACGCTGGGAGGGGCGGGATCGCGCTGAAGGATAGCAGGCGCTGAGGCGCGATTGCACTGGTATTGGCGCAATTGTGCTGAAGGATGGCCTGCAACTGAATTTTTTGCACTTTTTGAAAACTCCACGGGGTGTTCCGGGCACAATCGAAAATCGGTATTCAAAAACCAATGGAGCTATTAGAGTGGAAACAATGTTCCGGACTCAATGGAATCGATGAAACTTTCATATGTGGTTATTTTGGAGAAACATTGACCCAAGTCAAAACTTATCACAACCAAACGAACACCCAAGATGAGCCCAGCTCACCCGGGGCCCAAACCAATCACCTACCTAACCCAAACTAGGCCTTCCGGAGCTAATGGCATTGACGAAATTTCCATCCGAGGCTGTATTCTCCGAATGTTGATCAAAGTTAACCCAACAAGCCCAACTGGCTTTAAAACACAAAATGAGAGAGAAATCCAAGTTGAAAAGCTCCTTTATCCCGACCAAAGGTCCCTCTAGACCAAAGTCCACGTTCTGGAGTTAACGGAACTATCGGAATTCGATTCCTAGCATGTTCACCAAGAATGTTGACTGAAATCAATGAATTCCAAAGTCAAAAGCTTTAAACAAAGGAATGGCCAAAAAGACCAAGCAAACGGCCCGAGCACTGAACTACCGGTCCCAGCAAGTCATAAATGACTTGGGGATGCTATAGGCAAGCTCTAACGGTACAAGAAAGATGAAAATAGGTAAATCACCAAAAGGGTCATTACATCATCCACTACTAAAAAAACTTTTGTCCCCGAAATTAAGGAAAGAAGGATAGACTAAAGATTAAAAGAACAGCGGAACACAACCTGCACTACTCTCTTAAACAATCTGGGTAGCCTCCTCGACCGGACGGCAACCAACAGAACAGAACCAACGAAGGCAATCAAGCCTAAACTCCTTACTAGCCAAGCTAGATTCCCAACTCAACCTCCAAAACTCCAAAGATTTGCCGACCTAAACTGAACTTTGAGAATCTCAATCGGGAGCACCGACACAACACCGAAACCAGAGAAGCAAGTCTATACATACACAGAGCTCGAATCTTCGAAACCCCAACCAAATTTACCAGATGAGCCATCAACCCAAAACTCCAACTTATGAACCCGTTTATCCGCAAATCTCTTTTATCCTGAACAAAACCCTTTCACACCATAACCAGAAGTTGTATACAAGTCTAACACTCAACCCCCATCGAAGCACCAACTGAAACACCGGAAATACATAGCCTTCACTTATACTCTACCACGAAAGAAGTCACCATTTATACTCAAGTTCTACCAAGGTCAAGCCAAAGTCTACTAAATTTTTCCATCCAAGATAACAACCCGTAGAAGGTCCTCGAAAACTGGGGTTACCTGACCCGACTATCCATCAAGCAACGGAAGAACACTTTTGCCAACACAAAACTCGCTAACTGAACCTAACTAATCAACCCACCAGAAACCAACTGAAATCTGCACACCAAAGCTAGGAGAGTCATGTATGAATACCTTGTGTTGACGGAGAGACTTCAGAACTGAAGAACAAACCTAACTGCTGCACCATGCTGAGGCTGAGTCATCTGGAAGAGAATGAACTAGGGCAACCTGCGCAACAGACAAAAACCCAAAACCAAGCCTCTGCAAGGAGTGTGGTAAGCCTACCATGAAGCTTGAAATCACCGGCTAAGCTCCAAACTCTGAGCACACTGCTGCAACTCCAAATTACCTGAACACCATTCTTAGCTGAAGTCGTCTTACCAAGCTCACCTCGGGCAGAAGTACACCATGCCATGAGTAACATGTCAAAACACCCCGAATGCAAAGGAAAAAGGTGCATGGGGTTCAAAGTTGCGATCTAGCCATATAAATTTTTGCATATACCTTCAACTCATTCCTTTGACTCGAATCAACCATTCTACTGGATCTGCACACAACCAACCATTTGGAAGCATATATTATACCGAACTGCTAGTCCATACTGGTTGAGTCTAACAAACACGGGAACCCTACATAAAAAACAACTTTGGAAGAATCAACTAAACAAGCTTTAAAATCCTTGGAAAATGAATGGCGATTACCTATCTCTACATATCATCAAAACTCAAAATAGCCTCACTAGTCTGAACCCGCATAAACTGACCACATAAAGCATACACCACTGCTGAATTTCGAACTTATGCCGCTGAGACTATCCAACCATGGTGGAAGGACCTCGTACCAACTGGAACACTGCTAAAATCTGGAATATCTCGCCTCTTGCAGAGGTTATCCAAGGACTAAGGCCAATAGACGTATTCGAAATTGAAGTAAAAGAAGCTAAGTTGCCCGCACCCACTACCTCCTTGCACTAGGATGCTGCAACCAAATAGAAACTTCCACAAACCATCTGATGAAACCTGTCAAGCCATGATTCTGAACCCCAACTACAAAAACATCCAACCACAGCCTTGGTTGAACCCGTATGTTGCCAATGAACCTTTAAGAACCCAAGCCACCTAGGCTAGAATACGTAAGTTTCCAACACCGCCGCTGCTACCAACTCACAAACCAATTGATGGAAAACCCACTGCAATGTGTAGACGGCTGAATAAAATCACCAACACACAATCCCAAAGCAAACCTTCATCACCACCTCAGTCAACTACTAGGATACATAAACACAGACAAGGAGTCATCTTCCTCCTTTTTCAACAAAACAAAAATCCTTCCGTAGCATATACTAAACCTTACAATTTCGTTCTTAAGTAAGAACTTGGAGCCATTTTCTCACCTACCAAACTTACATTGTCACAACTCAACAAGGCAGGAGAGAGTGGGGTCGGATGCCCGACTCACCTAATATGCTATAAATACAACCCAACGTTGAGGTTAAGATTAACACTTAGTCGGAAGTGCCAAAGTCAAAACAAAATCACAATGCCAACATCAAGAGCTCATCCAGAAAACTACGATCCATATTCATTCCAATTTGAACTGGGGAAACAACAAAACAACCCAATGGATAAGGAACTTGAGGGGACTATAGGAACAATCCACATATCTGCCAACCTCCTAAACAAATTAAACAAAGAGGGTCGACTCTAAACACTCAAGAGGCCAAACCGATCTATGCACACTAGCATAACTAATATTTCCCAACTAAGAAAACACATTAACTCCGACACAACTATCGATACTACACTGAATCAATGCACAGATCTCTATCCATGCTAGATAACGGCCTAGGCAACAACCATCTAGGACCGCTAGAAAGGAAGATCTACAACAAGCCTAGAACCGCAACAACAGGAAGTGAGCTCTACAAAGCCTACTCACAAGCTACAACTCTGGGCAAAACACCTCATAAGGCTAACTCACCCCCATCAACTACTAATGAATAAACTATTAGCAAAAATACATGCATAGATACTGCAACTCAAGTAGTCAAACAACTAAGCAAGTAGAAGGTAGGCATATAAGCAATTAAATGACATATGGGATAGAATCGCAACGCGAGCGGGACTAACACAATTCAAAGGTAGCAAAGGACGGACCAGGAGCAACGATATCAGGAACCTCTACCTCTGGCCCACCAAGAGGAGCATCAAGCTGACGGGATCTAGCTATGGACTGAGTAGTCAAAACTGAAGGCCCAACCATCCCTCATCGGGGACAAGCTCTATAAGGGTGACCAATATCTCCACAATCATAACAACCAGGCTGACTGAGATACATAATCGAAGGGTAATTCCTAGAAAAGTGCCCATGCTCACCATACCAAAAATAGCCTCTACCAGATGAAGTCTGATGGGAAGATCTTACAAAAACTAACCGGCCACCACGACCTACACCCTCTGAAGGCAAACCCCAAAGGCCATGATCCGAAACCTATCTACTCTGCTCAACCTGCCCTACACAACCACTCTCTGGGACCCGTGGAGCAACTCGAACCGGCCCTGTAGATAAGAAGCAGTGGAACCTATCACTGATGGAGAATCCCCTATCTCGAGTTTGAGAACCTTGAGAACTATCCTGGTGATTATTCTTCCGAGCACCACCTCCATACGCTTCACAGCACAAACCCGCAATTTCCCAATCATGGTCAACTACCTGAAGGAAAGTTGTCCCGAGTGTAACCAAATGCTCGATCGCCAAATAGAGCGCTGAAATCAAACCTCCCATAAAGCTCCGGACCTTATCAAACTCTGAATGTACAACCCTTGTAGTACACCTAACCATGTCATGAAACCATGCCTCATACTCCAATACCAACATATAACCCTACTGATGAAGTGGAAGCTCAACCCTAACTTAAGCACCACTCGTAAAACCAGGTACTAAAACACTCATCGGAGGACTCAGAGTCCTCACCACGGTGTCCTGAAGAGCTGGGGTCGCTACAAATCCAATCGGAGGCTGGACTGGCCCCACACCCCCTCTCTGATGCAATAAACTCTCACTATAAAGTCGTGGCGCTGATTCAATCACCCGCTCTTCTCCTTCATAGCTTTGATATAACCTAATGAGAGCTTGACTAGGGATCCACATACTAATAGGGAAAAGTCAGGGTCAAAAACGGAGTTTAGAGTAGATGTGACATATAGGAGGAATTTCAACAACATATTTCGTATTTCTATACGAAAGATTCAATTGTTGCGGTTACGCCATTTCCTAAGATAATGAATGTCCTTCCTACAGGCATAGAAGCCTCGACACAAACAGCTATCGAACTCATCTTAGGCATCTGAGAATGAATGAACAACAAAAGTCTAGAAGTCAATAGAGCCAGGAACGCACGATAAGGAGACAAGAAGATAAAACTTTTCCTAACAATGCCCTGTAGCCTCCCGCAGATAGGATACAGATGTCATTGTACCGATCCACGAGCCTCTACTTAGACACTTGCCTCTGTACCACGACACTGGTGAACCTAAAGCTCTGATACCAAGTTGTCACGGCCCAATTTCTCAGGTCATGATGGCACTTAGAACCCTCTAGTAGGCAAACCAATCCCCATAGCCTGGAACGGTTAGTAATAGGCTACTACCTAACCAAAACGCACCAACAAACAGAAATAAGTTGAGGCAGAATGTAAAGGTAGACAAAGTGGAAGCAAAACTCGAATATATACATAAAGGAAGCTACACCAACCCCAAGACTTGGTATCGATAGTACATAAGCTTCTAATAGAGTACAAGTGCTAGAAGTAACAAAATACAATACAATTTGTCTCCAAAAGTACAAGGAGTAACAGTGCCAAAAGATGAGATACGGTCAATCCCCGACCACTAAGCACTCACTCTAGTCTCGAATATCCACAATCAGGTACCCCACACGTCCGTATAGAGGCGAGACCCATGGAAGGCTCTTCCCGTGTACCTCTTCTCCATCGTACACCCCCCTTCTTCCACGCTGCGTCAGCCCATATCTTGTGGACCAGGAACGACAGGGGTCCATGGAGGTCTACCTCTCGACCACATAAAAAAACTCAATCTCAAAACGTGTCCTCTGGAATCAAGTCCGAGTTCAAGCCAGTGGCTAAATCTCAAATGTAGCTCAACTCAAAATCTCGTAGTACAATCCCGGCTTCGAGCCAGGTCGAAAATAGTAGTAGTAATCTCAAAAGACCCTCTCACAAGGTGCCCTAGGTATACTCATGTCTAAATAAGTGGTAAAAGCCTCAGTAACCCTCTCCAAAGGTGCCCGGAGTGTGGCCGGGACTAAAACTGTAGTAAATCAAGTCTAGTGCTCCACCCGGCAGAGACTAGTATCAGTAATAAAATCAAGTCTGGTGCTCTGCCCAGTAGAGACTAATACCAGTAATAAAATCTGTGCGAAAACATCCAAAAATCCCTTTTTCTATCATCAACAGTACCAAAAATGAGCCCCAGGGCCATGCAAGTTTAGAAAAATTGTCTGTAGTGGCTCGCAGCCAAAACTATAGTAAAATATGCAGGGGAAAACCTTTTTCATGGATGATATGCTCGCACACAAATATAAAATTAGCCCAGCAACTCACAACAATTCCTATCAGCCTTGCACAGGCCCAGCACCTACTCAGCAAACATAACCAGCCTAAAAGGATAATATTTATGTCTGCGACTCGCGGACATTCCCCAAAATAACCCACCATCTATGTTCCAGAGTCAATGCAAGGCTGCACAGGACAGCAAGGGTAATATACCATATTACGCGAATACTACAAACAACGCATGAAATAAACAAATGACTAAGGCGGATGAGGTATGCGGTACCAACTTATAACAACCCACCCAAGGATGTTAATTAATGAAGTTATAGCCTATATACGCAGAGTCTAGGTAAGGAAAGCCATAACCTACCTATAGTCCGACGAATAGCTGCGGGGATGGCGTCGTCCAAGCTCGAACTACTCCGGGAGCTCCAATTAGAAAAACTTATATCAAAACAGTAATCTACATGTCAAAACAGGACTAACGATACCCATAATGCCATAAACATAACCGAGTCATAATCCCGGTCACAAATGGGCCCATGGGCCCTGCAATCCAAAATCGAAAATGAAAAACACACTTGTGTTTCTTACCATCCCTGGAGTGCATGCTCAAAATTGAGCAAAAAATGACAACAATTGGAGCCCAAAACATCCCGCTCAACTCAAGAAATAAAGATGGAATTTTCAAGAAATTAAACGAAGGTTGGGAAAGAATTACCTACCAAAAGGATGGAATTTCAAGCCAAGATGGACAGAATTTCACTCCCACGAACATGCACCAGCTCAAAGGGCAGAAACTACCACCAAGTTCAAGCTTTAGAAAGAAGGCAATAATGGAGGACTAAGCAACAATGGTGGAAATTGGTTTTGGGAAGAAGAGGACTTACCAATAATCGAAGGGTCGCGAATTATCGATGAACAATTGACCTCCCCAAGGCTAGGACTGAAATGGAGCACTTTAGTAGAGAGGATTTTTGAATTTGAGTTGGGAACAAATGGGAAAGATGGCTGGAAAAACGAAGGCCCGAGTATATATACTGCTAGAAATTTGGTCAGCACCAACGGCGCTGGAGAGGCGCAATCACGCAAGAGAAGGACCAGGCGCCTCAGCGCTATCATGTTGGGAGGGGCGCGATCACGCTGAAGGCCGGTAGGCGCTGAGGCACGATTGCGCTGGTCTTAGCGCGATTGCCCTTAAGGCTGGCCTGCAACAGAATTTTCTGCACTTTTTGAAAACTCCACGGGGTGTTCTGAGCACAATCAAAAATTGATATTCAAAAACCAATAGAGCTATTAGAGTGGAAACGACGTTTTGGACTCAACAGAATCAATGAAACTTCCATACAAGGTTGTTTCGGAGAAAGGTTGACCCAAGTCAAAACTTATCACAACAAACCGAACACCCAAGATGAGCCCGGCTCACCCGAGGCCCGAACTAACCACCTACCTAACCCAAACTCAGCCTTCCAGAGCTAATGGCCCTGACGGAATTTCCATCCGAGGCCATTTTCTCTGAATGTTGACCAAAGTCAACCCAACAAGCCCAATTGGCTTGAAAACGCAGAATGAGAAAGAATTCCAAGCTGAAAAGCTCATGGATTATAACCAAAGGTCCCTCTAGACCAAAGTCCACGCTCTGGGGATAATGGAACTGTCAGAATTCGATTCTGAGCACGTTCACCAAGAATGTTGACTGAAGTCAACAATTTCCAAAGTCAAAAGCTTTAAAACAAGGAATGGCCAAAAAGACCAAGCAAATGGCCCGGGCACCGAACTACCAGTCCCAGCAATCCATAAATGACTTGGGGTCATTACATGAATGCTCTAACGGTACAAAAAAGGCGAAAACATATAAATAACCGTAAGGGTCATTACACTAATTCAAGATTATAACTCAATAATATAAACTAATTCAAAATTTCCAACTTCACTATCAAATTCAAGAACCTAATTCAACAACTTAAAGTTGAAAACTAATTCAAGATTATAATTCAACAATATAAACTAATATAAATTAATTTTCAACTTTCACAATCAAATTCAAGAACCTAATTCAATAACCTAAAGTTGAAAACTAATTCAAGATTATATTTATAACTCAACAATATAAACTAATTCAGATTTTTCAACTTCACTATCAAATTCAGGAACCTAATTCAACAAGCTAAAGTTAAAAACTAATTCAAGATTATATTTATAACTCAACAATATAAACTAATTCAAAATTTCCAACTTCACAATCAAATTCAAGAACCTAATTCAACAACCTAAAGTTGAAAACTAATTCAAGATTATAACTCAACAATATAAACTAATTTAAAATTTCCAACTTCACTATCAAATTCAAAAACCTAATTCAACAATCTAAAGTTGAAAACAAATTCATGATTATAACCCAACAATATAAAGTAATACAAAAATCCTAACTTCACTATCAAATTCAAAAACGCAATTCAACAATCTAAAGTTAAAAACTAATTCAACATTATAACCAAACAATATAAACTAATTCAATATTTCAAACTTCACTATCAAATTCAAGAACCTAATTCAACAACCAAAAGTTAAACTAATTCAAGATTATAACCCCACAGTATAAACTAATTCAAAATTTCCAACTTCATTATCAAATTCAAGAACCTAATTCAACAACATAAGTTGAAAACTAATTCAAGATTATAACCCAATTAATATAAACTAATTCAAAATTTCCAACTTCACTATCAAATTCAAGAACCTAATTCAACAACCTAAATATGAAAACTAATTCAAGATTATAACTCAACAATATAAACAAATTAAAAAAATTCAACTTCACTATCAAATTCAAGAACCTAATTCAAGAATCTAAAGTTGAAAACTAATTCAAGATTATAACGCAACAATATAAACTAATTCAAAATTTCCAACTTCACTATCAAATTCAAGATCTTAATTCAACAACCTAAAGTTAAAAACTAATTCAAGATTATAACCCAACAATATAAACTAATACAAAATTTTCAACTTTACTATCAAATTCAAGATCGTAATTCAAGAACCTAAAGTTAAAAACTAATTCAAGATTATAAACCAACAATATAAACTAATACAAAATTTTCAACTTCACTATCAAATTCAAGATCCTAATTAAACAACCTAAAGTTGAAAACTAATTCATGATTATAACCCAACAATATAAACTAATTCAAAATTTTCAACTTCACTCTCAAATTCAAGAACCTAATTCAACAACCTAAAGTTAAAAACTAATTCAAGATTATATTTATAACTCAACAATATAAACTAATTCAAAATTTCAAACTTCACTATCAAATTCAAAAACCTAAAGTTGAAAACTAATTCAAGATTATAACGAAATAATATAAACTAATTAAAAAAATTTCAACTTCACTATCAAATTCAAGAACCTAATTCAACAACCTAAAGTTAAAAACTAAATCAAGATTATAACCCAACAATATAAACTAATACAAAATTTTCAACTTCACTATCATATTCAAGATCCGAATTCAACAACCTAAAGTTAAAAAAATTATTCAATATTATAGCCCAACAATATAAATTAATTCAAAATTTCCAACTTCTCTATCAAATTCAAGAACCTAATTCAATAAACTAAGTTGAAAACTAATTCAAGATTATAACCCAACAATATAAACTAATTCAAAATTTCAAACTTCACTATCAAATTCAAGAACCTCATTTAATAACCTAAAGTTGAAAATTAATTCAAGATTATAACTCAACAATATAAACTAATTCAAAATTTCCAACTTCACTATCAAATTCAAGAACCTAATTCAACAACCTGAAATTGAAAACTAATTCAAGATTATAACCCAACAATATAAATTAATATAAAATTTTCAACTTCACTATCAAATTCAAGATCCTAATTCAAGATCCTAACATTGAAAAGTAATTCAACATTATAACCCAACAATATAAATTAATTCAAAATTTCCAACTTCACTATCAAACTCAAGAACCTAATTCAACAATCTAAGTTGAAAACTAATTCAATATTATAACTCAACAATATAAACTAATTCAAAATTTCCAACTTCACTATCAAATTCAAGAACCTAATTCAACAACCTGAAATTGAAAACTAATTCAAGATTATAACCCAACAATATAAACTAATATAAAATTTTCAACTTCACTATCAAATTCAAGATCCTAATTCAAGATCCTAACGTTGAAAAGTAATTAAACATTATAACCCAACAATATAAACTAATTCAAAATTTCCAACTTCACTATCAAACTCAAGAACCTAATTCAACAATCTAAGTTGAAAACTAATTCAATATTATAACTCAACAATATAAACTAATTCAAAATTTCCAACTTCACTATTGTTGACACCCAATTTTGGCTCCCCGTGCTTAAAATTAACGTCTTCAGGTTTCCTGATCGTTAAACAGCACAAAATACATTTTTTACGCATTTTTCATGAAATATAATAATTTATTGATAATCATCCTTATTTTAGGAATTTTATCAATTTATTGATATATTTTTATTTCTCACAATTTATTGATAATTATCCTTTATTTTGTAAATATTAGGATTTTATCAATTTATTGTCATTATACAATTTTGACAATCGCAATATTTTTTACAGTCATCCGCACACGTACACAATACAAATACTACAATTTCAATTATTTAAAACACATTACATTTTATTTTATTTCTTTTTATCACATACCAATGCACACATTTTTTGTACATTATTTATATTCTCTAATACATTCCGCAAGCACAAGAGGTCGGAGCAATTAATTCTAATACGCAGAGCAACGAATCAGTCAAGTCAAGGTCTTGTCATCTTTAATAAAAGTGACATTTGACATGACTGAATACGGCTATCGTCCTCTAGTTAATAACCTTGTGCATTGGTTAATAAATTGGGTCAAGTCAAGGTCTTGTCACCTTTAATAAAGGTGACATTTGACATGACTGATTAGGGCTATCGTCCATCGGTTAATAAACTTTATACATTGGTTAATAGCGTAAATAATCTATCGGATAATAACTAAAAAATAAAAAAGATTAGTCTTTATTTTTTGGACAAAGGGGAGTTTTGTTTTATATTATAAAAGGGGGGAGGGGGGCATTTTATTATTTGGGGGGAACACACACAAAAAAATATACACACACAATACTACACTACACACACATATCTTCTACAGATTACACACACACCCACACTTTTGTTCATCTTCCTCTCCTCATCTCTCTCTCCTCATTTTCTCTCTCTCACACCCCCGCTCCCTCTTGCTCTCGCTGCCGCCGCCGGAATTGATCACCGGCGGCCAGAGACGACAAGCCACCACCGACGGGTCACCACCCCACGACCCTTGGAACTCCGGCGAACTCACAACACCGGAGCACTCCATCACCACCAACGCCCCTCCTTTCTTTTCCCTTCCCCGCCGTCTCGCCGCTGCCACGCCGGAAAACATGGCGTCGAGGTCCCCAAATTTGGCCGGAAAGCCCTCTCAACTCCACAATCCCCACCTTTTCTTCTCCTTGGCCGGATCTCTCAGATCTGACCGGAGAAAAGCGCCTCCGACCGACTGGATTTTTGTTGAGATAATATGTTATTGTGTATTGTTTTGCAGATCTGGCCGGAGTTATTATTTCTCCGGCAAGCTCCATTTTTTCAGACCTTTATTGTTGTGCTATGTTATTTTGCTTCTAAATGTTTGTATCTGGCTGACGAATTTACACGAATGTTTGGTTGTTCCAGGCGGCGTCGGGTGTTTTCCGGCTACTTACGTTCATCTTTGTGTTGCTCCTGTATTTTTGTTGCTGTCTTCGGATTATTTTGGTTGCTTTTGTGCCATTTTTCACCCGGAAAATTTACTCCGTAGATGGGTTTTTGCTCGGTACTGTTTTAACCGATTTTGGGGCTGTTTGGACGATTTTGTCCTTGCTCTTTACTATTTTTGATATTACACTGATATCGAACAAATACTACACTGCATTGGCCAATGAAAAAACTCCCGTCGATTTTTGAGGCCTCCACGATAAAAAGACGGATACATATCTACATACGTAGCGAGAAAATAAGTTTGGGCGATGACGAAATCTTGTTATTACAAAAACGAAATAAAAAGTTTTATGATCCGCATCTTGGCGAGGTGATCTCGGGTGGCCAACCGATGCTTCGCAGCCATGGCGTATCTAAAACTTAATACAACTACATATCTGAGCCCATACTACAATAAAATTCTATTTTCTTATATTTACATACATATATGTATTTCTTGACTTATTTTGGTAAATATTTATTTGTTATTAATATTTTTACTAAGTGTTTATACAGGTACGTGAGGATGCTTCCCGAAGACGATAATTAAAAGGAGTTTGAAGATCTCCCCAAAATTCATTGCTTTATTTATATCCTTGTAACTCTTGTAATTGTACAAAAACTAAAATATAGTGAAAACTTTACTTTTGGGGTGTCGGGTGGGAGTGTCCCCTTATTTACTTATCTGTTATTACGCACTTAGGCAAAACTTTAAGTCGTAAGTACTTTTATAAACAAATTAATTTAACTTAGATACTTAAGTTAATTAATGCATATTCTTACGTTACGCAAACATTATGACGTCTTTTCTTTCTTTTTTCCTTCTAATTAGTTTTACTTGAACTTTACAAATAACCCTTTTTTACACATTCTTTTGTTAAAAACACTTTTAAATTAATATTCCTTTCTCATTCTTAAACTCATTTTTTCTTGCGAAAGTAAAACAATATTTACATAATGAAAAACGCAAGTCACTCGATGTAATTATTGTACAATCTTTTCAATGCATTCCTTTTTTACATTCTTTGCTCAATGTATTTAACATACATTACTTATACATTTTCTTCATATATATATATTTCGTAATAGTATCTACTTATATTTATATATTTACATACTTTTCAATATACATTCTTTTACACTCTTTTGTATACTTTCTTACATATAAATTTTCATACATATAAAATTTCTCATACATATAAAAGTACATTTTTCATACTCTTATGTACATATTTTTAAATTATTGTTTGCACTTGTATATACATATTTATTACTGTTCATAGTTATATTTTTTTTACCTCCCCTCTTTAAAAAATTAAGTTTAGTCGGGTACCACATTTGTGGATTTCGAAGGATGCCTAACACCTTCCCTTCGGAATAACTTGAACCCTTACCTAGAATCTCAAATGGTTTTTCGCAGATAAAAATACGAGTCATACATGTCAATAGTAAAAAATAGGTTTCCTTATTTTCCTTAAAAATTGGGTGGCGACTCTGTACATAATAAAAATTCTTTTAGAGTCCATAAGTTGTGCTTTATCTAACCTTGGTAAAAATAGGGCATGACAAAATGGCGACTCTGCTGGGGATAAGAAACCAGGTTCTAACCATCATAGACTCAATTTTTCAATTGAGGGAGGTATTTCCATTCACATTTTGATTATTTAATTTTTCAAATTATTTTTGCACACTATGAATTGTATATGTTATTTGTATTGTACATATAAATTTTTGGTTTTTGCTTATACATAAATTCTTTATATTATTTTATGATTCATTATTTACTTTATAATGTAGATATGTGTTCGAAATACTTCTACACATGATTTATTTAATTATCACATCGTTTCTATTGAGTCTTGGCCGTACACTATCACACACTGTGGTTCACGCGAGGAGTGTTTCGCGCTCCTCCAAAACTTCTTTGGATTCCTTAGCTTCAGAGTTAGTGCGTTCAAATTACTACGCATTTTCTCGCAGTTGTCCGAATATTCTTTATCAGCTTAGGTGAATCTACTCTTAGAATTCTTAGGCCGTTGTATATACGATCGCCACTTCAGTCGGATGAGTTTTTTATTCTTTATTTGTTATATATTTTTATTTGATACATGCTCTTTGTTTATTATATATTCTGCGTTTTTATATTTTTGTGCATACTTTTTGGTTTATACATATATGTACACATGTCATCTTCGTCCTCGTCCATTTTGTCTGACGATTTTGGTTGACTTGTGTTGAGCCTGGGACCTTTTCAATCCCTCACATTCGTTCTCGGTCTCTAAGACCATTCTTCACAATTTATCATTCTTTCCCATGCCCATTGTCGATCTTCAATTCCTCACATTCGTTCTCGATCTATAAGACCATCTTTCATATATCGTTCTTTCTCATACCCGGTGTCGATCTTTACGATCACTCTATTGGATTTCATCATTCTTTTTCAAGAAATTTTCAGCACAGCCTTGTACATTCTTTTCATTTTTATACCGTACCTTTTTCTTGTCCAAACTCACTCATAACTTTACTTTTTTCAATACAATCGCTCAAAGTAATTATACAACTCACACACAACTAGGTATCAGTTCGAACTACGTTTTGACCTGATTCTTGTCCTGACAAGATACGTAGGCAACCTTACATAAGGGTTCGGTCTTCCATTGTTTCAAAATAATTTCTCCAGGATTTTAAAAACTGAGGCAAATTTTTGAAACAATTCAAATACCCTCTCCAAAGTCCTGTTGACAGCGCAAAACAACAGTTTCTCTCAAATCCAAATCTCTCTGACATCAGTGTCAATATTGGCCTTACATTCAAACCTTCACTCGACTTTGATCCTAGAACATGGGAAATAAGTTTCTTTTTCTCTCAATCATCGTAGATTATGAAATGTGACATTTTGGCCTTCACTTTCAAAATCAAGAGTTCAACACTCTCCCAGTCATTCAATTCTTCCGACAACGGCGAAGTAATATCAAATATTTGCCATGCTTCTTTTTCTTTGTAATATTTTCAGTGTATTAGAGTGGCGACAAAACTCTGTCTATCTTTTTGCATCCGTCATCTTGATTGTCGGATCAAAGTATTTTTAAAGCTCATTATCTGCAATCGGTCTCCTCTGAGCTGTCTGTCACACCATTCATGGCAATCATACATATCATACCCATGGATTCATTCTGAACTACGTCCTGACCTGATTCTCATCTTAATTCATCTTGGTGTGATATGTAGGCAATCCTACATAAGGGTTCGGTCTTCCTGCTATTCTAAAATGATTTTCTTAGGATTGCAAACTGGGGCAAATATTTTGAAACGGTTCAATGATGCTCTCAACCCCTCAAAAAATAATCAAAAGAGTCAACCAATTCTCTCAAGTCCAAAATTCAAGATCATCAATATCACTCTTACCATAATCTCCATTCGACTTTAGTCTCAAAATCTGAAGACCTAAGTCTCTCTTCAAACCTCTCAAATGTCGTAGGCCATGGAACTACGGTGAATCACTTTCACTTTCCAAATCTAAGGGTTCAACACAAGTTGGCTCATTTTCTTTGTAGGCACGCCTATCATAGGATATCAAGCAATAAAAAGAGAGGAGTCGAGTCTGAAGAAGTTAAATAATCTCTGAACTTCACATGAGATAACATCTGACCTCGAACTTTTTGAGGCATTCATATTCAATGGAACAGACAAATCAGGGGAGTTTTTGACCATGTAATTATATTATTATTTCATGACTTTCCTACTTTCACTCTTTTCTTATTCCTTTACAGGAGAACCATCCCCACTTAATCGGGGACGGACACACCAATGAGTGCCCTCACAAGCAATCGAGAGGCCACAACATGTCATCTTCAAACAACAATTGGAGACGATCACGATAATGGACGATCTCCATAAACAATTGGGAAATCACAACAACGATCATCCTCACAAACAGTCGGGAGACACTCTCATCGAGGACATCACCAACACCCGACATACGAGGCATCGCTCCGAGTTTGTCTATATCTTTGCATTATTTTTTATACATATTTTAATATTCGGTAAATATCTTAATTTTTTGCCTTATATTCCTTCTAGAGGTGAATTCTTTTCTGCACATACATTTGCTATCGTATCTTCACGAACTACGCGAGCCTGATTCTCATCTTGATGAGATACATAGGCAGCCCTTCTTGGGTTCGGTATTCCTTATTGGAAAAAAAAAATAAAAAATAAAATAAAATATGTACATACATTTTAGTTCATATCTTCACGAACTACGCGAACCTGATTCTCATCTCGATGAGATACGTAGGCAGCCCTTCTTGGGTTCGGTATTCCTTATTAGAAAAACAAAAAAATATGTACATACATTTTAGTTCGTATCTTCACGAACTACGCGAACCTGATTCTCATCTCGATGAGATACGTAGGCAGCCCTTCTTGGGTTCGGTATTCCTTATTAGAAAAACAAAAAAAATATGTACATACATTTTAGTTCGTATCTTCATGAACTATGCGAACCTGATTCTCATCTCGATGAGATACGTAGGCAACCCTCATAAGGGTTCGGTCTCATTTTTGAAAAAAAAATAATAAAAAAAAAATGGAAGAAACATCAAAGTTTTGACTTGGTTGGTACCAACATAGTTAGAAGTGTGCATGAGAAAGAAACAAATGGTATGATGGAGAGGACCAATTCCGTGGTAAACCATAGATTCTTTTGGTACCTCTTAATCGCACCTTAGTGACACTCGAAAAATTCTCTTGCATGCATCTAAGATAAGAACAAAACCAACCTCATCGTTTCCTGTGCATTGTGTGGCAAGCATTAGATTAATTCATTGCATTGCATTGATGATCTAGAACTTGGCCTAAATGTTTGTTGAGGCAAAATCCTGAGTTACACTTCATTTGGGAAAGGATCGTAGGCCTTCTTTGACCCGATTGAGCCTTTCATAACCTACCAAATGACATTATCCCTAGCATTCCCCCTTTGAGCCTAAAGCCTTTTCTTTGAACAACCACATCTCAGCCTATACCTTTCTGAGTGCTTACATGCACTACCCTCTTTTGGCCCGACCTCCCTGAGCGCATCAAAATGTGCAAATTGCGGACAAAGATTCAAGATCAAAGATGCCAAAGGCAGAAGATGCAAAGTCCCAGAGGAATAAAGATGAAAATACGACTTTAAAGAAGGAGTAAAATTCCCCACAAATCAAAACATGGAGAAATCCCCCCCAAAAAAATATATAATGAAAAATACTCCAACAAATGTGGAGAAATTTCAAAAAAAAAAAAAAAAGAAGAGAAAAGAACTCCAAAAGGGGAAAAAGGACTCCAACAACGAAAAGAAGTCGATACAAATTCAAAGAAAGGGACTACGAGACAAAGAAGATCAAGCGTCCAAATGCAACAAATGTCAAAGCACAAATATAGTGCATGCTCAAGGGAGGATTAGTCACTTTTATCCCAAATAACATCCTACCCATCCCCAAGCCTACATTACAAGCTGATAAAAGCCCTACATGATCCTATTTCAAGTGTTCTCACATTAGTGGATACTTACATGAAGGCCAAGCCTATGGTATCACAATTACATGCATTGAACATCCTTCTGAGTGTGAGTGCACTTCTCAAAATGTCCTAAAATCAAAATACTCAAATGTGTGAAGAATAGGACTTTCTTTTGGTGAGGCACGTGAAACATGAGGAAAGGTATAGTTCAAAATCTTTGTTTGAATCAAGAGGAACAAATCTTGTCGATACTTAGGTACGTCTGAGGTACCATTTGAAACTATTGGAATTACCCGAAGTTGATCTCGGTTTAGCTGGGAAAGATGGTGGAATTCTTATGCATAAGACTAATTGTTGGTACCAACTGAAAGTCAAGACATGATTTTCTTTTCAACATTCTTACAACCAAAAAAAAAAAAAAAAAAAAAATCAAAAAGTTTTCTTCCTTTACAGGCGCCCACCTTCTAATGCGGGTATTTACATTCAGTACATTTTAAAGGCGCCCACCTTGAAATGCGGGTATTCATTCAAAGCTCTGGCACACAAACCGGAGCATGCATTGAGATCTTGGTACACAACCCAAGACTCCATTTCATTAACGCTTCGGCACACAAACCGGAGCATGCATTGAGATCTTGGTACACAACCCAAGACTCCATTTCATTAACGCTTCGGCACACAAACCGGAGCATGCATTGAGATCTTGGTACATAACCCAAGACTCCATTTTACATTCAAAGCTCCGGCACACAAACCGGAGCATGCATTGAGATCTTGGTACACAACCCAAGACTCCATTTTATTAAAGCTTCGGCACACAAACCGGAGCATGCATTGAGATCTTGGTACACAACCCAAGACTCCATTTCATTAACGCTTCGGCACACAAACCGGAGTATGCATTGAGATCTTGGTACACAACCCAAGACTCCATTTCATTAACGCTCCGGTACACAAACCAGAGCATGCATTGAGATCTTGGTGCACAACCCAAGACTCCATTTCATTAAAGCTTCGGCACACAAACTGGAGTATGCATTGAGATCTTGGTACACAGCCCAAGACTCCATTTCATTAACGCTCCGGCACACAAACCGGAGCATGCATTGAGATCTTGGTACACAACCCAAGACTCCATTCCATTCGCTTCGGCACACAAACCGGAGCATGCATTGAGATCTTGGTACACAACCCAAGACTCCATTTCATTAACGCTTCGGCACACAAACCGGAGTATGCATCGGGATTTTGGCACACAACCCAAGATTCCATTTCATTAATGCTTTGGCACACAAACCAGAGCATGCATCATAATCATTCTTTTTTCAGCAAGTACACAATCTTGCAACCCCAGCGTCTCACAGCTCGACATTGGGGCAATTTTGAAAGAGACATTGGGAATATGTAAATCCTTCTGTTCCCAAATAGTCTTTTCCTTTAATTATTTTTCCCAGGGTCGTCCACCCCGAACAATAGGACAAGAGGTAATTTGCCTCAACTTTTGAACTACACCTGGCCTGATCTTCGTGTAATGCGAGGTATGCAGGCAACTCTAAATCAGAGTTCGGTCATATTTTTATCATAATTCTTTATCGAGCAAAATTGGCTTCATGTCAACGTTTTCGCCCAAAGATTCTTACATCATCTTCAGTCGAAAAGGGGCAAACTGTTGACACCCAATTTTGGCTCCCCGTGCTTAAAATTAACGTCTTCAGGTTTCCTGATCGTTAAACAGCACAAAATACATTTTTTACGCATTTTTCATGAAATATAATAATTTATTGATAATCATCCTTATTTTAGGAATTTTATCAATTTATTGATATATTTTTATTTCTCACAATTTATTGATAATTATCCTTTATTTTGTAAATATTAGGATTTTATCAATTTATTGTCATTATACAATTTTGACAATCGCAATATTTTTTGCAGTCATCCGCACACGTACACAATACAAATACTGCAATTTCAATCATTTAAAAACACATTACATTTTATTTTATTTCTTTTTATCACATACCAATGCACACATTTTTTGTACATTATTTATATTCTCTAATACATTCCGCAAGTACAAGAGGTCGGAGCAATTAATTCTAATACGCAGAGCAACGAATCAGTCAAGTCAAGGTCTTGTCATCTTTAATAAAAGTGACATTTGACATGACTGAATACGACTATCGTCCTCTAGTTAATAACCTTGTGCATTGGTTAATAAATTGGGTCAAGTCAAGGTCTTGTCACCTTTAATAAAGGTGACATTTGACATGACTGATTAGGGCTATCGTCCATCGGTTAATAAACTTTATACATTGGTTAATAGCGTAAATAATCCATCGGATAATAACTAAAAAATAAAAAAGATTAGTCTTTATTTTTTGGACAAAGGGGAGTTTTGTTTTATATTATAAAAGGGGGGAGGGGGGCATTTTATTATTTGGGGGGAACACACACAAAAAAATATACACACACAATACTACACTACACACACATATCTTCTACAGATTACACACACACCCACACTTTTGTTCATCTTCCTCTCCGCATCTCTCTCTCCTCATTTTCTCTCTCTCACACCCCCGCTCCCTCTTGCTCTCGCTGCCGCCGCCGGAATTGATCACCGGCGGCCAGAGACGACAAGCCACCACCGACGGGTCACCACCCCACGACCCTTGGAACTCCGGCGAACTCACAACGCCGGAGCACTCCATCACCACCAACGCCCCTCCTTTCTTTTCCCTTCCCCGCCGTCTCGCCGCTGCCACGCCGAAAAACATGGCGTCGAGGTCCCCAAATTTGGCCGGAAAGCCCTCTCAACTCCACAATCCCCACCTTTTCTTCTCCTTGGCCGGATCTCTCAGATCTGACCGGAGAAAAGCGCCTCCGACCGACTGGATTTTTGTTGAGATAATATGTTATTGTGTATTGTTTTGCAGATCTGGCCGGAGTTATTATTTCTCCGGCGAGCTCCATTTTTTCAGACCTTTATTGTTGTGCTATGTTATTTTGCTTCTAAATGTTTGTATCTGGCTGACGAATTTACACGAATGTTTAGTTGTTCCAGGCTGCGTCGGGTGTTTTCCGGCTACTTACGTTCATCTTTGTGTTGCTCCTGTATTTTTGTTGCTGTCTTCGGATTATTTTGGTTGCTTTTGTGCCATTTTTCACCCGAAAAATTTACTCCGGAGATGGGTTTTTGCTCGGTACTGTTTTAACCGATTTTGGGGTTGTTTGGACGATTTTGTCCTTGCTCTTTACTATTTTTGATATTACACTGATATCGAACAAATACTACACTGCATTGGCCAATGAAAAAACTCCCGTCGATTTTTGAGGCCTCCACGATAAAAAGACGGATACATATCTACATACGTAGCGAGAAAATAAGTTTGGGCGATGACGAAATCTTGTTATTACAAAAATGAAATAAAAAGTTTTATGATCCGCATCTTGGCGAGGTGATCTCGGGTGGCCAACCGATGCTTCGCAGCCATGGCGTATCTAAAACTTAATACAACTACATATCTGAGCCCATACTACAATAAAATTCTATTTTTCTTATATTTACATACATATATGTATTTCTTGACTTATTTTGGTAAATATTTATTTGTTATTAATATTTTTACTAAGTGTTTATACAGGTACGTGAGGATGCTTCCCGAAGACGATAATTAAAAGGAGTTTGAAGATCTCCCCAAAATTCATTGCTTTATTTATATCCTTGTAACTCTTGTAATTGTACAAAAACTAAAATATAGTGAAAACTTTACTTTTGGGGTGTCGGGTGGGAGTGTCTCCTTATTTACTTATCTGTTATTACGCACTTAGGCAAAACTTTAAGTCGTAAGTACTTTTATAAACAAATTAATTTAACTTAGATACTTAAGTTAATTAATGCATATTCTTACGTTACGCAAACATTAGGACGTCTTTTCTTTCTTTTTTCCTTCTAATTAGTTTTACTTGAACTTTACAAATAACCCTTTTTTACACATTCTTTTGTTAAAAATACTTTTAAATTAATATTCCTTTCTCATTCTTAAACTCATTTTTTCTTGCGAAAGTAAAACAATATTTACATAATGAAAAACGCAAGTCACTCGATGTAATTATTGTACAATCTTTTCAATGCATTCCTTTTTTACATTCTTTGCTCAATGTATTTAACATACATTACTTATACATTTTCTTCATATATATATATTTCGTAATAGTATCTACTTATATTTACATATTTACATACTTTTCAATATACATTCTTTTACACTCTTTTGTATACTTTCTTACATATAAATTTTCATACATATAAAATTTCTCATACATATAAAAGTACATTTTTCATACTCTTATGTACATATTTTTAAATTATTGTTTGCACTTGTATATACATATTTATTACTGTTCATAGTTATATTTTTTTTACCTCCCCTCTTTAAAAAATTAAGTTTAGTCGGGTAACACATTTGTGGATTTCGAAGGATGCCTAACACCTTCCCTTCGGAATAACTTGAACCCTTACCTAGAATCTCAAATGGTTTTTCGCAGATAAAAATACGAGTCATACATGTCAATAGTAAAAAATAGGTTTCCTTATTTTCCTTAAAAATTGGGTGGCGACTCTGTACATAATAAAAATTCTTTTAGAGTCCATAAGTTGTGCTTTATCTAACCTTGGTAAAAATAGGGCATGACAACTATCAAATTCAAGAACCTAATTCAACAACCTAAAGTTGAAAACTAATTCAAGATTATAACCCAACAATATAAACTAATACAAAATTTTCAACTTCACCATCAAATTCAAGATCCTAATTGAATAACCTAAAGTTGAAAACTAATTCAAGATTATAATCGAACAA
Organism: Jaltomata sinuosa; assembly: GCA_003996215.1. Classification (NCBI taxonomy): domain Eukaryota; kingdom Viridiplantae; phylum Streptophyta; class Magnoliopsida; order Solanales; family Solanaceae; genus Jaltomata; species Jaltomata sinuosa. The sequence goes on from QJPP01000264.1 coordinate 33,172, forward strand.
TATAAATTAATTCAAAATTTCCAACTTTACTATCAAATTCAAGAACCTAATTCAACAACCTAAAGTTGAAAACTAATTCAAGAACCTAATTCATACTTAAAATCAAGAGCCAAAGATATTTACTATACTCACAAATTCTAAAATCAAATTCAAGTTCAAACTTTTCAATTTCAAGTTCAAGTTCACAAATTCAATTATATGAATTGAAATGTTTATAACCATTATTCAAGATTCACAACTAGCAATGTTCATAATCTAACACTAACGTAAAATAAATGACAAAAACTAATTTAAAGATTCGAAACTAACAAACTTTCTAATAATAACAAGAAATATCATATAAACCCTAACTTAAAATTTTAAATACTATTAATTCAAGTTCTAATCTCCAACAACTAAGAATGTTCTTAATCTAATATTAACCTAAAATAAATGTAATGTAATTGAAAAAAAATAAAAAAATCTAACCTTGAATTTTAAATAAGCCCTAACCAAAAAATTAATGATGGAGGAGGAAGGAGGCAGCGTGGAGGTGGTGGCAGCGACAGAAGGTGTGGAGGTGTGGAGGTGTATGGAGGTATGGAGAAGAGAGAAGAGAAGAGAGAAGAGGGAAATGGAGGAGTGACCCGATCTGGGTCACTTTATATTTTAAAAAGCAACGGACAACGTGCTTTTGTCCGTTGCTTTTTTAAATGAGTTGGCTGCGTATTGACCAAAAAGCGACGGACAAAAGCGAAGCTGTCAGTCCCTTTTCTATTTTTTTAATATAAATTAAATTTTAAAGAAAGCGACGGACAACGTCGCTTTCTTTAAAATTATTTTTTATTTTTTCTTTAATAATTGCGACGCTGTCCGTTGCTTAAAAAATAAAAATTAATTAATCTTAAATAATTTTGGCGCAAAAGTCCGCCAAAAAAGTGACGGACAAAGAGACGCTGTCCGTCTCTTTTGTAAAAAAATAATTATAAATTAAAAAAAAAAGAATAGCGACGGACAGTGTCACTTTTTTCGTCTCTTTTCCAAAGCGACGCTATCCGTCGCTTTTCTATCCGTCCCTTTTTGAGCTATTTTTAGTAGTGATAATAAGCATTCTAAATAATAACAATAACTAAGCGGAAGCTAAATTGAATTTAAAATGCAAGTTTAAAAATATAGATTGAGATCTCTGAATATATATATATATATATAAAGTGACTAAATAAGATGAAATCTGACTCTATGTCTAGGACAAGCCCCCAGCTAACCCCAAAATACTTAAACTAGTATGAACTAATGAAAAAGCATCATAAAGTATGTCCTCAAATAATGAGGACTCACCACTGGCCGTTAGTGGGGTGGCACTAAATCGAACTGATCACAAGGCTGAATCTGAGATCTTGAACCTACATTATGATAGGATGCATCATATAGAGTATGTGTCAGTACTTCGAATGTACTGAGCATGCAGGATGTGCAAGTAACTGAACATGCTAGAATACTAATATGTTGTTTTAAAATTATAAACTGAACTGTAGTACATAGGTCCAAAATATAGTCATGCATAAGAATCAAAAATGCAAGAATGATATGAAAAAGCATAATGAAAAACTTTAAAGACATGAACTGAGGGCCTAGTACACACTACTGAATCTAAATCTGTGAGAGAGCCTATTAACAAACATAAATCACGTGAGCAAAATATGGAGTCCAATATAAATACCCCATCGAGAGGACTCAATATCCCTTGCCAGGGTATAAAGGAATGACTGGCATGATCACTAATCTACGGCCCACTGAAGGGCTAAATAATCCTATGGTGGCTCGTAGTTCAGGGACTTTAGGCTACGTTGAATCCTAATCTGACTCGGTGCTAAGTACTAGTTCCAAAAACTGATATGCTAGCTCATTTAAAATCAAGGTCCTGAATTTCTGAGTCAGAACTAGACTAATCTAGAAATCATATTTTCCCGGAGGGCTATTACTGAAAGCTGACTAAATTTTGTTTAAAACTTTAATGCTAGTATTCTGGGTTAGTTTTTGAAGTAAACTAATTCATAAGGAAATCCTACAATTAAGGGATAAGCTATTGATTTCTCAATTCTTGTAAAAACTAATGCAAATCATTAAAAACATGATAGAAATCATTTAAACAAGATAAAAACCACATTCTAAGTATAAGAATTGAATTCCATAAAAATTTGCATAAGAGGGTAAAAACTCTTGAATTCAATATAAAAGCCTGAGGTTTTTGACATAAGGGTGAATAAGACTCATACTGAATACCCACATACCTGGTAGAATATGATTCCTAAATTGGGGATGGAGTTCTAAAGTTTTGGAGAAGAAAGCCCTAGGTTGGTGGAGAGAAAACTTCTCCTGTTCTTTCTTCCTGAGACCTGAGCATATGAATAAGGGAAAACTAGGCTAAGTTTGATTAAACCCTTTTAAAATAAGCCTAAAACGACTGGGTATTGGGTTATAAGAATAGGGAAAATTCTAAAATACCCCTGTAAATTGAATAGAAAACTGCTGGAAGTTTTAAGATCATCCAACCACGGTTGGTTCAATGGGTGGTGGTTCTGAACGATGGATCATCATCTGACCCGTGGTTCTATCAGTGAGATTTTGAAAGTCTTCTGATCAATTGAACCATGAGTGATAGGATGGTCTGTGGAATAGATTGATGGACTGTCGACTGAGCCATGGTTTTTAGGCCCCAAACTAACAGTCTTTTGAAGAGCTGGACCATGGTTGATAGTACGGACTGTGGTTCTAAACTACAGTCCATGGATTCATCCGTAGTTCTGAGAAAAAGAACTGGCACTTCTTTGATGGACAATCCATGTGTGATAGTATGGGCTGTGGTTTTAAACCATGGTGCGTGAGGTCACCCGTGGAATGAAGGAAGACCAACACTGGAGGCCAAACCACAGATTAGACCACGGGTCGTGATCCTAAATAATGGCCCATGATCCTGATTGTAGTTTCTGGGAACTTGGAATTTTTTTGCATTTTTCCCACTAAGCCCTGTACAAAAGCTGGTTCAGATTCTGGGGTGTTACAATCTGGTTGCAGGATTCAGTAGATTTTTCAGGCATGATGCGGTAAAGATCTCTAGACACTTCTGTTATTTGTTCCTAAAGTAGAAGATGTGTCTTAATTTTGTACTCGCTCTTAGTAGCTCTTGTACCTGTTTAGACTAGTTCCTTGGGAAGGGTTTACATTGTATTTTAAAAGGTTTCATTGTATTCAAAAGTTTTGTAACTTGTTTTAATAATTAAAGGCAATTCTTATGGTTTCTTATTTACTTTCGCATACCTGTTTTTAATGGGTGGTAAGAGTTCTCCTATCAAGGTTGATTAGAGTAGGTACATGCACGATCCGAGTAGTTGTGTCATGAAAATGGTATACAAAGTGTGATTAATATCTACAAAATACTAAACCCTAAGATGCTTTTTTTTAGAGGGGGAAAGCTAAAGGTGGTTGGTTTGTGATTAAACTAGCATCTCATCCATACAATATAAGGTCAATAAGAAAAAGAAAAATGACCAACAACGATTGTACATAATCTGATAATGAAAAATCCCAAAGTCAATTGATTCTACATGAATCCACATTGATGGGGGAAATAAGGTTATTGAGACAAAAAATGGTCAGAATATACAAAGCCTGGATAAATAAACAAGCACCTCCTTCTTTGATCTCCAGATTTTTGAGCATGAAAGCTTCAATTCTCACTCAGGCCTAAATAAGTGATCCATGTTACCTATCTGAGTTCATCCCACATGCTAAAGTGTCTAGAGAGGTTGGGACCTCCACCATGCACTCTCCAAATGCATCCTTCATAAATGATCCACTTCTTATTCTCATGGTACAAATTACTGCAAGCCCTCAACCAAAGTTGGTACAAAATAGGCAAAAAAGCATAGAAAGAACGTTTAGAGGTTGTCAAAGTTGGTTCCTCACATTGCCAAGTCTTTTATCAAATACATATAGGAAGAACATCAAAAAAAATTGATCAATGCAATGAAGATGAAATATGCCAAAGTTTCAGCGAAATTGTTTAATGGTCAATGCGATTCAGATTGGTAAAGGCCTTAGTCATGCGAATATGTATCTTATTGGCCCAGACATCAACCTAACCAACTGGGTAGTCACTCCTCTCACCACAAGGAAGGGGTCTTGGTAGTTTATTTTTTTACTATTTCTCTTTCTTTTGGATTATTCTTAGGATTGCAATCTAGATATTTTAGTTGATCTACTTCGATGTTAACCTTCGTATCTTTTCCAATTCAATGAAATTGCAGTTTCCTAATTAATTCTATCTTTTCCTCTTTTTAAATTTTGCTATTTTTTCTCATTTCAGTTTTGTTAATACCGACTTTAATAACATAACATGCATACAGAATTCACATTCAGATCCCAAAAAGTTATCTAATATCAAAACAATAAATCACGCGGTTTATGAATATGATGAAGTTGAGGCTTTTGAAGAAGTTAAAAAGGGATTGGATCAATTTGAGAATAACTCAGACCTAAATTAAATGAAATTGAGGCAATTAACTTTGGAACTTCTGAAGAAGCTAGGGAAATAAAGATGAGAGTTCACACTGAACAAAAGACTAGAGATAACATTATCCAGGCTTTGTTTGAATATAAAAGTACTTTTACTTAGTCTTAAAATTACATGCCGAGTTTGAGTGTTGATTTGGTAGTCCATAAACTACCCATGCATCCTGATTTCCTGCTAATCCAATAGAAATAAAGAAAGTTTAAGGTAGACGTGAGCGATAAGATTAAAGAAAAAAATCATGAAGCAATTAAATTTTAATATGATCAGGGTCATTCAGTACACCACATGATTGGTGAATATTGTGCCTGTACCAAAAAAGGATGGGAAAATCAGTGTTTGCATTGACTATAGGGATCTCAACAAAGCAAGTCCCAAAGATAAATTTACCTTACCCAACAACCATATGCTGGTTGATAATTATGCCAAACACGAGATCCAAAATTTTGTGGATTGGTATGTTGGCTATCACCAACTTTCAATAGATGAAGGGGATCCCAAAAATAATGTTTTCACTACTCCATGTGGTACTTATTGTTATCGGGCCATGCCATTTGGTTTGAAGAACGCAGGAGCCACTTACATGAGAGCTATAACTACTATCTTTCACAATATGATGCATAAATAAATTAAGGTACATGTCAATGATGTGATCATTAAGTCTAAGACCAGAGCTGACGACTTGCATGACCTAAGATAACATTCAAAAGACTTCAAAAGTAAAATCTCAAGCTTAATTCATCCAAGTGTTCTTTGGAGTTTTGTCTAGAAAACTTTTGGGTTTTTAGTTAGCTAAAGAGGCATTGAATTGGATCCCTCTAAGATCAAGGCCATTCGAGAATTGCCGCCCCTGAAGAATAAAATAAAAGTTATGAGTTTTCTTGTGAGTTGAACTACAATAGCAGGTTCATTGCCCAGCTTACCACCACATATGAGCCTATATTGAAACTGCGAAAAGAGGACGCTACTGTCAAGTAGATAAGCGAATGTCAAGAGTCTTTTGACATGATTAAAGAATATTTATCGAACCCTCCAGTGTTAGTCCCACCAAAACTAATAGGCTCTATTTTTGTATCTGTTAGTGATGAATAATTCCTTCGGTTGTGCTCTCGAACAACATGATGCCACAGGGAAAAAAAACAAGCAATCTACTATTTGAGCAAGAAAATTACAAGTTACAAGTTAAAATACAATCTTCTCAAAAAGACATGTTGCATCCTAACTTGGGCTGCCCAAAAATTGGAGAACTATCTCTCATCCTACACGACTTACCTCATATCCTGAATGGACCCTTTTAAGTACATATTTTAGAAACCCATGCCAATGGGCAGGTTTGAAAAGTTGTAAATTTTGCTAATGGAGTTTGATATCATGTATATCATTCGTACCGCTATGAAAGCACAAGTATTGGCAGATCACTTGGCAGAAAATTCAGTCAATAATGAGTATGAGACCTTAAGAACTTACTTTCTTGATGAAGAGATTAATTACATTGAGGAAGAAGTTAGGGGTGACAGTCATGCATGAAAATTATATTTTGATGAGGCCATCAACATCAAAGGTGCTGGGATTGGAGAAATTTTTATTTCACCAACTGGACATCACTATCCTGCCACAACATGACTTTGTCTCTTTTGCACTAATAACATAGAAGAATATGAGGCATCCATGTAATGACCCTTCTGGTCATTTACACATTTTCGCCTTTCTTGTACCATTAGAGCTTACTTGTAGTGGCCCAAGTCATTTATGGCTTGTCGGGACCGGTAGTTCGGTGCCCGAGCCATTTGTTTGGTCTTTATGGCCGTTCCTCATTTTAGAGCTTCAACTTTGGAAATCGTTGACTTCCGACAATATTCTTGGTAATATCAAAGAATTAAACCAAGGTTCTAGGTCAAAGGAATCCCTTACTCGAAAGTTTGAGTTAAAGAAATGCCTCGTGTAACATCTCGCCCGTTTGGAAGGTTTAAAGTAACCCGTGCCTTTGGGGTAAGACTAATAGTGTCTAATATACTAAGAAGGATGTGTTATGAGGTATTGTAATTCCAAAATGGTCATATGATAAGTTTTGAAGTCAAGCAAGTTGCGAAACAAAAGTCAAAAAAAGTTATTGTAAATTCCTTTAACGAATTCTCTTCAAATTTGGGTTAAATGTATTGGGGTGTTTCTCCATATCTATAAAGAGTTAGTGGGCCCCCAATATACCAAATTGAAGGTCTACGAGTCTAGTTTCTAACACACTAAACTGTTTGTCCATACGACTTCAGAATAGAGAGATATTCATGTTTTCGTAAGACTGCACAAGCAGATATGTCAAAGCGGGGCCCACATCCTAAGTCGGTTTGCCATTAGAAATCAGCTTCTCCTTCGTTTTAAACCCATAAAAACAGACCAAAACCATAGAAAAACAGATACAAATCTTAGAAATAATCGATGGACCTTGATCCTTTCAATTCAGAAGTTTAACGAAAGTTGCTCTACGTCGCGAGCTCATCATCGTGGTATAGTTTTCTCGTCGTTTTGGCTCCGTTTCTTGCTACTGCAAGGAGGCAGTTCATGAAACTGATATTTTTATGCTATTATCATTTGATTATCCAAAGGTAAGGGTTCTAAATCCTCGACTCATTCTTAATTTGAGCTTTAGAATCAATTCCGAGGAGAACTTATCGTTATCGGCATGTTTGTCGTGTTTTCTTGCCGTATATTTTTACAGCTCGTGGTGGGTCCTTATAACAGCATGTTTATCTTGGTATTTCAAAGATTTTTGTCGAGGTAACCTTCGTTCTACGACCCTCCTTCGTTATTATATGTTCTAGTATTATTTTATGGATTTCTGAGCCACAAAGTGGTATTTTGGATTTGTGGCTTTGAAAAACCCCTTTATCTTGTTATGTTTGGTTATTGTTGTGGTGTTCTGGTTGTGGTAAGGTTCTGGAGGGATTGGGAAATTGTGCAATTCTTTTTGGGATCACATACGATAGTGATTGGATTGGACAAACGTGAAGTACGCCTTGAAATAGTTCCTCGGGAGCTCGTCGCTCCTTAGAGATGTGGTTAACGTATTTTTGTTGGATTTAGCTGCCATTTGTTATTGTTATTGGCCTCATTTTTATGCTTTGGAGTTGTCTGGTTGCGAGTGTGACATTAACACCTTGTCAATTGGCTATGGCTCGTTCTTGCAGCCTTGTCGATTCTAGCAATTGTTCCATTACCTTGGTTGGTAAGGCTTCATAGAGACGCCTTTGGGGCTTCAGTTGAAAGTATTTGTTTTGTGTGATTCAAAGCTTCCTGGAGTTATTTGAGTCTGGACGATGCCATTCCCGCAGCTAGTCATCGGATGACAATTATGTTATGGTTTTTCCCTACCTAGACTCTGCGTATATAGGCTATAACTGCATTATTTAGCATCCTTGGATGGGTTGTTATAGGTTGGTACCCCAGAACTTGTCTGCCTTTCATCCGTATATTTCATACGTTGTTTGTAGTATTCACGTAGTAATGTATATTACCTTTGTGGTCCTGTGTGGCCTTGTATGTACTCTGGAACATCGATGGTGGGCTATTTGGGAATGTCCGCGAGTCCCGGACATAGAGATTATCCTTTTAGGCTGGTTATGTCTGCTGAGTAGCTATTGGGCCTGTGCAGGGCTGATAGGAATTGTTGTGAGCCATTGGGCTACTTTTATATTTGTGTGTGAGCATATCATCCACGAAAAAGGTTTTCCCCTGCATGTTTTACTACAGTTTTGGCTGTGAGCCACTACTGACAGTTTTCCTAAATTTGCATGGTCCTGGGGGCCCATTTTTTGTACTGTTGTTTATAGAAAAGGGGATTTTTAGATGTTTTCGCACTGATTTTATTACTGGTACTAGTCTCTGTGGCGCAGAGCACCAGACTTGATTTTATTACTGATACTAGTCTCTGCGGGGCAGAGCACCAGACTTGATTTTATTACTGATACTAGTCTCTGCCGGGCAGAGCACTAGACTTGATTTACTACAGTTTTAGACCCGGTTACGCCCGGGCACCCTTGGAGGGGGTTTTGAGGCATTTTCTACTACTTTAGTCCTGGACGAGGTCTGGGCATGCATACTTGAGACTGGGTCTCTATCTTGATCCAGGACTTGCTTCCGGATGACATGTCTTGATACTGAGTTTTAGTATGGGGTGAGGACCTCCATGGACCTTGCCGCTCCGGGCTTCGGGCTTCGGGTTGCGTGTGCCGAAGGGAATGGTATACGGTGGAGTAGAGGTATACAGGCTGAGTCCTTCCATGGAACCTGCTTGCTGGGCCCGATTGGCACCAGAGGAGGTACATACAGAGGTTATATTTCATATCATATCTTATTATGCATTGGATTCCACCCTTGTTGGTGTATGTTTAGTGTACGCTCCGGTAGTATGGGATGTCGGAGGGCTTGCTTTCACTTAATTGTGTTCCTCGATTGTATGGGCAGCCGTTGGGACTGTAGGTAGACTATATTTACTCCTGTCTTTATTTAGAGCTTGTCTTGGCACTCGGTTCTTGAAAGATTAGTGATGGATAGCCTGTCGAGGCTTTGGTTGTGGGATTTTCGATTATTGAGAGGTCTTTGGAGTCCTATCTTATTGAGGCACTTTTGTGTCGCCTTCTGAGCAGAGTGTGAGACTCTGGTTCTATTCTTCTGGAAAGCTGAGTGGTATCTCTCGGTTATTGTGGCCTAGTTATTTCATCCTAGGGTTGTACTTGTGAGGTGATTCCCTGGTTATGCTATCATATGATTGGATTGGTGTTATGATTTCCTTATACTGGTTGATTCCATTTTGAGTATATTAGTTCATCTTTTCCTTTTTGCTTGAGGTTACCGGTATACCGCCATTTTCTCAACTCTATCTCTTACTTATATTATTATGCAAGGACTCTAGGTGTGTTCTCCTTTCCTTCACCTGTGATTCTATGTAATTGTATCTCTGTGCTTTATGTGTTACTTGAAGCTCTTGGTTATGGATGATCTGTGCTAGCTCCTTGTGCCTTGCTTATTGCCTCAGTGACTACTTTCTTGCTATCTGTTACTTACTGCCTTTATATATTATATGCGCTCAGTCGGCCTATGATACCTACTGAGTACCCGTGGTTTTGGTGCTCATACTACACTTCTGCACTTTTTTTGTGCAGATATTAGCTGAGCTTTCGCCGTTGATCACGTTGGAGACTCGTGCAACTTTTGGATCTTTTAGACTAGGGTGAGCGCCAGGCGGTCGGGGCTTGTCTACATCTCATCTATTGTAATGTTGCTCCTTGTACTTTCGGAGGCAATTTATGTTGTATTTTGTTACTACTAGCACTTGTATCCTATTAGAAGCTTCTGTACTATTGATACCAAGTCTTGGGGTTGGTGTAGTTTCCTTTATGTATTTATATTCGAGTTTTGCTTTCGCTTATTTCTGCTTGCTGGTGCGTTTTGGTTAGGTAGTAGCCCATTACTAACCATTCTAGGCTACGGGAATTGGTTCGCCTACTGGGGGAATGTAGGGGCCATCATGACTTGAGAAATCGGATCGTGACAGCTTGGTATCAGAGCTTTAGGTTCACTGGTGTCATGGTACAGAAGCAAGTGTCTAAGTAGAGTCTCGTGGATTGGTATGATGACGTATGTATCCTATCTGCGGGAGGCTACAGGGCATTGTTAGGAAAAGTCTTTTCTTTTTGGCTCCTCATCGTGTGTTCCTGGCTCTATTGACTTCTAAACTTTGGTTATTCATTCATTCTGAGATGCCTCATACGAGTGCGATAGCGGTTGGTGCCTAGGCTTCTGTGACTGTTGCTTTAATGCTTCCATCAGCGCCAGGACTCCAGAGTGAGGGTTTACTGCACTAGATAGGGGGTGTGGAGTCATCCCAACCTTCGACTAGATTTATAGCGACCTCAGCGCTTCAGGACATCATGGCTAGGACTCTGAGTCCTCCGGTGAGTGTTTCAGTACCTAGTTATGTGAGTGGTGCTTCAGTTATAGTTTAGCTTCTAGTTCTTCAGCAGGGTTGTCTGTTGGTATTGGAGTACGAGGCGAGATTTTCCCATCGGATTTCATCTGGTATAGGTTGTTTTTGGTGTGGTGAGCATGGGAACTTTGCTAGGAATTGCCCCAGGATTGTGTATCCCAGACAACCTGGTTGTTATCATTGTCTAGAGATAGGTTACCTTTATAGATATTATCCCCAGTGAGGGCTGGTTGGGCCTTCAGTTTTGACTACTCAGTCTAGAGATAGATTCTGTCATCTTGATGCTCCTCTTGGTGGGCCAGAGGTAGAGGTTCCTGATATTATTGTTGCAGGTTAGGCTTATGATACCTTCGACTTATGTTAGTCCCGCTCGTGTTACGACTCTATCCCTTCTATCGTGTAATTGCTTATATGCCTACCTACTACTTGTTTAAGTTGTTTGGCTACTCGAATTGTAGTATCGATATGTTGTTTTATTGGTAGTTTATTCTTTAGTAGTGGATGGGGTAAAGTTAGCCTTGAGAGGTGTTTTCCCGGAGTTGTATCTCGTGGGTAGTTCTTGTTAGTCTATTTCTAGTTGGGTTATCCCTGTTTTATTGTCATTTTGGACTTGTGGTTGAGTTGCCCTTGTTGAGAGGTCCTAGATGGTTGTTGCCTAAGCAGTTATCTAGCGTGGCTAGAGATCCGTGTGATGGTTTGGTGTATTACCGGTAGTTGGGCCGGAGTTGAGATTTTGCCTCAGTTGGGAGATATTGGTTATGCTAGTGTGCATAGATTGGTTCGGTCTCCTGAGTGTCTAGAGTCGACCCTCTTTGTTGATTAGTTTAGGAGGTTGGCATGTATGTGGGTTGTTCCCATAATCTCCTCCACTTCCTGGTTCGTTGGGTGTTTTGTTTTATCCCTAGCTCCAGTTGGAACGAATCTTGATCGTAGTTCTTTCGATGAGCTCTGGATGTTGGCATCGTGATTGGGTCTTGACTTTAAGCACTCTGACTAAGTGTTGATCGTAACCTCGTGGTTAGGTTGTATTTATGGGCATTTCAGGTGAATTGGGCATTCGGCCCATTCTTCTCCTACTTTATTGAATTTGACGTGTAGCTATGAATAGTAAGGTAATGGCTTCAGGTTCTTATTCGAGAAAGGATTTGTAATGTTTAATATGTGCTAAGGAAGGATTTTTGTTTAGTTGAAAAAAAAGGGAGATGACTCTTTGTTTGTGTTTAAGGGTCCTCGTAGTTGCCTGAGGTAGCGATGAAGGTTTGCTTTGGGATTGTGTGTCAGTGATTCGATTCAGCCGTCTACACATTGCCGTGGGTTTTCCATCGATTGGTTTTGTTTCAGTAGTAATTGTGGTGTTGGCAACTTGCATATTCAGGCCTAGTTGGCTTGGGTTCCTAAGGGTTCATTGGCAGCATTCTGGTTCAACCAAGGCTTTAGTTGGCAGTTTTGAAAGTTGGGGTTCAGAATCATGGCTTGGTAGGTTACATCGAATGGTTCGTGGTAGTTTCTATTTGGTTGCAACATCCCAGTGCCGGGAGGCAGTGGGTGCGGGAAACTTAGCTTCTTTACTTCAGTTATGGATGCGACTATTAACCTTGGACACCTAGTCCTTGGTTAACCTCTGCAAGAGGCGAGATATTCTAGATTTCAGCAGTGTTCTAGTTAGTACGAGGTTCTTCTACCATGATTGGACAGACTCAGCGGCGTAAGTTTGAGGTTCAGCCGTGGTATATGCTTTATGTGGTCAACTTGTGCGGGTTGAGACTAGCGAGGCTATTTTGATCTCTGATGATACGTAGAGACTGGTAATAGCCATTCGTTTTCCCAGGATTTGAAATCTTGTTTAATTGATTCCTCCGGAGTTGTTGTTTATGTGGCGTTCTAGTGTTGGTTAGACTCGGCCAGTATGGACGAGAAGTTCATTATGATATATGCTTTGAATTGGTTGGTTGTTTGCAGAGCCAGTAGAGCGGTTGATTCGAGCCAATGGAATGAATTGAAAGTATATGCAAAAAATTCTATGGCTAGATGGTAACTTTGAACCCTAGGCACCTTTTTCCTTTGCCTTCGGGGTGTTTAGACTTGATATTTGTGGCATTGTGGACTTCTTCCTGAGGTGAGATTCGTAAGGTAATTTCATATTCAAATGGTGTTCGAGTGTTCGGAGTAGCAGTAGTGTTTTCTAGAGTTGGGAGCTTGGCTCATGGTTACATACTTCGTGGTAGGCTTCCCACATTTCTTGCAGGATCATGGTTTTGGTTTGGGTCTTTTGGGCGGGTTGCCCTGGTTCATTCACTTTCAGCTGATTCAGACCTGGCACAGTTTAGTTAGCAAGTTCTATGTTAGCAAAAATGTTCGTTCGTTGGTTGGTGGTCAGTCAAGGCAGGTAACTTTAGTTTCAATGATATGCTACGGGTTGTTATCTTGGATGGCAAAGGCTAGTAGCCTATATCATGGCTTAAAACGCATTTGAATAAAATGGGTGACTTCATTCATGGTAAAGTATAAGTAGGAACTATGGATCTCCGGTGTGTCAGTTGATGCTTCGAGGGTGGTTTGAGTGTTCTGCTTGTATGCAGCTTTCTTTTTGTGGTGCTAAAGGATTCAATTTTTTTTAAAAAAAGGACTTTTACGGAACAACGGGTTCATGAGTTAGAGTTTTGGGTTGTTGGATTTTCTGGTAAACTTGGTATGGTTTCAAGGATTCGAGTTTTGTGTGTTGATAACCTTGGTGCTATGGTTTCATTGTTGTGTAGCTGCTTTTCGATTAAGATTCTTGAGGTTCAGTTTAGGTTGGAAGATCTTTGGAGGTTGAAATATAGCTTGTCTAGTAAGAAATTAAGGCTTGGTTGCTTTCTTTGGTTCTGTTAAATTGGGTGCCGTCCCGTCGCGGAGGTTACCAGGGTTGTCTGAGAGAGTAGTGTGGGCGTTGTATCCGCTATTCTTAAATCTCTGGTATTTTCTTCCTTCCTGACTTTCGGGGACGAAAGTCATTTTAGTAGTGGATGATGTAATGACCCTTCCGGTCATTTACACATTTTCGCCTTTCTTGTACCATTAGAGCTTACTTGTAGTGGCCCAAGTCATTTATGGCTGGTCGGGACCGGTAGTTCGGTGCCCGGGCCATTTGTTTGGTCTTTATGGCCGTTCCTCATTTTAGAGCTTCAACTTTGGAAATCGTTGACTTCCGACAATATTCTTGGTAATATCAGAGAATTAAACCAAGGTTCTAGGTCAAAGGAATCCCTTACTCGAAAGTTTGAGTTAAAGAAATGCCTCGTGTAACACCTCGCCCGTTTGGAAGGTTTAAAGTAACCCGTGCCTTTGGGGTAAGACTAATAGTGTCTAATATACTAATAAGGATGTTTTATGAGGTATTGTAATGGCAAAATGGTCGTATGATAAGTTTTGAAGTCAAGAAAGTTGCGAAACAAAAGTCGAAAAAAGTTATTGTAAATTCCTTTACGAATTCTCTTCAAATTTGGGTTAAATGTCTTGGGGTGTTTCTCCCTATCTATAAATAGTTAGTGGGCCCCCAATATACTAAATCGAAGGTCTACGAGTCTAGTTTCCAACGCACTAAACCGTTCATCCATAAGACTTCAGAATAGAGAGATATTCATGTTTTCGTAAGACTGCACTAGAAGATTCGTCAAAGCGGGGCCCACATCCTAAGTCGGTTTGCCTTTATAAATCAGCTTCTCCTTCGTTTTAAACCCATAAAAACAGACCAAAACCATAGAAAAACAGATACAAACCATAGAAATAATCCATGGACCTTGATCCTTTCAATTCGGAAGTTTAACGGAAGTTGCTCTACGTCACGAGCTCATCATCGTGGTATAGTTTTCTCGTCGTTTTGGCTCCATTTGTTGCTACTGCAAAGAGGCAGTTCATGGAACTGATATTTTTATGCTATTATCATTTGATTATCGAAAGGTAAGGGTTCTAAATCCTCGACTCATTCTTAATTTGAGCTTTAGAATCAATTCTGAGCAGAACTTATCGTTATCGGCATGTTTGTCGTGTTTTCTTGCCGTATATTGTTACAACTCGTGGTGGGTCCTTATAACAGCATGTTTAGCTTGGTATTTCAAAGCTTTTTGTCGAGGTAACCTTCCTCCTACGACCCTCCTTCATTATTATATTATCAAGTATTATTTTATGGATTTCTAAGCCACGAAGTGGTATTTTGGATTTGTGGCTTTGGACAACCCCTTTATCTTGTTATGTTTGGTTATTGTTGTGGTGTTCTGGTTGTGGTAAGGTGCTGTAGGGATTGGGAAATTGTGCGATTCTTTTTGGGATCACATACGATAGTGATTGGATTGGACAAATGTGAAGTACGCCTTGAAATAGTGCCTTGGGAGCTCGTCGCTCCTTGGAGATGTGGTTAACGTATTGTTGTTGGATTTAGCTGAAATTTGTCATTTTTATTGGCCTCATTTTTATGCTTTGGAGTTGGCTGGTCGCGAATGTGACATTAACACCTTGTCAATTGGCTATGGCTCGTTCTTGCAGCCTTGTCGATTCTAGCAATTGTTACATTACCTTGGTTGGTCAGGCTTCATAGAGACACCTTTGGGGCTTCAGTTGAAAGTATTTGTTTTGTGTGATTCAAAGCTTCCTGGAGTTTTTTGAGTCTGGATGATGCCGTTCCCGCAGCTAGTCATCGGATGACAGGTAGGTTATGGTTTTTTCCTACCTAGACTCTGCGTATATAGGCTATAACTGCATTAATTAGCATCCTTGGATGGGTTATTATAGGTTGGTACCCCAAAACTTGTCCACCTTTCTTACGTATATTTCATACGTTGTTTGTAGTATTCGCGTAGTAATGTATATTACCTTTGTGGTCCTGTGTGGCCTTGTATTAACTTTGGAACATAGATGGTGGGCTATTTGGGAATGTCTGCGAGTCCCGGACATAGAGATTATTCTTTTAGGCTGGTTATGTCTGCTGAGTAGCTATTGGGTCTGTGCAGGGCTGATAGGAATTGTTGTGAGCCATTGGGCTACTTTTATATTTGTGTGCAAGCATATCATCCATGAAAAATGTTTTCCCCTGCATGTTTTACTACAGTTTTGGCTGTGAGCCACTACTGACAGTTTTCCTAAATTTGCATGGCCTTTGGGGCCCATTTTTTGTACTGTTGTTGATAGAAAAGCGGATTTTTGGATGTTTTCGCACTGATTTTATTACTGGTACTAGTCTTTGTGGGGTAGAGCACCAGACTTGATTTTATTACTGATACTAGTCTCTGCGGGGCAGAGCACCAGACTTGATTTTATTACTGATACTAGTCTCTGCCGGGCGGAGCACTAGACTTGATTTACTACAGTTTTAGAACCGGTTACGCCCGGGCACCCTTGGAGGGGGTTTTGAGGCATTTTCTACTACTTTAGTCCTGGACGGGGTCTGGGCATGCATACTTGAGACTGGGTCTCTATCTTGATCCCGGACTTGCTTCCGGATGACATGTCTTGATATTGAGTTTTAGTATGGGGTCGGGGACCTCCATGGACCTTGCTGCTCCGGGCTTGGGGCTGCGTGCGCCGGAGGGAAGGGTATATGGTGGAGTAGAGGTATACAGGCTGAGTCCTTCCATGGAACCTGCCTGCTGGGCCCGATTGGCACCGGAGGAGGTACATACAGAGGTTCTATTTCATATCATATCATATCATGCATTGGATTCCACCCTTGTTTGTTGTGTGTTTAGTGTACGCTCTGGTAGTATGGGATGCCGGAGGGTTTGCTTTCACTTGATTGTGTTCCTCGGTTGTATGGGCGGTCGTTGGGACTGTAGGTAGACTATATTTACTCCCGTCTTTATTTAGAGCTTGTCTTGGCACTCGGTTCTTGAAAGATTAGTGATGGCTAGCCTGTTGAGGCTTTAGTTGTGGGATTTTTGATTATTGAGAGGGCTTTGGAGTCCTATCTTATTGAGGCACTTTTATGTGGCCTTCTGAGCAGATTGTGAGACTCTGGTTCTATTCTTGTGGAAAGCTGAGTGGTATCTCTCGGTTATTGTGGCCTAGTTATTTCATCCTAGGGTTATACTTGTTAGGTGATTCCCTGGTTATGCTATCATATTATTGGATTGGTGTTATGATTTCCTTATACTGGTTGATTCCATTTTGAGTATGTTAGACTGCTCTTCATCTTTTCCTTTTTACTTGAGGTTACAGGTATACCGCCATTTTCTCAACTCTCTCTCTTACTTATATTATTATGCAAGGACTCTAGGTGTGTTCTCCTTTCCTTCACCTGTGATTCTATGTAATTGTATCTCTGTGCTAGCATGTGTTACTTGAAGCTCTTGGTTATGGATGATCTGTGCTAGCTCCTTGTGCCTTGCTTATTGCCTCAGTGACTGCTTTCTTGCTATTTATTACTTACTGCTTTTATATCTTATATGCGCTCAGTCGGCCTATGATACCTACTGAGTACCCGTGGTTTTGGTGCTCATACTACACTTCTGCACTTTTTTTGTGCAGATATTAGCTGAGCTTTCGCCGTTGATCACGTTGGAGACTCGTGCAGCTTTTGGATCTTTGAGACTAATGTGAGCGCCTGACGGTCGGGGCTTGTCTACATCTCATCTGTTGTACTGTTGCTCCTTGTACTTTCGCAGGAATTTTATGTTGTATTTTGTTACTACTAGCACTTGTATCCTATTAGAAGCTTCTGTACTATTGATACCAAGTCTTGGGGTTGGTGTAGTTTCCTTTATGTATTTATATTCGAGTTTTGCTTTCGCTTATTTCTGCTTGCTGGTGCGTTTTTGTTAGGTAGTAGCCCATTACTAACAGTTCTGGGCTACGGGAATTGGTTCGCCTACTGGGGGATTGTAGGTGCCATCATGACTTGAGAAATCGGGTCGTGACAATCCATCATGTGTTTAAACATGGAAATAAATCTAGATGTACATGAGTTAGTGATTTTAGGAGATTCTGACTTGCTCATTCAACAAGCTCAAGGTGAATGGGAAACTCGAGATATTAAGCTTATTCCATATCAATAATGTATAGAGGACCTCAGTAAAAGGTTCAAATACATTCCTAAGTTTCATAATGAGTTGGTTGATGATTTGGCCACCTTAGCCTCAATGCTTCCTTATTCAGGTAATGCTTACATTCATCCATTGAAAATTCAAATTAGGGATCAATATGGTTATTGCATATATTTAAAATGAATCCAGATGGTGAACCGTGGTACCTTGACATCAAGCATTTCTTGAAAATAAAGGAATATCAAGTGCGCACCAATGAAGATCAAAAGAGAACTATTATATGACTGGCCAATGATTTATTCTAGTGCAGGGAGATCTTATATAAAAGGACTCAAGATCTGAATTTGTTAAGATGTGTAAAAATTCAAGAAGCTGAGAAGATTATGAACGTAGTACATTCAGGGGTATGTGGCCCATACATGAATGGTTATGTTCTAGCGAAAAAGATTATTCGGCAGGATACTATTGGTTGACTATGGAGTGAGATTGTTTTTGCTTTGTCCACAAGTGTCATCAGTGCCAAATTCATTGTGACTTGATTAACTCGCCTTCTTAAGAGTTGCACCTTATGTTTGGGCTTTGTCCTTTTGTTTCTTAGGGAAAGGATTTTATTAGGCCAATTAAGCCAACAACTTTTAATGGACATCAAGTTTATCACGCCCCAAGCCTAACCTCTGGACGCAACACGATGCTTAGTAACACAAGTGACCCCGGGCTAACCCATGGCATGGCATATCTATAAAAGTTCAATTTTTAAAACGTGCACTGTGCAGAAGCTAACAACAATTTAGTAACTGAAATAGGGAAGAACCCAAGTATTTGAATATGTGAAATATATAAATAGTATAGTGCTGACTGAAAACAACACTAACAACTTCTGCAATCTAGTCTATGTCTGAAAGCCTTCTAACTGATAGGAGTTGCTGGGACATGCCACCAGCTAACTCTAACAAATATAAAACTGAAAGATAAAGACTAAAAATAAAGCATGTCTATCGTCCTCAAGCTATGAGGACTCACCACTGAGGCTGTTGAGTACGGACTTGAAGTCGAAGTAAGCGCGGTCTGGATGATGAGCGCCTGAACCTACATAATAAAATGATGTAGCACAAAAGTATGCGTCAGTACTTTGAATGTACTGAGCATGTAGGATATGTACTAAACTAGATAATATAGAACTGAACATAGAAATAGATATACTGGCATATAACTGAAATCTGAACTGGATGCAATGACCAAGTACAAATTATGAACATAACATGCTGGATTGAATACTGAGTACATGGTTAATGCAAAATGAATATGACTGTGGGAGACATGATTAACCAACATACCCAAGTTGAGATAACTATGGGGCCAACCTGTAACCCTGGATGGAAGGGTGTTCATACCTTGCCAAGGGTACGAACAAGTCTGACATGGATCCACTACTGATGTCCATAAATGACAAGGACGTACAGCCTAGTCTAATAGCTGACTCCTTTAATACCTACGGTGGCGCCGTAATTCTGTGACTTGGGGACTTCTACTAAAGGTCTTAATCTAAACTGACAGCTAAGCCTTCATCCCCTCGTCCGCTCGGTACTACGTCTACTACCAACTGAATATAAACAAGGCGCTGAAAAAATGAAAAGCTCAAAGTACTGATAATTAACTGAGAATGCAACATACATATACTGAAGATATGGCATTCGAATTCTGAAACATGATTATCTGTCTAATCTGCCTAGCAAGAAGAATCTATGAAATTCTAGAATTCACCCTAGGGTTTCTAAATTCTATATATGAACTATACTAATTCTCCAAGAATCATGAACTATGCATCCTAGAAGTCATATCATATGAATATTAAAGAAATATCTAAGGTTTATGAACCCTAGGTCTATTCAATCAAGGAGAAACCGAAGGAACTAGCAGAGTTCTAGGGACCTAATGGGTGAAAGGATCCCACTAGTGAAATGTGACATACCTGATGAAGAGAACTACGGAGAAATTCTTTGGATTTTGGGGATGAACTTGAAGAAGACCTCTGCTTGTTCTTGAGAGAAAACTATTGCCTGTTTCTCTTCTTTTCTATCTTAGTCTGATGATTTTAGGAGAATGATTGTTTCAGGTAGTTTTTGATTAGATAATTAGGCTTAGACAATGTAAAACAATGTATCTTAGGCCTTAAAAGATAAAGGAAAAGTCAAAAATACCCCTGGGAAAATTAAAAGAAATCTATTGAAAATCGTGACTCAGGGATCATGACTTGGTTGACAGACCATACTCCTGGATGATGGACCGTCAACTGAGTCATGGTCTACCCAAGAGTCTTAAGGGGAGGGGGTTCTTTGATATGAGGGAACTACGACCCACAAGATAGACCATATTCCTTTATGACGGTTCGTCATGTGGCTCATGGTTCCTAGGACATTGGTCTGGTCTGGAGATTCCACAAGTCAAAGGACGGACTGTGGATCTGAACAACGGTTCATAACCTGACTCGTAGTTCCTGAGCCTTGAACTGAGGGTCCTATGATTAAGGGAAACCACGGAATACAGGATGAACCATGATCCTGGACTATGGTCCGTGTTCTAACTTGTGGTTCTTGGGACGTGGATCAACTATTGATGTCCAAAAGGGACAAGGATGTGCAGCCTAGTCTTACAGCTGACTCCTTTAATACCTACGGTGGTGCTGTAGTGCTGTGACTTGGGGACTGCTACTAAAGATCTTCACCTAAACTGACAGCTAAACCTTCATTCCCTCGTCCGCTCGGTACTACGTCTACTCCCAACTGAATAAAAACAACAAGGCACTGAAATAATGAATAGCTTAAAGTACTAATAATTAACTGAGAATGCAACATACATATACTGAAAAATATGGCATTCAAATTCTAAAACATGATTGTCTGTCTAATCTGCCTAGCAAGCAGAATCTATGAAATGCTGGAATTGACCCAACTAGGGTTTCTGAATTCTATAAATGAACTATAGTAATTCTCCAAGAAACATGAACTACGCATCCTAGAAGTCATAGTATATGAATAGCAAAGAAATCTCTAAGTTTTATGAACCCTAGGTCAAATCAATCAAGGAGAAACTGAAGGAACTAGTTGAGTTCTAGGGACCTAATGGGTGAAAAGAACTCACTAGTGAAATCCCACATACCTGATGAAGAGAACTACAGAGAAATTCTTTTGATTTTTGGGCTAAAATTGAAGAGGACCTCTGCTTGTTCTTGAGAGAAAACTATCGCCTCTTTCTCCTCTTTTCTTTCTAAGTTTGATGATTTTAGGAGAATAAATGTTTTTTGTAGTTTTTTATTAGACAGTTAGGCTTAGAAGACGTAAAACAACGTATCTTAGTCCTTAAAAGAGAAAGCAAAAATCCAAAATACCCCTGGAAAGATTAAAAGAAATCTGCTTAAAATCGCGACTCAGGGATCATGACTTGGTTGACGGACCATACTACTGGATGACAGACTTTCAACTGAGTCGTGGCCTACCCAAGAGTCTTGGGGAGAGGGGGGGTTCTTTGATCAGAGGGAACTACGACCCACAAGATAGACCATACTCCTAGATGATGGTTCGTCATGTGGCTCGTGGTTCCTGGGACTTTGGTCTGGTCAGGATTCCACAAGTCAAAGGATGGACTGTGGATATGAAGAACGGTTCGTAACCTGACTCGTGGTTCCTGATCCCTGAACTGAGGGTCCTCTGATTAAGGGAAACCATGGATGACAGGATGAATTATGATCCTGAACTACGGCCCATGATCTAACTCGTAGTTCTTGGGACATGGACTGGGGGTTTACTAGGAACTATGGTTGAGATGACAGATTGTGGTTCCAGACTATGGTCTGTGATCTTAATCTTGGTATATGGAACTTCAACTGTTGGTCTACTAGAAATGGGGATTACGGATAAGATGACTGACCGTGTTTCCGAACTACGGTCTGTGGTCTTAACCGTCATCCCAGGAAACTTGATTATTTTCTAATTTTTTTATTTTTTTGGTTTTTTTAGCTAAATATGGGCTTGGGAGTTTTGGGGTGTTACAATATCTCCCCCTTGGAATCATTCATCCTCGTATGAAGATTACATAAGCTGAGTTTGGAGTGAAGGAGCTGCAATCCCTACCAACTGAGTACTACAAACTGATATCTAGCTTAACTGAGTTTCATGAACATGCTAAAAAAAATGACTTATGGAACGAGGTACTAAGAGTGAATTACACAAAAGTAAAATGAGAGACTGAAGAGGAACTATTACCTCAACCTGAAACAAAATCGGAAGGTAAGAGGTGAGGATACTTGGCCACCATGGCTGCTTCTGCTTCCCAAGTATCTCCCTCTATGGACTGATTCCTCCACAAGACTTTTAATGAGGCGACTTCTTTATTTCTCAACCTACGAACCTGACAGTCAAGAATCTCCACTAGAACCTCCTCATAGGTGAGGCTATCCTTCACAGCCACACTCTCTAAAGGTACTATTAATGTTGGATCACAGACACACTTCTTCAACAAGGAAATGTGAATGACTAGATGAACCACTGCTAGTTCTGCTGGCAACTCTAACTCATAAGCCACATTACCAACCCTTTTTCAGGATCCTATAAGGACCTACATACCTGGGACTGAGCTTCACTTTCTTGCCAAGCCTCATCACCCCCTTCATGGGTGATATTTTCAAGAAAACCCAATCATCTATCTCAAACTCTAAATCTCTTCTCCTAACATCTGCATAGTACTCTTGACGACTCTCAGTTGTCTTTAGCCTAACTCTGATGAGCTGGAATTTCTCCATAGACTCATAAACCGAGTCTAGCCCAATCAAGGCAGCTTCACCTACTTCGAACCAACCTACCGGTGATCTGCATCTACACCCATAAAGCACCTCATACGGGGCCATCTGAATACTAGAGTAAAAACTGTTATTGTAGGCGAACTCTATAAGAGGTAGGTGATCATCCCAACTACCTTTGACATCAATCATGAAAGATCTCAACATGTCCTCTAAGGTCTAAATGGTACACTCTGCCTGACCATTCGTCTGAAGATGAAATGTTGTACTATGATTCCCTTGAGTACCAAGACCTTTCTGAAATGATCTCCAGAAATGAGATGTAAATTGAGGAGCTTAATCTGAGATGATAGACAAGGAAACCCCATGCAACCTGACTATCTTGCTGATGTAGAGTTTGGCATAATCCTTCGCCGAATCTGTAGTCTTGACTGCCAAGAAGTGAGCTGACTTAGTGACTCTATCCACTATCACCCAAATAGAGTCATGTTGTCTGCGAGTACGAGGCAATCCCATAATGAAATCCATGTTGACCACCTCCCACTTACAAGTAGGAATGCTAATCTCTTAAGTCACACCTCCTGGTTTCTGATGTTCTACTCTAACCTGCTGACAGTTGGGACACTTAGCCACAAAATTTGCAATGTCCCTCTTCATGCTGTTCCACCAATAGACTTCCGATATATCACGATAAATCTTAGTGGAACTTGGATGAATGGAATATCTGGAATTATGGGCTTCTGTAAGGATCTGCTTCCTCAACTCACCCACCTTAGGAACATATAAGCGACCCTGATAATAAAGCACACCATCTCCCCCATAGGAGAAAACCTCCAGTCTCTGTTGATGAACTGCACCCTTCAACTGAAGCAATGTAGGGTCACTATCTTATTTCTCCATAACCTCTGCTACCAATAAAGATTTCGATCCATTCTGGACTATCACACCACCCTCTAATATGTCCATAAGGAAAACTCCTAAGCGAGCAAGCCCGTGAACATCTCTGGCTAATTCTCTCTTCTCTTCCTTAACATAAGACACGCTACCCATAGACATTCTGCTGAGAGCATTAGCCACTACATTGGCCTTACCCGGATGGTAGAGCATGTTCATATCATAATCCTTGAGGAACTCAAGCCATCTCCTCTGACGAAGATTCAACTCTTTCTGGGTGAACACATACTGGAGGCTCTTATGATCTGTGAACACATCAATATGAACATCATACAAGTAGTGTCTCCAAATCTTTAGGGAAAACACAACTGCTGTAAGCTCGAGGTCATGAGTCAGGTAGTTCTTCTCGTGGACCTTAAGTTGTCTGGAAGCATAAGCTATAACATTACCCTACTGCATTAAGACACAACCTAGGCTGACCCTAGATGCATCACTATAAACCGCATAACCATTTGAACCCTCTGGTAGAGTCAAGATCGAAGCTCTAGTCAACCTTATCTTCAGTTCTAAGAAACCTTTCTCACACTCATTTGACCACTAAAACTTGACCTTCTTCTGAGTCAACTTGGTCAATGGGGAAGCAATGGATGAAAATCCTTCAACGAACCTTCTATAGTACCCGTCCAAACCCAACAAACATTTGATATCTGTCGGAGAGGTGTGTCTGTGCCAGTGCTTTACTGCCTTAATTTTCTGAGAATCCACTCAGATCCCTTTGTTGGATACCACATGACCAAGGATGGCGATAGATTGCAACCAGAATTCACATTTGTTGAACTCAGTGAATAGTTGGCAATCTTTGGGAGTTTGGAGAAGAACCCTCAGATAAGTCGCATGCTCTTTCTCATTCTGAGAATAAATGAGGATATTATCAATAAAGACAATAATGAATAAGTCCAAATACTGCTTAAACACCATGTTCATTAAATCCGTGAAAGCTGCAGGAGCATTGGTTAGTCTAAAAGATATGACTACAAATTCATAGTGACAATACCGAGTCCTGAAGGCTATCTTCGGGATGTCACTATCTCTGACTCTGAGCTGATGATAGCCGAATCTGAGGTCTATCTTGGAAAAACAACTAGAACCCTGAAGCTGGTCGAACAAGTCATCAATCCTGGGGATGGGATATGTGTTCTTGATTGTGACTTTGTTCAACTGACAGTAGTCAATGCACATGCTGAGAGAACCATCTTTCTTACGCACGAACAACACTGGAGCACCCCATGGAGAGATCCTAGGTTTACTGAAGCCCTTATCTAGAAGGTCTTTCAGCTGTTCTTTTAATTTTTTAAGCTCAGCTGGAGCCATTCTGTAAGGAGGAATCGAAATAGGCTGGGTATCTGGAAGGAGATCTATTTTGAAGTCGATTTCCCTTTTGGGAGGAACTCCGGGAAGATCTCCTGGAAACACTTTTGGAAATTCACTTACTACTAGAAATGAATTGAGAGTTGGGGTTTCAGAGTTTGAAACCTTAACCCGAACAAGATGATAGATATACCCTTTGGAAATCATCTTCATGCCCTTAAGGTAAGAGACGAAATGACCTACAGGCACTGAGTTACTACCCTCTTATTCTAAGATTGGCTCGTTAGGAAACTGAAACTAAATGATCCTAGTTCTACAATCGACTGAGGCATAACATGAATGCAACCAATCCATGCCTATAATGATATCAAAATCTACCATTTCTAACTCTACAAGATCTGCTGAGGTGATTTTTTGGAAGATTGTGACAGGGCAATTTCTATATACCCATGTAGCTATAACTGGCTCACCAACTGGAGTAGAGACTAAGAAGGGTTCTGGGAGAGTTT
Source organism: Jaltomata sinuosa (assembly GCA_003996215.1). Classification (NCBI taxonomy): domain Eukaryota; kingdom Viridiplantae; phylum Streptophyta; class Magnoliopsida; order Solanales; family Solanaceae; genus Jaltomata; species Jaltomata sinuosa. Next base: position 58,277 of record QJPP01000264.1, read on the forward strand.
CTAGATTGACACCGAAGTTTACTTCTATATATGGAGTTAAAAAAGAAAGCGTAGCCCCTGGATCTAACAATGCATAAACATCAGTATTAAAGATTCGTAACATACCTATGACCACATCAAGGGAGTCCTTCTGATCTTGTCGAGCCTAACGAGCATATAACCTGTTCTGGCACTGACCCCCACCCATATCAGACAAGGCACCCTGCTGAGCGGGGTGACCTACTAGAGCTGTTGTAGAACCAGTCTGAGTCTGTGAGTGAACATCCTTACCCTTTTGAGATGTTATTGGACAATCCCTCATCATATGGCCTAGCTTACCACACCCAAAGCAATTTCCACTACATGCCATGCACTCACCTTGGTGGTTTCTACCACACTTCTTACATACGAGATTTGTGCGCCCACTGTTAACCATACCTTGGGACTTAGAGACAGACGCTCTATCCCGTCGATCCTTCTTGAACTTAGGCACTTGGGCACTCGCAGAAGATGGAGATGGAACTAAATTTTTTTGGCAGAACTGGGAGCAATTTCTACCCTCTGACCACTACTGAGAGTAGCTAAAGTCACCTGTCCTAGCCCCCTTAGTATCTCCTCCCCTTTCGTTGATCTTCTCCTTTTAAATCTGCTAGGCATAAGTAACCAATCTAGAGAAGCCCATCTCCTTAATCAGCATAACAGTCTTGCACTCTTTGACTACATCATTCGATACACTAGATACAAACTTGCTCATATGAGCTCTGGAGTCAGCTACTATCTCTGCAGCATACTTGGATAGCTGAGTGAACTTGAGAGCATAATCTTTCATGCTCATGTCATTCTACTTCTGATTAATAAATTCCTGAACCTTGGCTTCCCTGAGTTCTAGTTGGATGAACCGGTCTAGAAAAGCTCTCTTGAAAAGATTCCAAGTCACTGGTCCTGCATTAGCACAATGGGATTCCTTCCATTGTTGGTACCAAGTCGAGGCCACTCCTTTCAACTGATAGGCGGCCAAATCTGCACCCTCGACTGGAGTGACACCCATAATTTATGTCACCTTCTGAATATCATCTAAAAACTCTTAGGGATCCTCTTCTGACTTGGACCCATGAAACTCTAGAGGTTTCATCCATGTGAAATCCCAGATCCTGGCTGCAGTAGTATTGATCTGAGGTGGAGCTGGTGTCGCAGCCTGCTGATTGACCTAGGCGGTCATGGCTTGAGCAAGCACTTGGAAAGCATCCCTGAACTCGGCATGTGTGACCTTCTTATTCAACAAGTCTGCTCGAGCTGCTGGCTGATTCCTAGTGTTAGTTCTCCTGGGAGGCTTTTTTCTAAAATGCAAAGAGCATAAGTTAGAATAGAATGAGATTAAATAGAGTTTATACTCTATAGCACGAGCTAAAAAATAAAGAAGGTAAATTGTTCCTAAAGACATCTCATAGCTTCTCCCTCATAAGTGTGGCGTGCTTCACACCCATGAAGAAGGCTCTACTTGACGCGGCTTTCAGACACCCTAGGAAAGTTGAACCTTATGCTATGATACCAAGTTTTTCATGACCCAAGGCTACCCCCTAGGCGCAACATGGTGCTTAGTGTCACAAGTTTCCCCAAGCTAACCCATGGCATGGCATATCTATACAAGTTCATTTTTTAAAACATGCACTGTGCGGAAGCTAAAAACAATTTAGTAACTAAAATAGGGAAGAACCAAAATATTTGAATATGTGAAATATATAAATAGTATAGTGTTGACTGAAAACAACACTAACAACTTCCACAATCTAGTCCATGCCTGAAAGCCTTCTAACTTATAGGAGTTGCTGGGACATGACCCCAGCTAACTCTAACTAATCTGAAACTAAAAGATAAAGACTGAAAATAAAGCATGTCTATCATCCTCGAGCTATGAGGACTCACCACTGAGGCTGGTGAATACGAACAAGAAGTCGAACTAAGCACGGTATGGATGATGAGCGCCTAAACCTACATCATGAATCATGTAGCACAAAAGTATGCGTCAGTACTTTAAATGTACTGAGCGTGCAGGATATGTACTAAACTGGATAATATAGAACTTAACATAGAAATAGATATATTGGCATATAACTGAAATCTGAACTGGATGCAATAACCAAGTATGAATCATGAACATAACATGCTGGAATGAATACTGAAATAAATACTACGTACATGGTCAATGCAACATGAATCTGACTGTGGGAGACACTATTAACCGACATACCCCAACTTGAGCAAACTATGGGGCCAACCTCTAACCCTAGATGGAAGGGTGTTCATACCTTGCCAAGGATACAAACAAGTCTGACGTGGATCCACTACTGATGTCCACAATGGACAAGGATGTGCATCCTAGTCTGGCAACTGACTCTTTTAATACCTACGGTGGCGCCTTAGTTCTGTGTCTTGGGGACTGCTACTAAAAGTCTTAGCCTAAATTGAAGCTAAGCCTTCATCTCCTCGTCCGCTCGGTACTAAGTCTACTCCCAACTGAATTTAAGCAACAAGGCACTGAAATAATGAATATCTCAAAGTAATGATAATTAACTGAGAATGCAAGATACATCTACAGAAAAATATGGCATTCGAATTCTGAAACATGATTGTCTGTCTAATCTGCCTAGCAAGCATAATCTATGAAATGCTAGAATTGAACCAACTAAGGTTTCTGAATTCTATACGTGAAATTTACTAATTAACCAAGAAACATGAAGTACACATCCTATAAGTTATAGCATACGAATAGCAAAGAAATCTCTAAAGTTTATGAACCCTAGGTCTAATCAATCAAGGAGAAACTCAAGGAACTGGCTTAGTTCTAGGGACCTAATGACTGAATGGAACCCACTGGTGAAATCCCACATACCTTATGAAGATAACTATGAAGAAATTCTTTGGATTTTGGTGATGAACTTGAAGAAGACTTCTTCTTGTTCTTGAGAGAAAACTATCGCCTTTTTCTCTTCTTTTATTTCTAAGTCTAATGATTTTAGGAGAATGAATATTTTAGGTAGTTTTGACTAGTTAATTAGGCTTAGATGACGTAAAATGACGTATCTTAGGCCTGAAAAAAGAAAGGAAAAGTACAGAATACCCTTGGGAAAATTAAAGGAAATCTGCTAAAAATTGCGACTAAGGGATCATGACTTGGTTGACGGATCGTACTCCAGGACGACAGACCGTCAACTGAGTCATGGTCCTGTGAAGGAGTCTTAGGGGGAGGGTTTCTCTGATCAGAGGGAACTATGACCCACAAAATGGACCGTACTCCTTGAAGATGGTTTATCATGTGGCTCATGGTTCTTGGGACTTTGGTCTGGTCTTGGGATTCCACGAGTCAAAGGATGGATTATGGTTCTGAAGAATGGTCCATAACCTGACTCGTGGTTCCTGAGCCCTAAACTGAGGGTCCTATGATTAAGTGAAACCACGGATGATAGGATGGACCATGGTCTTGTACTATGGCCCGTGATCCAACTCGTGGTTCCTGGGACATTGTCTAGGGGTCTACTAGAAGGGAAACTACGGTTGAAACAATGAACCGTGGTTACAGACTAAAGTCCATGATCTTTATTGTGGTCCCTAGAACTTTAACTGTTGGTCTACTGGAAATAGGGATTATGGATAAGACGACGAACCGTGCTTCCATACTACGGTCCGTGGTCTTAACCGTCATCCCAGAAAACTTGATTGTTTTCTTAAATTTTTATTTCTTATGGTTTTCTGAGCTATGTATGGGCTTGGGAGTTTTGGGGTATTACAAATTTATTCTAGTTTCCATTGACTACTTCACCAAATGGGCAGAAGTAGTTACTTTAAAATCAGTCACCAAGAAATTCAGTGGTAGACTTTGTTCACTCCAACATCATATGTTTCTTTGGTATACCAAAGACCATTATTACAGATAATGCAGCCAATCTTAATATTTAAAATTTCACATCGCCATTCACCCACTTAACGGCTCAAAGCAAATGGAGCAGTTGAAGCAACAAACAAGAACATCAAGAAGATTCTTAGGAGGATGGTCCAAGGATCCAGACAATTACATGAGAACTTACCTTTTGCTCTTTTGGGATACCGCACATGTCACGACCTAACTATTAGGCTGTGCACACACCTATTCTAACACCTTGATAGGAGAACGCTTACCACCCTATTTACAACAGGAATTGCAGAAATAAATAGAAAACATGATATATCATCTTAATAGAATAAAAGAAATCAATATCAACCTTGATTACAATAGAAAGCTTTTTCAAATACAATGGAAAACCCTCCGTAGGACCTAGTCTAAAACAAGTACAAGAGCTTCTAAGAGAATACAAAATTTGAAACAAGACACAACTCCCACCATAAGAAAGAGAGGAGTAGAAGTTGTCTAAGATCACAATTATCTTCACTTAGGAAACATCACTAATCTTACAACCAGACTATATACACTTGCTCTTCTTTTATTGAGTATAAGCATATTCTGGTGGCTGCTGCACAACCTCAGATATAGTTTTGAGGACTTTTGAATCCAAAGGTGAGCTGCATCTTTTGGGTTACCATGGATTCTTCTTTTAGTTCTAGTCCTTTGTTTGAACATAAACTTGCTATGTTTTAGGGTTTCATCCCCGTATTTTCAACATGTTTAGAGTTTTGGTACACGACTTTTAAATTCTAAGGGATTTTTTTCTATAGATTTTACTATTTTGTTAAGTTAAGATGTAAATCTTAGTTTATCTATTGAATTAGGTTTTTAGCTTCTTAGATTGGTTAAGTGTTGTCTTGATTAATTAGTTCTCCCACCGGGGGTTTAGTGTAGGTGCCACTCGCGATGGTATAGGTTATGACAAAGATGGTATCAGAGCCCTAGGTTTATTGATCTCGTCGTACAAAAACGAGTCCAGTAGAGTCTTGCAAAATGGTATGAAGACATTTTTACTTTTCTTCGAAAGGCTACAGGACTTTAGGAAACTATGTATTCTTTCTTTGTTTGTGCTATAACTTGATTCCAATTGGTATCTGGCAATCCAAATTGGTATCTGAATTCCTTTATTATTATTTTTGTAAATGGTGAACATGAGACACAATGGAGCAAGGGCAACAACTTCAGCTGCAGGATCGACAATTTGTGGGCGAGGAAGAAGTAAAGGAAGGGGAGCGACACCCGCCAGGGATGGAGCTCATGTAGTGGTTGACCAAAGACAAGTGACACCTCCCTCATCACAGGATCATGTTGAGGAGGAGGTTGAGGTGGTGAATGAGGATGGCACAAAACCAGAGGTGGTAGCACAAGTTGGAGGTGCAGATCTTTCCCCTATGTCTTCTGTGGTTATTCCGCAGGTGTTGGCATTCTTGAGTGGGTTGACTGGTACTAGAGCTACTCTCATTATACTGGTTACTAAGGTTTTAAATGTCCATCTTGCTGCCACTTTTTCTCCCAAGATGGATGAGGCCTCAGGTACAGATGCATTTTTCCATCCAGTGTTAGGCCCTGTCATGACCAGGACCGAGCATGAGTTATTGATTCAGTTCTTGAAGATGAAACCTCCATCGTTCTATGGCATAGAAAATGAGAATGCTTTTGAGTTCATCCTACATTGCTATGATAGGTTACAAAAGTTAGGGATTGTACAATAACATGGGGTAGGTTTGTGACTTTCCAACTGCATGGCAATGCTAAGTAGTGGTGGAGGGCCCATGTGGAGTGTTATTCATCAGTTTTACCTTCGATGACTTGGGCTCAGTTTCATGTGCTATTTTTGGAGAACTATGTGCCCCGTACTCTGAGAGATTCCAAAAAGGATGAGTTTTTGGACCTTGAATAGGGAAATATGTTTGTTATAGCTTATGATGCTAAGTTCCATACCTTGTCTAGGTATGTTACCCAGTTGTTGGGTACTGAGGTAGAGAGGATTCACTTGTATGTTAAGGGCCTGAATACTGAATTACAGGTTCTATCTGACTTCTGCAGATAAGAGTTTTAATGAGGTGACTGACTATGTGAAGAAACTGGAAGGACATAAGCAAGTTGAGCATGCTAAGGTGTTAGCTATGAAGTCTCAGAGTGTTGGTAATTTTAGCGTTTCTTATTCCAGAGGTCCCAACCAACAGGTTTATTCTACACGTCCCATTCAGTAGGCCTTTCCAGCTTCTATAGGTGGCCATTCGGGTCTATTCAGTAGTCTCCAACTTCTATAGTCCATGGGGCTTCCTATTCTTCTGCCAGCAGGCCCTCTCTTGAGTGGAGATGTTTTCATTGTGGTGATTTCGGTCATTTCAAGAGGGAGTACCCTCTGAGGAAGGCAGGTAATTAGGTACGGTAGCAAACTAAGGCTATAGTTCCAGCAGGTGGATGTGGCAATGGCAGGGGATTTCCATAGGGTGGGCGAGGTAATAATCAGGGAGGCCGTGGTGGTAATAAAGGAAATAGTAACAAAGAAAAGAGTAGAGTGTAGCCTTCTAGAAAGGTTTCCCGAATTAATGATAAAGCTTATTGTTACGCCTTCCCAGGCATGTTCAAGGCTGAGGGGTCTGATGTTGTGATAATAGGAACTATTCTCGTCTGTGACTGGATGACTTCTATTTTATTTGATCTGGGTTCTATATATTCTTATTTATCTGTTAGATTTTCCTTGGGTCTGGACTTGATTTGTGATATTCTTGAGTCTCCTAGTCTGTTTCTACTCCGGTTAGGAAGTCTGTGGTAGTTACTCATGTGTATCATTTATTCTCTATTCTGTTTATGGGTTTTCAGACTTGGGTAGATTTGGTCATGTTAGATATGCTGGTTTTTTAATAATATATTAGGTATTACTTGGCTATCTCCTTATCTCACTATTTTGAACTGTAATTCTAAGACAAAGACTCTAGAGATGTCGTGTATGGATCGACTAGAGTGGGAGGGTGTGTATAAGCCTAAGCTGGTGAAGATCATATCCTTTGTTCGGGCTAGAAATATAGTAGGGAAGGGGTGTTCAACCTTCCTAGCTCATCTTTGAGATGTTAGTGCAGAGTCCCCTTCTATTGAGTTGGTCCCTGTTGTATATGAATTTAAGGAGGTATTTCCTATGGATTTGCCTGGTATGCCTTTGGATAGGAATATTTACTTTTGTAAAGAGTTGGAGCCGGGCACTCGCCCAATCTCTATTCCTCCTTATCGAATGGCATCGGTAGAGTTAAGTAAACTCATAACTCAGCTATAAGAACTCCTTGATAAGGGATTTATTCATCCCAGTGCGTCATCTTGGGGTGCTCCGGTCTTGTTTGTTAAGAAGAAGGATGGTAGCATGAGAATGCGTATAGATTATAGGAAATTGAAAAAGGTCACCATCCAGAATAAGTATCCCTTGCCCCACATAAATGATGAGACACAAATAAATGGACCCAAAAAGAGCTCAAAAGGACAGAAGTGTGAAGTGTTCAGAAAAGACAAAGATTCAGAACTGAGATGTGGTGGCCGTGTGACACGCACAAGCTGAGGTGCGAACCACACCTCCTTTGCATGAAGCTGCAAAAGCCACTGAAGAATCTGCTAAGGGGTGCGGTTGTTGTGTGACGTGCAAATCCCAAGGTGCGAACTGCACCCCCTTTACATGAAGCTCCCAAAGTTAGTTAAAGTCACTCGTCCAACTTAAGAGGGTGTGCGATGCGCATCACGACGTGTGAACCACACATCGCGCCGCACATTACCCGAAGGGCAGTTTTTTCCTAAATTTTAGTGAAGTTTTGTGAAACAATAAAAGGCCAATTTAGGAATAATTGTATATAAAATTCTTTAATCCTGAATATTTTAGAAAGCTTTTTCCTGGAGAACAAGTTTTCCTCTCCAAAGAGAAGAGAATTTGAATCCATTCTCTTGGTTAACCATTTTTTGTACTCAAATTAAACTTAGAACTTGAGATTCAGCTCCAATGAAGAGGATTTTGATTTACCCATTGGGTATATCTCTCTCCTTTGCTATGAGTGGCTAATTTCTCTTGTCTAGGAGTGTGTTGATGATGGGTGCTTGACAAATGGGTGCGGGTGTTGTTAATTCATCTTTATAATTGCTTATTTGATATGGGTCTAGTAGTTTCACCAAGTTTTAATCCTAAAATTAGTGGTTGCAAACATTAATTTTCATTACTTGACTATGTGATTTCTTGAAAGAGGATTTCATGGTTGAGGATGTAAAATTACTAGTGGACACTTGGGACTCCATCCAGATTTGAGGCTAGAAATAGCTCTTATCGAAGGAATCACCCACTTAAGGGTCTAAGCTAGAGATAGTGTGACCTCCCCAAGCTTAGATTGGTTGTTTCTCGATCAAACCGATGATGCTCTAATCGAGATTATCGGATATATAGCTGTTGATCGAAAGATAACAATCCATACCCATTACCAATGCTACTTATGTCAATAAGAGAGAATAAGTGTAAATTGATAATCACCCTAGCCCATCATTAAAGCCCCATCGGATACACATCCTTAGTCGCCTACTCAATTTTGTACATCCGCTTTCGTTTATTTTCTTTAATTTGAATTGTGATCGTAATGACAATATTCCAATTCCCCTAACCTTTTACTTTTCTTGTTTTAAGCATTTATGTAACATCCCGTATTCCGCATATACTAGTCCTATTCATATATCACTTGATATAGCCTTGTCATATAGGTGAGGGACCGAGTTTCTATTATGAGCAGTGATAGTTTAATGTGTATTGGGAGGTGCTGTAATGCCCCATTCAGTTCAGCACGTAAACGGCCAAGTTAACCTCGACAAAAGTATTTAAACTCGAGATGGTAAGGTTGTATTTGAGTAAATATTTAGGGTGAAGTGTTAAGTTAAAGCAAAAGGGATTAGAAATTAGAAAATAGAATAAAATAAGAGAGCTGCTTGCTTGACTTAACTAAGCTAGTAGGTGACAAGTAGGTGCATCACCTACTTTGACTTATTGACCAGCCTAAAGAACTAGGTAGGTGCATCACCTACTAAGACTATTTTGACTAGCTTAGAGGGCCAAGTACACCCATCACCCACTTGAATAAATTCTGGCCCAAAGAAGTGAAAGAAAGGGAAAGAATTGGCAGCCAAGGCCCAATAAGGTTAAGTCCAACAAAGCCCATGTAAAATGGCCAAGTAGGTGTATCACCTTCTTGACATTTTGTGGCTCAAAATGAGCAAGGAAAGTCGGCCAAAGCAGCCCCCCTTTAAAGGGGTTAAGACCAGCTCATTTCACTCATTTTAACTTGAAAAAAAATAGATTTTAGAAGTTCTTTCTTTCTCTCTCTCTTAGCTTCACATAGCAGCCATAAAATACCATTAGGGTTCTTAAGTATTCTCCCTCTTTTCAAGCTAAGTTGAAGGGGAGTTCAAGCTCTTGAAGAAGTACAAGTTAGAAGGACAGATTTTCAGAATTTAAGGTAAAGTTACTGCCCATTTTTACCCCTTTTTATATGCATGTTTGATGGAGAATTCTGTATGTGTTTGTGTCAAGAACCATGGGGTAGTGATTGGAATCCTTGAGTTAAAATACTTTCTTATTATGTTTAAGGATGTTTGGAATTGTTTTAGGAGCGGTTTTATGTGTATATATTTGGGACAGCTTGGTTGAACTTGTAAAAGGGTGTGTGAAGTTGTATTGAAGTATGGAAGGAGGGTGTGGTAATACACCACTTAATTGGGTGTTATGTTAACTTGCTGCCTGAACACCTTTGTATGTTATTTGGTATATGTTATGAAGTCGGAAGAGTTTCAAGGGACCTTATGAGAAGGTCGTACAGTATGTAGATATGTTTATAAGGGAAGAGGTGAAAGGAACACTCTTGGTTTGATCAATTACGAGCTTACTGCCTAGTTACTGATTTAGTGGGATCAAGTAGCCCAAATTAGTTAACTAGCTACTAATACTAGTTTTGCCACGTATTTCATTGTAGATAAATAATCTGAAAGAGGGAAGCTTAATTCGTTGTAATATCCGAGTTACACAACAAGGTATGTAAGGTTTCTCAGTTTCATATTCCTTGGCATGAACTCTTATATTTGTGTTGTTACCAACGCAGTGAGTTTCCTAGTAAAGGTACTTTCAACAGCAAGCTTTGTGAGTTATTCTCTAAGCCAAATGAGGTTCATTGTATCATATAAGCTCCTAAACAGTACGTTGATGTTACGTTTGTTCCTTATATCATTGTTGCTGCCTTAAGTGCATGTCCACATGTCTTCTACTACTGGTCCATAGTTTTGAGCTCAATAAAGGGTACAACCACCAAAGTAACAATCTCAAAGATTAAAGAAACTAAATGAAGTAATCTGTATATGTGTGGGTGGCAGCCCAGGGGTGAAAGCCTAGCATGGGTCGATCCCTATTTGTGTACTTATGGTTGGCAGCCTAGGGGCGAAAGCCTAGCATGGGTCGATCCCAATTTGTATATTTATGAGGGCAGCATCCCAGGGGTTAAATTGCCTAGCATGGGACTCCTCTTCTACCACTGATCAGTTGGTCACGTGTATTACATGCCTTACAATGATCATAAAGCAAAGAAGAGTAACCAAAGAACGTAATATACATGATTTAGCAAGTGTAAGCGAATGTGATCTTCTGTTCTTATTTACATGTTTATGCACTGATACCTTATTCTATTTGAGCTCTTGTTTTCATATGGTTTACTTTATGCCTTATATATTCAGTACATTCTCTCGTACTGACGTCCCTCATGGGGACGCTGCATTTCATGCCGCAGGCACATGTACTCTGGCTAGTAGACCTCCCCAGTAGGAGCACAGGAAACTCGGCTGCTGTTGGTGAGCTCCAGGTTGATTCGGGGCTTTACCGAGTCTTTGGTATATATTTTGGGTATTGTATAGTTAAGGGTAAGGCGGGGCCCTGTCCCGACCTAAACTAAGTTTGTCTATCTTGTAGAGGCTTTGTAGACCAATGTTAAAGTACAACTTAGTTATGTCTTTGCTCTTAACAGTTGTGGCCTCGATGGCCAGATCGTGTACATAAGTTTTGGGCCTATCTATGTTGGTCTTGTTATTCAGGCAGCTTATCTATAGTCAAAACTTCTTAATTGTCATAGTTATATGCATGATGAATCACAGGTTATAAGCTGGTTCTCTCGGGCCTTTAGGGCATCGAGTGCCTGTTCGTCTAAATGTAATTTGAGGCGTGACAAAAGTGGTATCAGAGC